>CM076575.1:1968574029-1969052155 GCA_034641835.2 Pinus albicaulis
TTCCTCTGCTTGAGATGGATCCACTGGCTTCCTTACAAATTTGTTTTGTCTTCTTCTACGACGATGGCTGAGTGGGAATTCCTTGGCCAAATGGCCATACTTATGGCATCTGTGGCACCGAAAGGGGAGATTTTCACAATCTAAAGTTTGCAGGAACTCCAGATCCCTGTACTTTAAATTCATTGCGTCTGCCAGGCCTTCTCTAGGATTAAGACTTACTAGAATTCTTGCCACACTCAGGTCCCTTATTTTTGGAAAAGACCTGTCAACTTCCAAGTATTTGCCCAGAGTATTTCCAATGGAGAGAAAGGCAGAGTCGGTCCAGAACGGCATCGGAAATCCTGGCAATTTAACCCAGACTGGTGATTCCGCCATATTTTCATTTTGAGCATCAAACAGAGGAGTCCATTTGCGGAACAAGATCGGTCTCTTCCCAAAACACCAGTTCCTTTCAAGCACCCAGTCAACATGATCTTTATGCTCAAATCTAATACTAAACCAACCTCTGTCCAGGACTTTGATCTTCGCCGGTTGCCCAGGAGCTTCCTTCCATTCTGTCTGGACCCAGTCTGAAATATAATTTGCTGAAAACTTCCTTCCGCGTACTCTGCCCACCAATATAGTCTCTGAGGCTTCCATGACTTCGTCTATGCGTATGTCCACTCCGAGAACACTGCTATGGCGAACTTCTTTCCTTTTGATGGGTTTCTGCTTCTTTCTTTTCTCACCCACTACCTCCTTTTGCCCTTCACCCCCTTAAATATCCAGAGAAATTGGGGCATCCGTTTCTTCACCTACAGGCGACCCCTGTCGCCTTGATTTAGATTCTCTGTTAAACCCTTCTACCAAATCCCTTTCCAAAACTTTCCCTTCAACCAGACCAGGTTTCTGAACCAAACCTAAATCCTGTTTGTCTTCCGCCAGCCTTCTCGCTTCTCCTTCTACTAATTCATTGTGAGGAAACCTTGCTTGCCCAGACCCTAGGGCTTCTACCTGGGGCTGTCGAGCCTGTATGTCTGCCTGAACCAGATTCAAAACCGCCACTTCCAAATCAAGAGCTGAGGTGACATGGGTGAGATAAAACCCCTGACTCAGAGAGGGTTTCCGATTTACAAGGGACTCCCCACAAAAATTTTCCCCTCTAGTATTGTGTCCTCTATGGCTAGCTTCTCCGAAAACTTTTAACCCTTTATGACCAAGCAAACCATAACTAACCATTATATCTTCTAACCCACCGGTAAGAGAAGGAAAGAAAGAAATACCTAGCCCCGAAGGAGGGTTATTGGAGTAGAGTTCACGATTATGAGGACCACCAACCTCGCCGACCCTGGGGGTTTGTCCTTGCCCCTGACTCGAGGCACTACCACCCTTCCAACGCCCACACAGAGTGTTCTGGAGTGTCTCTTCAAATAGGGAAGATCTATTGAGAATCCTCCTACTCATTCTTCCTTGCTAAGATGAGAAACATTTGTTGCAAGCCTAAAACTGAAAAAATTCTTTGCGCAGCCTTCCATGGCCAAAAACTATGAGCAAGTCTTCCAAATATTTACCAATGTCCATGTATTCACACTCAAAACCCATCAATGTGGCTTATGGATTCTTCTTATCCCGACACCATGATAGCGATATGCCCACTACTATTCGTAAACCCTAAAATTCAAACCTTGTCGCGTGAAAAGAGAATGGTGAAAAACCTTTACCTTCACCCTATCGCTAAGCAACTGACAAGCCTTTCAAGCCGTGTTCGTACTCCTCGTGGCCAAACCAAGGTGGTCCGTGAGGTTTGTAGGCCTCCGACATTGACGTACGCCTCGCTACCCCCGATTAGCAACCCACCACGGAGCCCCGAGGTAGGGCTTCCCCCGCAAACCCTAAGGGTTCCACCATGAAAACTAACAAAACCTCAGGACTTTTTCCACTGCAAATCACGTAGTATGTCAAAAGAAAGTATGTTTGTCCTTTCATATGTAGTTTAAGAATGATCATTAGATTCATAAATAAATAAATCAAACATAAGCAAACTAATTCAGAAATTGCAACTACGAAATAAACTAAGAAGTGTACTTAGCTCGGTGTGGGGGTGCCCTCCACACTTGCCTCGTACACTGAGAGTACTTTCAGCTACTGAAACTTATTCAATGCATGAGAAAATGATAAATTTTGTCTTCAATTAACTTCAGAAAATAAGAATCTCAAAGTCTCAAGTTTCTCCTACTATTTTCTCTATTCTATATTCCATTCTATTCCCACTCGGAGAAAGAGCACTCCTATTTATACATGAGTGCTTTGAAAACAAGATAAGCAAATCATAATTACAAATCCACTTTTCTCTCAACCAATATCCCTATAATTACGAGATATGATCCCTTCAAATCCTCACTCATCTCTCACAAATCTTGGATAAGATATGTTATCCAAATCTCCATGATCTTCTCCTTGGAATCTTCCATGATCTTCTCCTTGAAATCTCCATGATCTTCTCCTTGGAATAAGCTTGAACAATTATCCTTTGAATTATTGAAATGGTGGAGGAAATATTCAAGAGGATTTTGAATAATTCTTCCAAATAATCCTACACATTTACAAAGCTCATCCACATTTAAGATATTAGTGAAATATATCAATTTTCCAATAATTAATCACACATTCTCTAATAATATTAAAAATAAATAAATTGGAAAATAATGAGGTGAACCCATGGAGATGGTATGCTAAATGGTTAAATGAGGTGATGGAATGTGAGGAATGGTGAGGATAAACATGATGAAAATGTGATAATTATGAGACCCAACAGTATTCCTCCATAAGGACCATTCTTGCTCTCTCAGTGCAGATGGGTTGGCACATTCATCAGATGGATGTGAAAACTATGTTTCTCAATGGGATCATTGAGGAAGAAGTGTACATAGAGAAGCCTGAAGGATTTGAGATCTTCAACAGCGAGTCACATGTGTGCCGACTCAAAAGAGCATTATATGGGCTGAAGCAAGCACTCCGTGCTTAGTACACTCAGATAGACAACTATTTCACTAGACTGGGCTTCACCAAAAGTGAAGCAGATGCAAACCTATACCAAATTGTGGTGGAGGGTAAGCTTTTAATAATTTTTCTTTATGTTTATGATTTAATATTGACTGATGATTAGAAGTTGATACACTCATGCAAGGAGGATCTTGTAAGCGAGTTCGAGATGAAGGACATTGGCCTCCTTCATTATTTCCTTGAATTGGAAATATGGCAACGAGATGGTGAACTTTTTGTGTCTCAAGGCAAGTATGCAAGGGAGATACTGGGTAAGTTTCACATGGAGGGATGCAAACCCATGGATACTCCTCTTCTAGGAAACTGAAGGAAAGAGGATGCTACTTCTAGAGAGCTAGTGGATGCTACTGTCTATCTACAATTAGTGGGTTCACTAATGTATCTAGTGAACATGAGATCGAGCATTTGCTATGCGGTTAACCAGCTAAGTCAAGCTATGGTTAAGCCTACCAAGCTCTTTTGGAAGGCGGGAAATTATGTCCTGAGATACTCGAGGGGCACATCAGAGTATGGTTTATGGTACAGATAGATGGATGAGGTGAAGTTGCATGGCTTCATGAATGCAGATTGGGCAGGCAACCCATTGGACAGAAAAAGCACATCAAGGGGGATATTTAGCATTGGATCTACAGTTTTTTCTTGGTACAACAGGAAGCAGAGATACGTGGTACTCAATTCAGTGGAAGCGGAATACATTTCAGTGAATCAAGCTACATGTGAGGCTATCTGGATGAGAAAGATCTTGGTTGGTTTGTTTGGTTCTCATTTAGATCTAACAGTGATTCATTGTGATAATTAGAGTTGCATTAAACTCCCAATTAATCATGTGTTTCATGATTGATCTAAGCATATAGATATCTGGTACCATCATCTCAGAGATTGTGTGCAGAGGAGAATCATGTTGCTTCAGTACATTCCTATGGAAGATCAGGATGCAAACATTCTAACGAAGGTGCTCACCAAAAGAAAATTCGAAATTGGTGGGACATGCAAGTGGACTTAGTTGTAACTGAGTGATTCGAAGTTGTAATAGAGTTGGAAGTGCAATTATGAAAGTTGTAAAGTAGTTTAACTCAGTTAATTGAGTTAAACTCAGTTGTGCTAGTTGCAACTGAAGATACACTAGTGAGAGATCAAGTGAATTAATTATTAATTAATTCACAATCAGTGGCCTCACATGCAACTAAAGATTTACTACTATTAACTGCATGCATGTTAGATCCAGTGGAGACCCAGTTGAGATGTAGGTGAAAGGGACAGTTGACTATCAGTTGTAACATTATTGGTTGTACACATGCAACCACACACACATTGGATGTGCCCATGAGGATTGCACAGTCAAGGCAAGCAATATTTCATTCATTCAGGGATTGCTATCAGCTGGGATTGCACAGTAGAGGTAGGTTGTCTGGGGACAGTAAATTGGCTAAGGAACTTTCCAAATTTTGTATGACAGTGTGAAAGAGTTAACTCATGTACTAAGAGCTCTTGGATTATAGCTTTGTATGTAATTGTTTCATGATCCATGATATAATACATAATATAAGATAGTGGGGTTTTTAGCTTTATGCTTTCCCGGTAAATTATTTGTATTTTGTGTGATTGATCTTTCTTCATGATATTGTGATTGGCGATTGTGTTTCAAATTACGCAAATATTTGTAGAAGTGATTATGTATTTAACAATAGCATATTATTGTTAGATCAAGAGAATCCAGGCAATACATATTTTGTATTAAATTTCTACAAATCCAAGATTCATCGAATATCCAGAAGTTGAGACTCCATTTTCTTTATCTCCATCAAAATTTGAATCTGAATAACCAACAAGATGGAAGTCTAAAACTTTGGAATATTTGGTGTCGTAAGTTTATGTTCCTTTTAAATATTTCAAAACTCTTTTTGCTGCTACCCAATGCCCCTCACAAGAATGATGCATAAACCTTGAAAGTATTCCGACAACAAAGGCTATATCAAGACGAGTAATAGACAAATAAATCAAACTTCCAACAAGTTGCATGTACTTTGTTGGATCTTCAAACGACTTTCCTTCTTTGGAAGTGAGTTTCAAATTATGCTCCATTGGAGTAGCAATAGGATTACATTCCGTCATACTATATATGTTCAATAACTTATCAACATATTTCTTCTGAGAGATGAATATATGTTGTGGTTTTTGATCAAATTAAATACCAAGATAATAATGACGTAAACGTAAATATTTCATATCAAAAACCTTTTTCAATTCCTTATTTATAGATGATATATATTCATCATTGTTTCCTGTGATCATCAAATCATCAACATATACAACTATATATATAACTGATCTTCCAACTTTATTAACGAAAAGAGTTGCATCATCTAGGTCAAAATGTTTATAGTTTAATTTAAGAAGATGTTTAGTTAGCTTCTCATACCATGCTCATGGCGCTTGTTTCAAGCCGTACAAAGACTTCATTAGTTTGCAAATCTTTTGTTCTTTCCCTTTAACGAAAAAACCTTCTGGCTGAAACATGTAAACATCTTATTTCAAATCTCCATTTAAAAAGGCAGTTTTGACATCCATATGATGAATTTTCCATTCTTTTTGAGCTGCAATAGCAAACAAAGATCTAATATTTCCCCATTTAGCTGTAGGAGAAAAATTCTTTGTATCGTGGATACCCTCTTTCTGTGCATATCCCTTCCTACAAGTCTTGCTTTGTGTTTGTCTAGCAAACCATAAGCTTTATACTTAGTTTTATAAATCCATTTGCAACCAATAGGTTTGATGTCAACAGGAGGATCCACTAGCCTCCATGTGCCATTTTTTATGAGAGCATCATATTCCTTTTGCTTTGCATCTTTCCATTGTTCATAACTAGCAACTTCTTCAAAGCAAGTAGGTTCACAATCCACAGAAAAATTAAATTCACAATGAGAATAGTTACCTAAGGAACTTACAGCCTTAAACTCATCATATTTCTTTGGAAATGCTCGAATACGAGTTGACCTTTGCAATGGTTGTGTAGGAAGTTGTTCAAGAAGTTGCATAAGTTTCTCATCTTCTTCATCTGGTTCACTTATTGCCATTTCTGTCATTGTTTCTATAGAAACACTTGCATCAACCAATTCCTCATTAACAACAATGAAATTATCATCATCAACCAATTTCTCATCATTGAGAGAAGGAAACTCCATAGACTGATCTAATATAGGAATCCCCCCTTTAGGATGGGGAAGTATATTATCTGATTCATAATAAAACTTTTGAGGTACAAACTTTTCTACCTGATTAAGTTGTCTATCAATAGTGAGGGAATCTTTATCAGTCCAAGAAAAATTACATCTCTTGACAAAATAAACTTTGTATTCTCTTCATCATACAATCAGTATGCCTTATAAGTCATGGAATACCCTAAAAATATACGTTTTTTGCTTCGTTCACTCATCTTATTCCTCTGATGTTTAGGAATCAAAGCATAAAATTGAGAATCGAAAATTCAGAAATGTTTAACAACAGGAAGACGACTATACCACATTTCATATGCAGTTCTGTTGTTAATGATAGAGGAAGGGCAGTGATTTCTAATGTATGCCGCACAGAGCACGACTTCTCCCCAAAACATCAATTTTACATTCTTAAAAAACATCATTGACCTTACCATATTAAGAAATTTTCTATTCATTTGTTCAGCAACACCATTTTGTTGCAGATTGTATGGTATTTTGGTCTGGTGCTTGATGCCATTCTCTTGCAAATATGTTTCAAAATCATGTGAAGTATATTCTCCTCCATTATCAATCCTTATAGTACCAATAGTAAGTTGTGCTTCATTTGTTATCAAGAGATGAAATTTCTTAAACACATCAAAAACTTGTCATTTTTCTTTAAGCAGATAAACCCAGCACATCCTTGAATAATCATCAATAAAAGTGAGTATGTATTTATTTCCATTCGTAGTTGATACATAAATTAGACCACATAAATTAGATTGTATGAGGCTTAATTTTCTTGTAGCTCTATACTTAGAATTCTGAAAATACTGTTTGTGATGCTTGCCCAATATACAAGCATTACATGGGGTCAATTTTATGGGAACTGTTGGAAGTCCCTTAAACCCCTGTTGTTTCATAATATGAATACTTTCATAATTAACATGACCGAAGTGTGCATGCCATAATAAAGAAGATGACAGAGTACCATTTTCCTGAACCAAATAAGTTGTGTTCAATGCAACATACGACATACCATGAAACTTCAATAATTTATTGTCTTCCACGCCATTCATTACAATTTTATTGTCAGCTGCACTTCTAATTTCTACTTTACCATCAAATATGTGAATGGAATGTCGTTGTTGTCTTATTTGTATAAGAGATAACAAATTTCTTTGGAACTGCGGAATGTAAATAACATCACTCAAAATATAATATGAAAGTACGGGAATTTTTAACTGAATTGAACCAATCCCTGATGGTTTGATTTGGGACTTATCAGCAAAATACACTACTCCGTCAATATTATCACTGAATTGATCAGACAAATCTCTTCGAAAGGTCATATGACATGTGGAACCTGTGTCTAGAACCCAGTTGTCATACCATGAAGAAAAAAAAGTACTAAAAACATCTTCCATGTGGAAATTACAATGAGCGACAACATAATGTGCATTCTCATAAGATTGTCCTCTATTTGGAATTATATGATCTTTGTTTTCAAGAAATTGTTCTCTTTTTTCATTAATTTTTTCTTAGGGAATTCTACAATTTGCGGCAATATGTCCAATTTTACCACATCTAAAACATTTTACAGCTGTTTTATCAGAAAAATTTATGTGTTTTCCATTTTGTTACATCTATCTCCCTAAGTATTTATGCCCCCCCTGCCTCTATAATTCTTCCTACCTTGACCTCTATTACCCTTAGTATTTCTGAAATATTCCTCTTGATATTTTGGTCTTTGTGAGCAAGACATAGGGTTTTGGTATTAGAACTATGTGATGCTTCTTTCTTGCCAAATTCCTTCTCTCTTTCTGCAAATTTCCCTACTAATTTGTCAAAATATAAATCTTTTAATTGCCCACTAGCTTGGAGAGATTCCAAGTAGTGTGAAAAACTAGGGTAAAGAGATTTTATAAAGGCAGGAAGCGGAAAATCAACTTTAACTCTAGTAGATTAAATTTCATGATTGATGGCTTTAATTTTAGAGGCAAGTTCTAGAGGATCGTTATCACTCATCTCCAAATTAAATAAATTCATCAATAACTGAATTATCTCCAATTCAGAATGTGAATCATAAAGCTATTTTAGTTTTTTTATGGCATCATAAGTTGTTTTACTCTGAGTAATGTATCTACTTACCTCTTCTAAGACTGAAGTGGAGATTAAGGCAAAGGCCTTCTTATCCTCACTTTTCCATATTCCTAAATGTTTCCTCTCATCGGGTTGCTCCAGTTCATTCTCTCCTTCTCCTTCACAAACTCCATCCCATCAATCATTAAAGATAAGAGTATTTTTAACTTTCCTAAACCACTCCTAGTAATTTTCCTTTCTGGAAAGGACAACCCCAATTAAAGACACCAATAATTTCATCTTTTTCAGGGAATCTTAAAAAAATATGATTTAAATAACTAGCACAAAATTCCTTTTTTTCTTTTTTATTTCTATTTTAACCCTTTCAAGACACATATTTCACTAAGAAACACACTGATTTAACTTGAAAATTTAGTAATTCTTTTGTTTCATCACAACAAGGCACAAATTTTCTTTAGAAAATTTGTTTTAATTTACCAGGGAAACCACAACCAGACACAATAGTGTTTAATGATTTTGATTCAACCACAATCAAACACATAATTTTCTTAAAAAAATGTGTTTTTAACTTACTGATTCAGCAAGTCTCCAAATCACTCGGCATAGCATTCGATGTTGTGCCCCAACATATCCTTAACTATAGCAATGGATGATTGCAGTCAAACTTTTCTCACCAAGAAAAAATTAAAAAAACCTTGGTCTGCTCTGATCACAAACAAAATGACGCTAACCGTGGTAGACAGGAGTTCTCACACCACATTCCTCCTCTCAGCATCACACCAGCAGCATTGGCCAATGGGCATCACACCGCAGCCCACCAGAAACACATCTTACCACTGATAGCCCATCTTACATGCAGATTGACAACCCCTCTTACACGCAAAAAACCAAATGTTGCAAGCACAACAAAAGTTCATAACAAACCCAACCGCTCTTACACACAAATGCATCCAAACGTTGCAAGCACAGCAACAGTTCACAACACCGTGAAGCCTTCAATAGGCAGCTGCCACAAGAGGGTTTTTTCAATCATCCAGGATCAACCGGCATTTTTAAAAAAATGGTTCAAACTGCCAGTAGGTCGATGCCTTCAAGCCAAGCTCTGATACCAATGATAGCGCAAAATTTCACAAAGACAAAAACCATCGATTGCATATTATTCATTAATCACTAATATTTATACATTCAAAATACTTCTGGGAAACAATTATGTTTTGTATAACTTCTCTCCATACAGGAATAATAGAAAATAACTTATAACTAACCAAAAAATCCCAAAGGATTAGTTTTACAGGATGTATTTGTAAATCATCGGGGTCCTGATGTTAAAAACTCCTTTGCTAACCATCTCTACCGTGACCTTCATGCACATGGGTTGCAACCGTTCCTTGATAGGGAAGAATTGCAGACGGGAGAGTTCATAGATCCTCAAATCGAAGCCGCCATCAGAAGCACCTATGTACACATCATCATTTTCTCACCTGGATATGCTGACTCAACATGGTGTCTCGATGAGTTGGTTCTCATATGGAAAAATTTTGAGGATATCATAATTCCTGTATTTTATAACGTGAAGCCTTCTGAGCCTCGATGGGCCAAACATAAACGCTATGTTGAAGCCCTTGCTAAACATGAATATACATGCAAATACAACCGCCAAACTCTTGAAAATTGGAGAAATGCACTCAAAGAAGTCTCCTACAGAGTCGATTTCGAACTCGATGCCTATAATGGGTTGGAAATCATAACTCTCCCTTTCGTATTATTAATCTAATTGGCATTGATATACACTTACGATTTGTATTAAATTTTACTATAAATAGGGGCTTTTGTTTTTTTTTTGTTTGATTGCCTATTTCCAGTGACGAGGTGAGGTTGTTGGAGAAGGTTGTGGAATGTGTGCTTAAAAACAACATAAACAACAGAAAGATGGCCTTGTATGTGGCTGCTTGCCCAACTGGTCTGCAATCAAAAATAGAATATTTTGAAAACAAGGTGATATTGCAGCAGCAGAAGAATAACAAGGCTCAGGTCCTAGGGATTGTTGGCTTGGGTGGAGTTGGCAAGACAATGCTAGCCAAAGAACTCTTCAACAGGTAGAGTTGCGATTTCAAGCAATCCTGTGTCTTATATGATGTCAGAGAGATTGTAGGTCGATATTCTTTAAGTTTCTTGAGAGCCAACTTTTGAAGGGCTTGACTAACATTACTAAAAAAATATATATATCATTGAAGAAGGTATACAAATACTCAAAAGACACCTTTCATCCTCACATGCTCTAATAGTTATAGACAATGTAGATGATGCACATCAGTTGCAAGAAATTTTTCCAATAAAAGACTTTTTTCATTCTGATATCTTGATTTTGGTTACATCTCGCTACAAATATGTTCTGAGGCATTCGGAAATACCAGACTCGTCAATCTATGGGTTAACAGGTCTGGCTGAGAAACACTAGGTTTCGAATATCTTCTGAGAGTGTAGCACTCTTCAAGCACTTCCACAGTCCTTTCGGTGTTGACAAACCTCCATAAAGGAACTTCAAGGCAAAAGGTTGTGTGGGGAACATAAATATTCAACTTAAATTATGGTGATTTTATCTTCATCATAAGTCGCAATGACTAGTGATATTTAGTATTTGTTATTCCTGTACTAAGATGGGCATTGTAATCTTAAATAACTTTAGGATCTAAACATTTGCATGTGTATGGAACTCCAGGAAAGTCATATCTTTTTTGTTGTGAGTTAGGATGGTTATGATGGTTGTTGTGGGTTGAAAAAGAGTACACGACCTGACGCAGCTAAGCATATCTACGATGCCATGATTTGAGGTCATTCCATAAGCTTATTGCTAACTCTACCAGGTCGTTCTAGAAATTCACTGCTAACTATACCAAACCACCCCATTTATTGAAATGAGAGTTGAAGCACAACCGTATATGGCTTGGAAATCCTGCTTTGTGGTGATTTTTTAAAAGCATTTTAATTGTTTATTTTTTTTCAAACAACGTGAAAATTGTGAAAATTTATTATAATTTAACTTATTCAAACTAACCGTGTGCCTATAATAACTCATGCCCAAAATTCACAGTTAATACGGAAATATTTTACTTACTATACTTGAATTAATTTATTCCAGAATATATTGTCCATATTAAAATTATATTTTATTAGTAATACATTTTTAAATCTAGTTGTCTTTAGTGAGACTTTTTGGAAGCTTTTCCGGTGGATTTTTCCGGTCTAATTTCTCTAAAATCCGACAAGAATTTATTGAAATCGCAAGCATGATGGGTAAACCCTACGCAATAAAATTTCCACAAGGGTTTTTTAGGGTGTTGAATCCATATATACAATAAAAAATTAGTTTAAATAATACAAATAAATATTTCACCTCAAAGTCCAAAAAGTCGCACTAAAGACAACTCCTTTTTAAATACACATCCCTTTTTATCTCTATATAGATTCCTTTTTTGGTTGGCTATTAATATTTTTTCAAAAAACATTGAAAAAATTATAGGTATCCTTCATAGTTAAATTTTATTGAGTGTTTCACTACTAAGAGATACATATTAATAAATGAACATGTTCATTAGAAGGAATATATAAAATGGTATTCTATCCCATTTAAAATTGCATTTAATGTTTTAAATGTTGGAATATATACTACCCCATTTAAAAGTGTATTTAATGTTTTATATGTTGGAATATATGCCATCTTATTTAAAAGTGCTTTAGATGGATTAATATATATCTCATCATATAATCATTAAACACACTAATGCTACATTCATTATATTAGGTGTAATTTAACCATTTTACATTTTGTTTTTTTTCATTAGAATCTGATGATAAAGTTATTCATGAGAATGTAATTTTCATTGTTTAAATTATATTTTTTATTGTATAAATGGATTCAACATCTTGAAAAATCATTCGAGCACTCATATTATACAAACTACATAACTTAAACCTGCAATTACAACAAATCCCCTTTAGAATCTATGTGGAGAAGACTTTGTGAGAACAATTTAATTTATAGGGAAGGTAATGAGGTTCATATGCATCATAAGTAAAGGAGAATTAGAAATAAACTAAGTGTACCATTGGCTTGGGGTCCTCTGTGTACAATACCGACAAGAAAGTCATATGGTATGCAAAGTTTGGAGTTTGCAACAACTGTCTGCATATTGTAAGAAGAGACTAATAAAAATGACTAATTGTATAATTGTTAATAAATGGTGCAAAAAGGAGTATGATGTGCATGTCTAGTTTGGAGGGTAGTAAGATGAGGAAAACAAAAATCTTCCTTTTGCACCCACATGCAATAAAAAATGTAGCAAAAAGGCTCAACATGAAAGGGAATTGACATTTCAGATCTAATCATGTGATAGAGATCCTCGTGAGTTGTTGAGAATCCATAAGGCTCTTCCCTTTGGGCATGAAATCAAAGAAAGAGAAATAAGAAAAGACAAGGAAATGAATAATGATTAGGCTATTTAAATATGAAGTATAAACAACAATAGAGAAAAATAAATTACAATATATTGATTGTATAATTCCCAAAAAATGTTCATCAAAAGAAATTTTTTAAGTGCTACCCATTTAGTTCATCCATACTTTTGAGCATATAAGAATTAAAACCACAAACTTTATGTATTTTATAGGGGCCATTCCATAAAATATCAAACTTGGAATGAAAGGATTTTTTTTCTTTTTGTTCCACAATAAAATGATTTGAACCTTACTAAATTGTTTCATCATAAAAGTTTGGCCAAAATATCTCTTCATTGCTTCATGTTTCTTTTGTATAGTTATTACATCTTGCACTCTTTTCTCTTATAGCTACATTAACTGATGATAATGAGTTTGCAAAGGTGTGACCCATTTTGTCTTCTCTTCCAATGGCTATGGTAGAATCATTCATCCTTGAGTGTATTAGTAATCTTACAGTCTTTCAATACACAAGAGAATATAGGGAATATTTCATACTATTTTTTGGAGTGATTCTATTGGCCCAAAGCATTAATTAGTTTCTTGTGCCAATTCCATTGGTTTGTGGACATCATATTCTTAAGAATATGTATTAAATACTTATTAGTTGATTCTACTAGCCCAGTCCCCTTAGGGTAATAATTTTAACATTGACACATTGTTGTCCTAAAATTTCCACAAAAATATGTGAATTTAGATCTAATGAAAATTAAATTACTACCAGTGATGAATTTCTCAGGAATGTTGAACCTAGATAGGATATTTATTGTAAAAATAGTATGGGTTGCTCTAAATCAATGACCTTTAATGCTACTACTTCCAACCATTTGATGAAGTAATAAATTTTTATCAATAAATAAGAGTGCTCCATGGTATATTTTGGATTTGTGTGGCCAATAAAATCCAATTCCCATTTTGTAAAAGGGATTTTAATCGAAATGGTCCTCATTGGAGAATAATTACTCTCTTGTTTTTTTCCATAGGACTTATGACAAGGTAGACATTTCATGCTAAATGTATGCACATATTTGAATAATTAAGGACAATAAAAGATTTCTCTAATGTTTCTATGTATGGTTACCATTAGAGAAAGATTTCCACCACATACACCTTCATGCGCTTCCTTTAATATCTCAACAAATTTTGATTGATTTAGAAATATTAACAACATACCCTCAAAAATTATTTGGATTAAGATTCTAGAAATCAATACATAATTGTTTTATGGAAATCAAACCTACATATAAGTATGCTTTCCCTAAGTGTGGTGGTGCACTTAGAACAACAAAAATAAAGATATCTAACCTTTTCCTTAAAACGAATAGATAAAGGGAAGAAAACCTACCTGTAATCTGTTCGCTTTTCCTCGCTTCCCTTTGTTGCTCCGTCGCTCTCAATTGAACTGAACTCGCTAGATTGGTACCTGCAATGGCAAAAAGATGACAAAAAACGACATCAAGGAAATATGATCTATTCAAGTTAAACAAATTGAATAAATTAAATTCGTAAATACACATGTAACATCATTAACACATGCATTAGGAAAGGAATAGATGTCTTTATTACGAAGTAGAAGGACAAGTAAAACCCATTGATCGATTCGATGTCACTCCTCTAGCTTCAGTCCCATCCTCATCACTCTCGGTATCATCAATCCAGCAGCATCACATTACATGCACATTACCTCCAAGAGTCATGATCTCACCAGCATAACTCTACTTAATACAAATTCTTGCTCTCTTGTGCACTATGATCAGTGCTCTATTTATAAGTAGATGAAGGTAGTTTGACATAAATGAATCATTGAATGGATTTTCCAAAAATGGGTGAATAGTTTTCCTTGTTCATGGGAATAGGAGGATAAGAGGTTTAATAGCTCCATGGTATCCATATTCGAAGCTATCAGATGAGGTGAAAGCTAGAAAAACTTCTAGAAGCCACTAGAGGTTGGGAAGATTCCCAGAATCCAATGAACAATTCATTCCCACTCAACCAATGCACCTTAAAGTGAGCCTAGATCATCTCCAACACAGCCTTGCATGGGAGTAGATGCTCTGCAAATAATTTACTACAGTCTAGGGGTGCGTTGATGGCTCAATGGGGCACTTCAACTGGAATCTAAGCAGTGAAACTTTCATGAAGGAAATACATCAATGAAATGACTTGTTTAGGGCATGTAGCAACTAATTTAGAGTATGATAGACCTTAATGGATATTGATATGTGTTTTGGGATGATGCCCAAATTGACCTGTAACAGCTGCCCCCTAAAGCATGAAGTCAAAAGTGATAATGTTGATTGATTTGCTTCATGATGTGATGAGTAGGATCTGAAGCGAATGGTGACCTGCATCAATTGCAATACATTACATCATGATATATTTTCATCTTGGACATGAATTACTGAGGGAGGTATTCCAATACTCAACACATAAACTATCATAACACCAGAAAGTCGTCTACAAATATAGACCCATGATAGGATGACCATCTGTTTAATGACCATCGTACGGATTATTTGGTACTACTCCTAAAATCACAGCCTGGATGGATGAAACTAGATCTGGGGTCTTCTATCTCATTCACTTGATCGCTTAAGTACGAGTCTAACCATGTGAATATGTGATCTGAAGTTTAACATGGGAAGACACCATCTAATTACCAGCCAGTGATGTAAGTCGTTAACAAATGCGAGAGAAACCACCGTTGATGATAATGGCTCTCAAGGTACTGCATTACATTCTGCATGGTGTGAATATATGATTTGATGTTGAACACCATATTACAGAGTCTTTCGGTCGAAGGCCTGTGATGTCAACCTGTCACCAGAGGTGAGAAACCTGTTGTTGATGTAACCAAGCTCCAAGGTACTGAAAGGTTGTTTCTAAGTCAACTTCCTGGATGATGAGCTGATGTCGACAGGAAGCGACTTGTCGCAGGAGGGCCTTGATGTTTCCCCCATCAATGACACAAAACGGGAGTAATGATTTTAGAGATAGACTGTGACTGATGAAGAAATGTTAGGGATGGAAATCATGAAATGAAGGTTTATGATTATTTCAAAGGATGAGGAATAACTAAGTGACTTCTCTTGAACATATCAACGACATTGAATGAATTGGAAACGTTGACCCAAAATCGAAGTGATGGATGGTGTGATAGACCATAGGTATGATATACCATCAAGCAGATTACCCAACCCAAAATTCACGGAGATAAAATGAATAAGTGTCATGTTCAAGGGCGACTTGCTACCATAAATTTTTTTATCCCTTTCCAATTTTCCCCAGTCATTGCTAACCAATACCTCTTTATTTTTTAACAATCTTGAGGAGGATAACATATGCTTGATGTATAATTCCACTCTTCAGGTGAATCCATCACTATTTGATGATTTAATGAGTCTAGGGAAGGTGAAACTCGATCTTGTCATGATGGACAAGTCCGTCACTATTTGACGTTTTAATGAGTCTAATGACAGTGAAAACCCGATCATTTTTCATGTTTAGAGAGTTTGAAAAAGGGACAAAAAGAAAACTCCACAAGTTCTTTTTCGTATAATAGTCCCTCAGATCCGAAAAAGCATAAAATAATACCTCAGACAACCTCTTAGCCATGTTCGACTAGGGTTTTCATTTTTCGTAAACATAATATATCTCAGTCTGGAAAAGGGTTAAACTTATACTGAGTAGATGTTGTTTCAATTCATTTTACGAGCTCAAAAGGACAAGTGCTTGACAATATTTTTATGTTTTGGGAGTCTGAAAAGAGCTGAAAGAGAAATCTGGGGGGGTTCCTTTTTCATGTTTAACAAAGCTTGAAAAAGAGATAAAAGTGTGCGTTGGGTTCCTTTTTCGTGTTTAACAAAGCTCGAAAAAGAGATCAAAGTGTGCTTTATGGTCAAAATTTCATTTCACGATCATGGACGATGAAGTCACTATAATAAAATATAAACATGTTCAAAGAACCACCAAATGGATTAAAAATACTTGTTTAAAATAGTAAAAATGGGTAAAAACCATAGTCAATTCAATAAATATGCATAAATTAATCAAAAAGACTATTAAATTAAGAAATTACTAAGTCATTTTTACCATTTCACACTTACCATTCAGATTTTAGTGCTTTGAGCTAGTTTTACCCTCGAACTTCAGTAGCTGATTGTGACAGATTTTGTGGACCATTTCTCGTGTCGTATGGACCAACTAGAAGATCTTATCTTCCTCTTTCTATTGGTTGCATTCTTGTTCAGTTTCATGCAATTTTTTAGTGTTTTGGGGCTCTTAGGGTATATATAGAATGCCCTATGACCAATGCACTCTTGGATGTCGAAAAATGTGTTGCAGAGAGGCTAGAAAGAAGGCCAGTTCCTCTGCAATGCTTTATCTTCCACTTAGGAGTGCGTTGGGCGCAATTCAGAAACTTTCATCTTGTTTTCTGCCCAAAAATTCTCCAGTTTTTGCATGGAATGGATCCTAAATAAGCCAATGGTTTGATTTCATATTTTTATAGGATCAAAATGTCGATTACATGGCAAGAAAGATAACATGAAGAATAGGATATGGTTTCCCTAAATGATCTTGGCACTGCAAGAGTCCTCAAAGACTATGGGTTTCTCAAGTACTTCAGATTATGAGGGATGAGGCAACACATGGAACTATTACAGTTCTTGATTCATTCAAGGGATCCGAAACTACAGGCATTTCACATTGGGGACAAAGTGGTCGACCCAATATTGGTTGATGACATTTAATTTCTGACAGTTTTTTCGAGACATGGTGCCCCCATTTCCCTTGCAGGCTCCATCCATGGAGGTGAAATAGTGAAGGACTACATTCGATAGTTTTGTTGACCAGGAACTGAGCCTGGCAAAGATGGAAAGATAAATATCAAATATGTACGTGATATGCCTTTGCAAACGCTCCTATTCACTATAACAAAGCTAGTTGGCAGCATGACACTACATGTCATGAAAATATCATGCATGCAGTATGTGCTTGAGTGTCTCGAGCCAACTGTGTTCAACTGAGCTGAAGTAGTAATCCTTTAGATGAAAGAACAACTAACCAAGGTAAAAAGTGGAAAGACCAAAATTTTTAGCTATGGGTCAATCTTGATCACTTTCATTTTGGAGTGAGTTCCATTGACACAACCACAACATGTGACACTGGGATTAGCTGGTCCTAGAGATCCAAGGATGCAGCGGTGGGTCGAGCTAATGGCTAGCCATGCTGGTCAGTCATCGATATCGTTTTCCACTGCATTCTTCACTTGTCTCCGAAGACAAAATATCTTCATAGAGGAGCATCCATATGCAGGGATGGATTTCCACAGAGATCCATATTTTATTTTACCAATCAGTGCTCAATGGGGTGCTATAGGTAAAATGTTGACCGTGTTTTTTATTTTTTTATGTTTTTTTACATATTTTTATGTTTTTTGATGTTTTCAAGACTAAACTAAAGATGTTTCATGTATGCAAATGTAGGTACTGTTCGACCAGTGGTTCATGCATAACAGGTGGGAGAACCAGCAGAGAGGACTGTCTGGAGAGCAGTCCTTCAGAATTTGCATTTAACCGAGACTCTTGTTGAGTTGCAGCAGCATGTGGAGGGATGGACTCTTGGGATACCAGATGCCCGGGTAGAGGAGTTACCTATGAGGGTGCAGTGCCATACCATTGGTGTGTCTAGCCGTTGGATGAGGCCATTATGCATGATAGCCCAAGTGGTGACCCGCTATCATGAGCATCACTAGGTCTACTTAGATTATGATATATCTGTATATATTTTGAGGTCAGATGACCAACATGCCTTGGATACAATTTTTGTAAAAAAACTCGATATAAATCCATTTTAATTTCAATGTTTTTCTATGATTATGTGCAATCCTATTCAATTGTATGATTCGAATTGAAAAACTATCTTTACATATGTCGCAAATGTCTATTTAACACATAGTTCACCAAAGAATCAACCAAAGTGTTAAAGTTTCTGGAAATATGTTGATATTTGATGTAATCAAACTGTCTTTCCAAAAGATGAACTCTAAGGAACATGCGATGAATTTTTGGATTTCAGACAGTTTAGATGCTATTAAGTTGCAGTACGATAAGTTGTGAGTCCAACCTGATGATGATGCGGCAAATTCCAAGTGAAATGGCATCAGAGAGGAGTTCGATCAACTTGCTATACTCAACGATATTGTTGGTCGATTGACCAATACAAATCCCTTGGAAACTCACTAACTCGGCACTTGGAGTGAAGATGGCCCATGTTGTAGAGGATAGATCCTGAGTACTACGACTAGCACCATCGGCATATCCAACAAATGGTTCTTAAGATTTTGAAATCCACAAAAAATGCAAAGTGGATTACTAACCACATGAAAATATCTAAAAGACACACTGCTACACACACACAATCAAATCATATAATACAATGTTTACTATGCAAAATCAGGCATAGTAACATTTAAGATGCAACCCATTGCGAGGCTACGACAATGGAATTCCATCATTATCTACCAACTCGTAGGCACCCTTAGCCAGAATGCACTTGAAAATGTAAGGGTCATGCCATAATGGTTCAAATTTCCCTGTTCCTATCTTATCAGCTTCCTGATCATAAAGCAAGACCAGGTCTCCTTCCAAGAAGGTGTGAGGCTTGACATTGCAGTCATATTGTGCCTTAATTCACCTCTTATGTGCTTCGTTGGCCAATGCAGCTTCACGACACATTTCATCTAGATGGATGAGATCTAAAAGGCATGCCTCTTCTTCAAAAGTGTCAGGTAGCAGGTCAATCGCGAGTTTCAATGATGGTATTTCACATTGTATCATTAAGATAAATTCCAGACCATAAACCAGCTAAAAGGGAGTAAATCCGATTACGTTTCTCATCGAGGTTCAATATGCCCACAAAGACGATTACATGATCAAATGCCAGTTTCATTTATGAACCCCTATCATGTGTTGAAGCATACACTTAAGAATCTTGTTGATATCTTCAACTTATCCATTAGCTTGCAGATAATAAGGGGTGGAACTATCATGCGACAGTCCTAACTTGGTAGTCAACTCATCCATCATGTGATTGCAAAAAAAATTTCCATGATTTGTGACTATGGCTTGCGGGACACAAAACGGTGTAGCCACATGGTTAAAAAAGAACAATGGAGTTGTCTATCCCATGTTGTTGAATGTAGGCATTGCCTCGACCCACTTGGTAAAATAGTTCACGACAACAATAATATACCCATGCCCCCCGACCGAGTGGGGGTTACATGTCATGAATTCAATGCCCCATTTTGCAAATGGTCCAACAGCGATGACAATATGCATTGATGCTAGTGGCAAGTGGGTTTTACGATCAAATATCTGGCAAGCATGAAAAATTCTAACCACGATAATGCAATCACGAAATATGGTAGACCAGAAGTAACCAACGCGAAGAATATTCTACGTGGTAGCATAACCAAAAAAAATTTCACCACATGCACCAGTGTGGAAATCATTTAAAAATTTCTTGGCCTCCTCATGTGCGAGGCACCTATGTAAAATAGTTTCTACACCACGACGATAAAGTGTATCGTCAATGATCAGATAATCTTTGGCTTGGTATTGAATATGTCACTGTTGCAAGTTAGAGTTATTGGGCCGAAAGGTTTGGGTCTGGATATAGATGATGAAATCTCCATACCACGGGTCAGAGGACTCAATCAGAAACAAATACTCGTCCAGAATTGATGGCTCCGTAGTATACTCAGTGCTACTCGAAGGAGGGTCACAGATAAGCTTAGCAAACACCAACGACTTCTTTTTCTTGGATTTGATGAATTCCAAATCAAATTCCTGCAAAATGACAATCCATTTTGAATATTTTCCCCCCAGCAATTGACGTGACAGAATATATGTCATATGTTTTCAATCTGAAATGACAATGGTCTTTCAAAGCAGGATATAATGGAAAAATATTTGTACAGTTTGAACGGCTGCCAAAGCGATCCTCTCATCATATGTGTACTTAAATTTTGTATGATTGAGATTACAACTCAAATAATAGATCAGAGTTTCAATCCCATCTTCTTCTTGGAATAAAACCATAGCGATGGTTGCATCTACAGCGACGAGATACGTGAAATAATTATTATGATAATTTGGGGGATAGATTAATGATTCTCAGATCAGGGTATCTTTAAGAACACCAAAGGAAGCTTGCTCAACCTCATCCCAACGGAAGGTGTTAGTCTCCTGTATTCACAGTATCACTAGGTGACTATGGATTTTCTACAATCTGCTGGAAATAACATTCCTTGACTATCAACTATTTTCAAAAATATCACTACCTTCATTATCTTCATTAAACCATTTTCACTATATCTCATTTTACCTCTTTCAAAATACCCTCATACTTCTGAAATTCCATGTTTTGATCCTAAAACCCTCTTCTCACCCTTTTACCCCCACCTAACACCCCATTTTCCCCACTAAACCCCTTCACGTTCATCATTTTCCCTTATTCCATTAAAAAAATGTAAAAATTCCTTTTTTACATTGTTTTAAAATTAAAATTATACTATTCGGGCCCCATTATTTTAACTAAAACTTTATTTTTATTTAAAGCTACCCGAACCCATTGAACTAAAATACCCAACCCCTTTTTTATTATACCCCTGATTTAAAGTCTCTAACCCTCTTACACTTCATTAACCCTCTCATGTGACCTTACCCTCCATTTTATATTTAACCCACTACTATACGTTAAATGCCCTCGCATTAACCAAAACTCGTGCTATTTTAAATTCCCAGCCACGTATACCCCTGGGACCCACTTGCTGACTTACCCACCGCTTCATCTATCCCTGACCACCATTAGATCTCCTCCCTCTGATCCGATGACCCTAAGAATTTATCGCACATCCAACAGCACGAGGGTTAACAAACCCTCAACCTTGCGAAATGGGAAGTATTCGCCCTTGTACCTCCTGCCACGCGACGTCCCTTCCATGGAATCACATCCCCGCGGGTAATACCGCCTCACCTCCCATGTTCCATGTGATAACTGCCTTTCTCCCTCCCACCAAAACCCAAAAATACCCTGTTCAAACATTCCAAATGTCTCTACGTTTACGATAAGCCCCGTCCACCTGTTGCACCTCTACAAACGCTCCAAAAGACCCAATAAGCCCAAACAAATGCAGAAAATCCATAAACGCATGATTTTAAATTAACAAATTTTTTTTGTGCAGGTGGCCGAGGTATCAATGCATAAATTGCATTTCTGAGGTCCCAAAATTGTTCATACAGACTGCCTGGGTAAAGATCTAGCAAGTTTTGTTCATTAAAGAGACCAGGATCACCAAATTAAAGCATGAACATCAAATGGATCATGACCATTGATGGTCATTCAAACACACCAAAGCAGCAAGAAATGTTTTCATAACTTAGAGTTAAAGGGAAAAGGAAGAACACAGTCATGGAGACCGTGATAGTGAGAGGTTAAAATATTAAAGATCAAATCAAAGGTTAAGGATGAAGAAACATGATTAAAAGAAAATGTAGGAAGATTAAAGGAATTAAAAGGGGAAAAGCAGGCTAAAGAAATTAGACAGACAACAAGAGATAAATCCAAAAGTTTAAAATCCAAATCAGGGTTTAAAGGATAATTCAAAGGCAGATTAACACAAAAGACAAATCTGAATGCTATAGCAAAACAACAATTACTTCTCGTAACACTTTGGACACCTACAGCCTTATTTTACTCAAATAAAAGCAACAACAGTTATTGAAACAGTCAGAGATATTTCTCAGCTACTCAGAAGTTATTGTGAAGTTAATAAAAAGCCTTAAAAGTCAAACATTTCCTAAAGTTAGCTCAGCAGTTAAGTTGGAAGTTATTATTACAGGGAGTCTGTCACAGATATTTTCCCTTGGGCCTTGCATGGTCTCAAAAAGTCAAGGTAACAATAACTCTATAATAAATACAAATCTGAAACCGTGGCTTAGGGAAACCTCCTCATTTTGTAGATAAATACTGCATGTATTATTCATTTTTAGTGTTGGTTGATAAGTTGATAAGTTGTTGGTTGCTGGACTGAGCTGCAAGGCTGGATCTGATCAAACTCTGAGTTGCAAAGATTTGTTGCACTGGAGTATTGTAACTATTTTGGACATCAGTAATACAAGAACATTCATAGGATTCTTGAGCTATGTTAATGGTGAAGTTATCCTTCTTTGTCAATGTATTCCCCTCTGTTTTCTATATTGTCCATCATTTCTCTGATAAAAGAACATAAAATTTAGATTAAGATATATTATCTCAGCACCTTAATTTTGTTTTCTTCTTTCATCTTAATGTTTTATTCTGCAAGGTCTGATTAGAGTATTGTTAATTGCTCTCTAGTTCCACCTAGCTTGTTGCCTTGAAAATGATTCAGTAGAGTATAGCCAAAAAAGTCTATGGTTTGCCCTGTCCTTTGGTCTTGCTTGAAATATTATTTTTAAGGCCTTATTTGAAGTTTACTTAGTAGAGTCCAGCCAAAGAAGTCTCTGGTTTGCCCTATCCTTTGGTTTGTCTTAAACTATTGCGGCAAAGGTCTTTTTAGTTGATTAAAGAATTCTTAATTTCTCTTTAATTATACTGACTATTATCTTGAATGTCTTCTTTGTCTGAAAGTAATTCTAGAATTGCTAGATTGTTGTCTCAAGGTTTGATTACTAGAGTATGGCCAAAGAAGTCTATGGTTTACCTTGTCCTTTGGTTCTTCTTAAATAGTTACCTAAAATTCTTTTCTTGTTGAAGTAGAGTTAAAGGATTCTTAATTGCCCTTTATTTTTACTGATTTCTCAACTTACTGTCATTTCATATTCCATCTAATCTAAAGAGATCCACTTGATATAGTTAGCTTTCCCTATGAAAACCCTTGTAGAGTTGATGAACAATTAAATCCTTTTATGACTCCATAGCCCAATGGGTTAATGTTTCTCACAGTCTATCTATTCAACTGACACAGTCAATCAATTAATCACACAACCTATTAATCAATGAACCAAACAAAACAAACAGTCGTAGAACTTCATAACTAACCTTAAAACAGAAAACACAAGCATAAAGATAAATGATTTACAAACACAAACACAGAGAGAGCCCTCTCTGAGTCGAGGAAGTCTAGGTCCTTGGACTTCAAAGTGGTTTGATGTGGCTCCCTACAGAGTTGTTCTTGCCAATGTTGCAAATCACGGGGAGCCAATCTAGTGGTGACCATACTAGGGAGCTGAGCTATTAAACAGTCCAATATTGCCTCAAGAACTCAGAAAACCTATTTCTAACCTAGATGAATCAAGTGTTAACCAAGAATGGTATCTGGTTATTGATGGTGGATAACAACCAGCCACAAAACAATTAAAAATCCCCCACCTGGTGACTCCACTGGTTTTCAGTAGGCCTGCTGACTCCACTGGTTTTCTATAAACTCCACTGGGAAATTATTGAGAAATCCTAATATCATTAAACCTCAACCAAAACCCAGTCAATAATACTTTATGGATTAAGTATTTATTTTACAGATTGGTTTGTTTTTCGAACTGTTATAAACTTTAAACCTCTTAAAACATTGGGTATAAGTTCTGGCTCCTAGAATAATCTGTACCAGATCCCATCCTAACCCAAACCCTCCTGCAATAGTTGACAATCCTGAAAGCATCCTTAGGAAATCTCCTAGATCTAAAAGTCCAATTGTTAGTAGACAAATTCACAAAGAAAGTTCCCTACCTGAAAACCTTAAATACTTGCAAGATATCCTCTCTGGCTCACCCCTAGAACAAAGCTTGTCTAGGACTAGATCTCAGAATTGGATAACCCAGATAGTTTTAGAACCATCCACCTTACAATAGAATCTTGTTGTACTAACCTCATCCCCCACTGTTCACCTTCCTCCATTTAACCCTTTACCTCCTTTTGTCAATCCTCTACTTGTTGACCCTCCTTTGTTTCCCCAACCATAGATCATGGCAACATGGTATGCTCCACTAGTTCTACCATTTCCTTTAGTTGTCCTACCATAGGACTATCAGTCCAAAATTCCCTTATATGATGCAAGTGGTTCTATTACTTCTCAACAACACGTGGATAGAATGAATGAATATTTTGAAAGATAATAAACAGATGATGAAATTGTTAAACTCGTAATGTTTGCTCAAAGATTAGGGGGAGAGGCAAGAAAATGGTTTGAAGCTCTAACCCCTAATAGTATAAATGGCCTCCCTGATTTTCATCAATTATTATTAAACAAATGGGAAGTCAAGAAGAACCCTCTCCAAATCTTATCAGAGTATGAAAAATTTAAGAGAAACATTGGAGAGGGTGTCCAAGAATACTGCACCAGATTCAATAGTGTATACAATGCCCTCCCTACACACATGAAACCTCCACAAGGTCTAGCACTAATGAAATTTCCTAATGGTTTTGATCCAGATATGGCTTGTCAATTAAGAGAAAGAGAACCCCTTACAATAGAATACATGCAGAGGGGAGCAGTAAGTGTAGAAGCCAATCTGATTGCCAAAAGAGCTAGAATGAAAAATGAAAAAAGAGTCACATATAGGGAAGAAGTTGCAGCCTCCACATCTGATACAAAGATTGATAACCTAGTTAAAACCATGGAAAGGATGATGGAGAGGATGAATGTGAATGAGATATCTTACCCCAGAGAAAACCAAACAATCCCTCTAAACACAAATCAAAACCAAAACCAAAAATTTAGAAGGAATCCCCCTCAAATAAGGTAAAGAGGTCTTGATCAGCAAATCAGGCCTCCTTTCCAAGAAAACTATGTTGATGAGGATGAGGGGGTGATTGAAGAATAAGAGGAAAGTTATATCAATTTAATGGGAGTAAATAATGAGGATACTGTTTTCCTCACTAAGGAAGAGCAAGGCATGTTTTCCCGAACTCAAATTGAAGAAGAAAGCCTAGAATCCGAAGACTATAAACAAGGCTTTGAAAATTACATCGTGGAAGTACATAGACAGTATGACCTCAGAAGCAAGAAAACCAACGATACTCCCAAGAGAAAGAACTCTGAAATTTCTGCTAGGAAGATCCCTGAAAATATTCCCAAAAAGATTGCAGAAAACCCAAACATAGTGGCTAAATGTTCTGATAAAAGTAAAAACAAAAACAGCCAACACATTGGTGACCAAAGCGGTACTGGCAATCCAGCTAGTAGCCCTAACAAAAAAAAAATTAACCGAGATTCCTAATAAAAATAAGCAAGCTGAAATTGTTGTGAAAACAGTGTTTGATAAGACTGATTTGAACCTTTCAAAAATGAAAACACCTTTCAGTATTGAGAATGAAATTTCCAAGATTAAAATCTCCATAACTCTTACTGAATTAGTTACCCAATATGTATATATATCTCAAGTTTTGAAAGATTTAAACATAGGAGAAAATGTTGATTCTGTAAATTTAAATGATGACAAACCTGAACTTCTGTTCGGACCTGAAGTAGAAGGTAAATTTCAAGAGGGAGGTGTTCCTCCATTTTATGTCAGTTTGGATATCCATGATAAAATTCTCCACAATGCCATTTAGATTCAGGAGCTTCACATAACCTCATGCCAAAAGTAGTAATGTAAAGACTAGGCCTTGAGATAACTAGACCATACAAAGATTTATACTCTTTTGATTCTAACAGAGTTAAATGTCTAGGCCTAATCAAATATCTCTATGTTAATTTAGCACAAATACCAGCCAAGAGCCTAGTAATGGATATCATAGTGGTTGATATTCCCCCTAAATATGCCATGCTCCTTTCAAGATCGCGTGGAGCTAAACTTCAAGGCACCCTCCAGATGGACATGACCTATGCTACCATACCCGTCTTCAGTCAACCAAGAAGACTATATAGGTAGATTCATATGAAATATATGGTCACCTGTCAAGACAAGCTAGATAACTCCCCTCTTTATTCCATTCACATAGACCTTGATTCATTTATCCTTTACAATGATGAAAAAATTAATGAACAAGTGACAGAAAATGAGCAAACAGCTGAACAAGAAGAGGAAAAAGAGGAGAAACAGTCAGAACAGTTAGCTCAAACAGAAAATAACCAACATAATGGCAGCCACAATGACCAACCCAATGATAAATCTGAAATTGAACCTCTTTAGAGTATGAGCTTTGATGGTTCTTGTGGTAAAACTGGTTCAGGAGCAGGTGTTTAGGTGCACAACACTGATAATAACCATGCAGAAGGCCACTCATATAAGCTAAATTTCCAATGTATAAATAACATAGAATAATATGAGGCACTCCTCCTAGGGCTACAATTACTGAAAAAATTCGGAGCCAAAAGGATTTATGTTCATGGGGATTCTGAGCTATTCATTAGGCAGAATAAGGGAGAATATTCAGCTAAGCATCCTAGATTAAGAGCATATAGGAATGATGCCCTTGACCTCTTAAAAACATTCAAAGAATATGATCTTACCTTTGTCCCAAGAAATCAAAATATCCTTGCCAACGGTCTCGCCTTTGCAGCTAGTACTTGTCAAAAACCTTATCATAACAAGCAATACATAGTGCAAGTAAAATATAGACCAATAGTCCCTAATAATACAAAATATTGACAATTTTTTGAAGGAGATAAACAGATTGAAGATTTCCTACAGTCCAAAAATGGGTTTGAAATGCTAAATTCAGACTCGGATCATGAAGAATACTGCTTTTCTGAGGAACAAACTTACAAAGAACAGACTCCTGATGATGCTGATATAAACCTATTAACGAAGGATGATCGACTTAAGATAGAACCGTGTGCAGACTCAGAAAAAAAATACTTTTGAAGTGCTGCAGTCCAGAGATGATACTTTGCGAAAGGGACTGATTCCTCTTGAGGAAATTTTTGACTTCAATGATGTTGCTAAAAATCCAAAGATAGAACCTACTGAAGCAGAGGTAGAAGAATGCAATATAGGCAGTGAGGAAGAACCGAAAATGATAAAACTGTCCAAAACACTGCCAGCTCATATAAAACAGAAATACATCGAGCTTTTTAGAGAATTTACTGATGTATTTGCTTGGAGCTATGAATATTTAAAGTCATATGATACTGATATCATCCAGCATAAGATCCCTCTCAAAGAAAACCATAAGCCCTTCAAACAGAAATTGCGCAAAATAAACCTTGTGCAACTACCACTGGTTGAGAAAGAAATTAAGAAAATGTATGATGCTAGAATAATAGTCCCTCTAAGATATTTAGAATGGGTTTCAAATCTTGTGTCAGTGAGGAAGAAAATAGGAGAAATTAGGTTATGCATAGACTTCGGAAATTTAAACAAAGCCTCCTTAAAGGACAACTACCCTTTACCAAAAATGGATCACATATTGCAAAGAGCAGTAGGCTCCCAAAGAATATCTTTTCTTGATGGCTTTTTAGGGTGCAATCAGGTGCTAGTACATCCAGATGATCAACACAAGACAACTTTCACCACACCTTGGGGCACCTTCATGTATGTCGAAATTCCTTTTGGGGTAATGAATGTTGGAGCTACTTTCCAAAGAGCAATGGATATTGTTTTCTTGGAAGACATAGGTTACTTCATTGTGATATATCTTGATGACATCATAGTCTATTCAAAAACTAATGAAGAACACTAGCTCACTTAAGAAAAGTCTTTGAAAAATGCAGAAAGTATGGTTTGTCTTTGAATCCAAAGAAAATGCTGTTTGGCCTTCAAGAAGGGAAAATTTTAGGCCACATCATATCTGAAGAAGGGATCAAGTTTAACCCAAAGAGGATTGAAAGAATATTTCAAATCAGTCATCCAAGGAACATCAAAGAGCTGCAATATTTCATTGGGAAGATAAATTTCTTAAGAAGGTTCATACCAAACCTTGCAGAACTCCTAAAAAACATCATTAATATGTTGAAAAGAGAAATAGGAGTCAAATGGACCATAGAAGAAAAACAATCTTTTGATTTGGTGAAAAAGGCTCTTACACAAACACCAATTCTAATCAGCCATGATTTTACCAAACATTTCTTTATATTTTATTTTGCAATAGAATATACAATTGTTGTTGTCTTACTGCAGAAAAATATAAAAGGACAGGAGCAGCTTATAGCATTTTTCAGCAAGGCATTAAGAGATGCACCTCTGAAGTACAACATAATGGAAAAACAAGATTTTGATTTAATCAAGGCATTGAAATACTTTTGTATTCACACATCATTTCCTTTGTGCCTCACACAGTAGTAAAATACATACTCACATAGGATCCTGATGGAAAAAGAGGTAAGTGGATTGTTGTCATTTTAGAATATGATTTGGAAATCAGGCCCACCAAGTAAATCAAATGGCAAGGACTGGCTAAACTCATGGTCGAAGCAAATTTTCAAGCACTGTACATTAATATGATTAATGCATTGGATGAACAAGAGAAGCTGGCAACTCCACCTATTGAGGAAGCATTTCTGAATTCATTTTGGTATGCTGATATATTATATGTGCTTTTTAATCTTAATTTTCCTCCTGGTTTGTCCAAAACAAAAGCCAAATTCTTGAAGTTAAAGGCTGTAAATTTATGCATTTTAGATAAAATTTTATATGGAAAAATGTTGGTGGTATATTGCTTAAATGTTTTCCATAAGAAGATGTAGATAGGATCAAGCATGAATTTCATGAAGGAGAATGTGGAGGCCACCTCTATTGGAAAACCACTGTCAATAAAATCCTTAGAGTTGGTTACTATTGGCCCACCCTCTTTCAAGGCATCCATAAAATGGTATTTGACTGTCACAAATGCCAAATATTTGAGGGAAAAATAAAACTGCTGCCATTTCCTTTACATCCAATTTCTGTTGAATCTCCTTTTCAACAATGGGGCCTTGATTTTATTGGAGAAATCCACCCCGCCTCCTCTGCTTAGCACAAATGTATCCTCACTACAACTGACTATTTTACAAAGTGGATAGGAGCCATCCCTTCCAGAACTCCCACAAACCAGTAATTATCAAATTCCTTGAAAACCATATTCTATCTAGATTTGGTTGTCCTAGAAATCATTACTGATAATGCTACTGCTTTTAGATCAAATAAAATCGTGGACTTTTACCACAAATATCAAATCACATCGGGACACTCTATAGCTTATTACCCTCAAGGTAATGGATTGGTTGAATCCTCAAACAAAATCTTGGTGAACATTATTAAAAATATGCTAGAAGAGAATAAGAGGTCATGGCACAGCAAATTAGTACATGCACTATGGGTAGACAGATTAACAAATAAAAATTCAATTGGTATGTCTCCCTATCAGCTAGTGTATGGAGCAGATGCAGTTTTCCCAACAAGCTTGGGAGTGCCAGTGATGAAGCTCATCCAAGAAGTACAGTCTGAAAAAAATGATATGCAAAGAAGAATAAACCAGATTGTCCATCTGCAGCAAACTAGAGAAGAAGTATACAACAAAACAAAACAAGTACAAGAAAACATCAAGAATATCTTTAACAGAAGGACCAAGGCAAATGATTTCAGCATTGGAGACAAAGTGCTAAAGTGGGATTCATGAAGAAAGGAGAAAGGAAAGCATGGGAAATTTGACAATCTATGGAAAGGTCCATACATCATCCATTCTGCAAGAGGTAACAATGCCTTCTTCAAACAAGAAATGGATGGAACAGAATTGTTTGGAGGTCCTATCAATGGCAGGATGCTCAAGCATTATTTCAGTTGAAGATCTCATTTTAAAGCTTTATTCGTTGTATATAACATCGCTGAAATAAAAACTCATAAAAATAAACACAAAAAAGAAAGAAAAGAAGAAAAGAGGGCAGATGAAAAGAAAAGGGTAAAGCCCCATACCAAAAAATAAATAAGTTATGAAAGTGTTCAAGTCCAAATGCCACTACTTTTGAAAAATAAGTCTTGTTCAATCATACAGCCTAATCATGATTGGACAAATTTTGAATTTTTGGTGATAAGTTAGAAAACGAAGATTTTCCAAAATCGTTTAAACTTGGCTTATCAGTAGATTGATAGGAAAATATATTGGTTCCAAAGTCTAAATCTAAACCAAAAGAGAAGAAATGGATGAATGACAAATTTCAGATTATAGCCCTCAGTTTCTAGTTTTACTTTTTGCAAAATAAAATTGTGTGCAGCTTGTCCTAAATGCCACATTTCATCACAGTCAAACTACTTAATCTTAACTTGTTCATGCTTTAAATTGCATGTTGATAGATTAGAGAATCAAAATCTGTCAGATAGTTTAATCTTGACAGATAAGTAGATTAGGTAGAGAATAAAAGAGCTCATCAGTCTAATCTAAGCCTTTGGATGATATAAGGGTAGAAATAGATAGTTTTTTCTTTCAAAAGAAAATGATGTCAAGGGTTTTCCAGTCTAAATGCACCCAAATGAAGAAAAATGCTAGATTATAATGATGGGTAGGTAGAATTGAGTTGCAGCAAGCATGATTTTCATGTTAGGTAAACTTGACTTGGGACAGAGTCAATGTTGACTAGGGTAAATAGTAGTGGTTTTGGGGCACATGTTATTGTACACCCATGGTTTTCAGCCCATGGTATTGAATGTAATGGAGCCTATAAAAGGCAGGGAAGACTTCATTGTAACGTAGGCCTGGAGGTGAGCGGTGAAGGCTCACTTGGCCGGATTGGCCAGGGGTTTGGGCTTCAGATGGACGCCTTTATGGCCAAGGTTAATCTAAACTCTCTAACGAGATTGATTTTGATAATAGCTTTGAGATTGAAAGTGCGGACCTGGAATACAAATTTAATTGTTGGCTTGCTGGAGAGAAACGATTAGGCGTGAAGAGGAGCGACTTGGGTAATCCAATTGTTGGCGGTGATTACCATATGGATGACGTATGGATGGTCACCGTGGATAGGGCAACTTCTTTGGTACTGAATTGAGATCCTTGTGATGGATCAGGTTTGATCAAGGGCATACCCCACAGGGGAATCTAGAGGAGATGCAATCTTAGGCAGCTAAAGAAAGAAGGAAAAAGCGAGAGGGCTGTGGAAATTGATCTCTCAGTAAAGAAATCGTGTCAGTGACTCTAAAAATGGTGGCCATTGAAGGAATCCAAGAATATGCAAATTGCAGAAGTAAGGACGCTCTAAATATGCCATTCATGGTCAATTACTTCAAAGCGCGGTGGTCTCAGCTGGTTCTTTGCACACCGTGGGAAGTGGATTCAGGTGCAAGAGCTCTGTCATCACTTCTAAGCATGTGAAAGAGATCTAAGAAGCAGTGAGGGTTCTGAAGCTCGGAGGGATAAATTTTATGTGGGCCCTAAAGAGTGGAGCCATGGAGTACGAGGACTTCTTGCAGGTAGTGTTAGGGTCCCGTGATTTGGCAGATTGGCTAAACCAAATGACAGGGTAACATGAAACCAGTCTTTGGAGTCCTAGGACCTAGCCTTCCTGGGCTCAGAGAGGGCTCTCTCTAGTGTGTGCGAAGGATGTGAGCTTTTTTGCTCTAGATGGTTGATTTTAGGATAGTTGTGAAGTGTGAGGTTTGTTTGTTGTTTTGGTTGGGTAAGATGGTCAAGTAGGATAGGTAGAGTGAGAGTATGTCAAAGCCATTGGACTATGGAGTCAATAAAAGTCATGAGTGTCTCAATGATGAATCAGAGTGTGTTGCAGGGCCAATCCAACAAGGTAAATGGATACTTAGGGTAATGTGTGAGGTGGATTGAACATCAAATTTAGGAGAAACGAAAAGGTCTTAAATACAGATAGTTAAAAGCTATAACTCATGAGGTAGGGCAAACCATTAAGCTCAATGAACAATACCTAAACTGATAAATATCCAAGATAAACATTCCAATGAAACATAGAAAGCATATGAGCTTCTAACTTTAGTAAATTCACCTTCAGAATTTGGGAAAACATATAATATAGCACAATAACTCAATCTATGAAGATGGAACTCCTAAACATCATAAATAAAGATATAAAGAACTCTAAAATAAGTAGGTAGACATGGACAAAGGGCAAGATCAAACGAGACCTCTTTGACTTAACCTATCAAAAAATATTCCAAAGAGAGGTTTCAAGACAGAATTTAAATGGCTTCAAGTAAGCAAGGCATACAGTGAATCATACTTGTAAACTAGCATACTAATCCATACATGAAACAAACAAGTTTAGGTGGGCCTAAGGAGTAATCAAGAATACCTTAAGATGACCAAATAGAAGAAAACATCAAGGCTATAACAAACAGGAGGACTGAGGTGCCTCAAAGAGCATGTCTCAACCTATACTTTTCTGATTTATAGCAACCAATAAGGATGAAGAAAAATTAGAACAAGAAAACATAAACAAATTAAGAAGACATCACCATTCACCAAGCTAAGGAATCCTACAAACAAGCCTCTCCATCATCAGTCCAAGCAAGCCATTCACCAATCTTCACAAAAGAAATTTGTTCTCCAAACTCATAACAACCATGTATTTATCTTGAAATCTCATCAAATGCCAACTTTTACAATGAGTCTCCATGCTCTATTTATCATGCATGGAGAAGAAAAACCAAAGAGAGCATCTAGAAGCCTATTGGCTAACAAGAAATATCCTATTTTTTCCTTGAGGCCTTGCAAGGCCCAAGACACAAAATATCTAAAATAAATATCATTCTGGCCATTTTTAGCAATTAAATTGGCCTTTAGGCTATGACATGCCTTCAAAACTTGCTAAACACACATTCTGACTTGTCAATCACAGGAGCGTAGCACTGGGACAGTAAAAATGGGTCATCTTGCAGAAGTGATTTGGAGGCCTTCTTGATGTCGAAAAAGGCTCCGTGATGGCTCGTTGGAAATTCCTTGAAGTCTAATTTACATATATACCTTTGGTTTTCAGAATGAGTGCCATTTTCCTATCCAAAAATCCATTCTCCCAACACTTCTCTGTGCACAGCACCTTGCCTGAAAATGAGGCAGAATGGTCAAAATTTAGGTGTTGTTTGACCTTTTGGGGGCTCAAAACTGCTCCAAATGATCTGAAATTTTGTGAGAAAAAATATGATGATGTGAGGAATCTAAAAATTTAAATTTGGCAAGCTAAAGATGCACCAAATTTGTGCGTAGCACCTAGGGTGCTGCGCACAAAGGCCTCAAAATTTCAAAAAGACAAAATTTTGTTCAATTTGCCCCAAAATTTGTGTAGAGGTCCCTCAAGAGGTCTTGGACACCTGTTGAGAAGCCTTAGCCAAAAATCCAAGGATGTCATGCTCTTTTTCCCTTTTTAGGTTTTTAAGCTCTATGAGGGCCTCCTTCAGTTCGGGACAAGCAAGCATGTTTTTCTTTGCATAATGCTTGGTCATTTTCTTCTGGAGAGCAAGGTCCCTTTTCACCTTCTTGAAATTCTTGTGCTCATCTTCATAACACTGAATGATGTACTGGGCCATACCAAAATCCCTCTCCCATCTCTTGATTTCAGCATCCTTTATTTGGAGTAACAAACTTGTGGCCATCTCTTTATCTTCATTGTCACTATCTAGGTCAATAAATTGAGGTTCTTGGGAAGTTTTCTTAATTCTCTTACTTCTCCTCACCTTTACCTACTACTCACTTCTTTCCATATTTTCCTTGCCCTTGTCCAATGGCTTGAAAGCTTGATAACAGATGGTCCTTTGTCTTTTTGAGGCAGCAAACACATCTCTCTTCCCTCTGTGATATGTGCATGTGAGAGGAGTGACAATGGTAGTTCTGAATGTGTTTTCATCATTGATTTTACCCTTTTTATTGTTGTCACTATCTTTTTCATTTTTTCCATGAATTCCATGAGTCACCACATACCTCATTGGGTCACTGCTTTCTTGATATTTAGCATCCTCATCATCATGGTCTTCACTGTCTTCCATACTTCCATGTTGGCCTTCAAATTGATCATTACCTTCCTCACTTGCCTCACTTTGACCTTGTTCCTCATGAAGGTCTTTTTCTTCATCATCTTCTGGGCTATCTTCACTTCCATTATCATTGGGAGGCTGATTTGTGTCATGACAGTCATGACTATCGCTTTTGTTGTCTTGCTCATCACTGACTGTCTTATCAGTGTCATTGCCTTGGTCACTACTTGCCTCTTCAAACTCTATTTCAGCTTCATTATTTCCCTGTTCTTGTTCTTCTCTTTCCTCTTCATCTCCCTCTGTTCTTTCATTTTCAATATCTTCATCCATATTGTCAGTGTTTGCACTATGACTATGGTCACTGTCATGCTTATGCACATTTTTCTTTTGGCTGTCATGTTCACTTTCTTGTTGACTGTCATCCTCATTATTTTCTTCATTATCCTCTGTGTCTTTATCTTGCTCATCAGAAACACCTTTTTCTGTACTTGGGAGTGATTCATTCGTATCATCACCATCACTGTCTTGCTCCAAGTGCTCACTATTTTTACCTTTATGACTGTCATGTTCATCTCTTCCTTAGACATAGTGGCTGATCTAGAACAAAACGATTTTTTGCTTAAAGAGAGCTTAAGGTCTAGGGAGGACAAATGAGTGATGTGAGGGCATATTTTTAGCAAATGAGGGAAAAATGAAGTAATCAAGGAATGCTTTCATATTTTAGGAGGAAGCTTAGCTTGCATTGAGTGTCTTTATGCTAATAATCACTCTTCACTTGGTAATTCCTTGCCCTTGTTCAACTCATGCAGGAACCTGTGGCCATCTTGAGGAGGAGAAAATTTTGAGTTTGAGAAAAATTTTGGCAAATTTAGCCAAATTTTCTCTGTGTGTAGCGCCACCCGAAAATTCGTTCCTATCAGGCCTTCCCTGTGCATAGCGCAGGGTCGGGTCGAGTGTTTGGCTGGTCTGTGCACAGCGCCGAAGGGTTTGAGGGCGATTTGGGTTGATCCTAGGCCTATGCGCAGTGCCTTGGCCGGTGTGCAGCGCTTTGGCCGGTGCATAGTGCCAACTCTCCGGTGTGTAGCGCAGTGTATTTTAACACTACAGCTGCCTCCTCTTTGCGCAGCGCCGACAGCTCTGTGCGTAGCACCTAAAAACTTCAACCAAATTTGTAGAAAACCCTAAAAATTGTTTCCAATGACTCTCCTCTTCTTTTGCAAAGACACAAATGAGTTGGGGAAGAGGTAAAGGAGACCTTTATACTCCCTTTTTGAAAAATATTTCATGATCAAAACCCACTTTCTAATGTTTATTTCTCTTCTTACTTTTTTTTTGTCTTTTTCTTCTTTTTGTCCTGTAGGTGGCAGGATCTTGAGGAAAAATGATTTTTTCTTTGCTGGATCATCTTGATGCTCTCTTTAAATTGAAAAACTCTTCAAACAAGCCAAACTATGCCCTTGACCAATATTTGTAAACATGAACCTTTTCTTAAAAAGAAAAGGTCATTTTAACAAAGTTTTGAAGAAAAAAGGGCGGATAGTGACATTAGTGCTCTATTTTGAAGGTTTTCTTCACTATGTCCCTTTCAAAGACCTGTAAATAGTAAGATTGTGACCATTTTGGCACTTTCACCTTGGATTCTTTAGCCTTGCATCTTTTATGCCTTTGATTGTTTGGCGGATAGACTTAAAAGAAGAATTTTTCCCTTCCTCTAACTCTCATTCTGTCATGTTTTTTACTATGAATCAGTGGAGACCTTTTGGTGTAAAAACCCTATTAGCAAGCATCAAAAACTCCTTTAGTTTTCATATGTGTCAACATGGTGAGAAACATATTAGGTTGGTTTGACCTTATCAATTTTCCTGTAGGTAACCATATTGACAATCCTGCAAAAGTATCATTCATGGTTAACTATCTCTTGTAGAATATACTTTTGATAGGGGAACCATTTTTTGGAGGCTTCTCTGCTTTTATACCAATTACATGTTTGTTTCTTTGACCATGTTGACAGTGATATATTTCTGGTTGAAAAGTTAGCATTTTTTAAACCATTTTGTGTCTCCCCCTAGCCACTTCTGTTTTTGCAGGTGCCTACACAACGTTTGCCTTTGATCACTGTCATTTTTGGAGTTTGACACCTCTTTTCTTCAACAGTGAACCTATGCTTATCATAATTACCTTCTAGGGAAATTTTACGTCATGCTTGCTTTCTTGTCGATCCTTTTTTAGAGGTCTTTGTACTGATAACATTTGAATGCCATCTGCTGTTATGAAGGAGGCTTTATCATCATCATTTGACCTGTTTGGCATTCTTCCCAAACTCCTAGGTTTTATGGCTGTTAGAAAAAGGTAAATAGTGTTGTCTTCTAAGTTCTCTAAAACCCTTTCTAAAGAAAATTCAATGTGCACTTGATGATGTGAAGGTGATCTTCTATCCTTGTAGCCCTAGTACTGATTCCTTGTTTGGCTAAAGCAGCCACAAACCCTGATTCTCTTCAAACATAGGCCTTGTTGCCTCCTTTTGCTATGGATGGTCTTCTTGTGATGATTTCACCCTATTACCTTACCTCTTGCTAGGCTGATGGCCATCTTGATCTTTTTGCAAGAATGTGAGCAAGGGCAGCTAACCCTTGCAGACTTGTGCACTAGGCCAAGGAGGCCTTTCTTGAATGACCTTTTGATCAGTTTTGGACAAAGTCACTTGTCCCTTTTCTTCTTTGAATGCAATCTCTTTTCATAGGAAAAACAAAGATGTTAGGATAACAAATCCACCCTATGACTTATGAAACCCTAGGTGACCTAGTGGAAGGTTCCTTAGACTTGGATTTGGACTAAAAACTTAGATTTTGGGGTCATCAAATGAAAAATAGAGTTTATGATAAACTGATCTATTGAAGATCCAAAATCCAATGTACTTGATTTATCTAAAGACCCTTCAGAGACAGTTTTGAGACTATCATTGCTTGGGGTATTTTTGGGAGACACAATAGAGCTATTTGATAGGTGGCCTTAGGTAGCTGTGGGGGGTTTTAGGAAAAACACAACAGAGGATTTGGGCCAAAGGTGACAGAAAATAGACCAAAGGAGTGACATGAGCCCCTAATGGGATTTCTGGGACTAGTAAGTAGAGCTTGACATGATGAAATGATAAAATAGTGAAAATTTGTCTTTAAGGATGATGAAGGTAGTGATATTTCTAGAACTCACAATCTTCATGAAATTTGTTTCTAGAAATCTAGGGAAATAATTTAGTCATCTATGAAGGCAAAAATTATTGATGACTAGTAGTGGCTCCACTTGGGGAGGCTAGCTCCTTTTTAGGAGGTGTCCAGAACTTCAGATCTCTGGCTTTATGGAAACTAGTGACTCATCCATTAGGCAGATTTTTACCTCTTTTCATTTGCTGATGTTTGCTTGAAGCTATGATCTCAATATTCTGAAAGACATGATTAGCTCAACTCCATCTCTACCTACCCAACCTACTTGCCTAACATTTTTTCTTCCATGGGTGCACCTGAACTGGCAAACCCATTGACATATTTTCTTTTGAAAGCAAAAACAAACTATCTACTTCTACACTTATTTCTTCCAAGATTTTAGATTATGCTAGTGAACTCTTCTTATTCTTTACCTAGACTATTTGACTGTCAAGATTAAGCAGTATGACAGACTTCATGTAGAAATTATACAACTTATGTGTTATATATCCAATATTCTCCTGATCACACACTATTTTACTTCATGCTCAATACAGAATCTATTCCACTATTGATAATCACATGCGGAAATTAAATCAATTTCAATGCACACATGAAACCATAAAAAATTCACACACATTAACACAATTGTTTAACAGGAAAGCCTGAAGCTAAAAACCCCAACTATCTGTATATAATATATGTCATATAGATCATGTAACAATCCTCATACAAGGCTAAACATGTCAATCTCTCAGTACAATACAATACACACTAATCAAGCCCGATCTTGCAAATCCATGCACCGATCTCTGCCACCTGCTAGCCTGCCTCTACTGCGCAATCCCTGTTGAAGAATGGCTCTAAATGAACTCGAATTCAGCCAGACTTTCTCACGCAATCCTCATTGGCATCTCCACTGAGTGTTGGATGCAATCAATGCATCATTATAGTCACAACTGATAGTCACACTTGCTCTTTCACCTACCTCTCCACTGGTCTCCACTGAAACTATCCATGCACTGTAGTTAAATGATGTATTCTTCAGTTGATTAATGAGTTATTATTTAGTGAATTAATTAACTAATTAATTCACACCACTCTCACTAGTGTATCAATCAGTTAGACTAGATACAACTAGCTCAACTGAGTCTAACTGAGTTAAACTAAATACAACTCCACCAACTACTTCTATAACTCCACCAAACTCTGTCACATGAGTTCTAACTAAAATCCTCATGCATTAGCTCCAGTAAACCCTCAGGAATAGCGTAATTCCTTCTGTCAATTGTTGTGCCACATCTGTGCACTTAACTGAAGTGCTCCAAGAGAATAAGATAATGTTTAGAGTCCAAATATTATTAAGAGCTAATAATATTCGACATATCTATTTTTAGACTGGCAGTCTAAAAATAGATTCCGCCCAATATGTCTAAAAATAGAAGTCCATCTATTTTTCCAACTTGACCATCCATCCACAAATAGCATCCTGCAACTCATAGAATATGATCGACATGTCTAAAAATAGACACAGTCTAAAAATAGACTTTGCGCCAAAAATAGCCTGCGGGCCCACTTAGTGAAGGCGACTCTTTTCAGTAAGCTCATCATCTTGTTGAATCTCAACACTTCATTCTCTAAGCTATTTACAAGAAATTGAAAACATGGTTCAAATCAGGATTAGGCAATCTGACTTACCATGGGTTGTGGCATTAGGACAAGCTGCACACAAACATTATTTTGCATAAAAGTAAATAGAAAGATAAGGGTTGTGATCTATCATTTGTTATGCATCCTCATCTTCTTCTTTGGTTCTGTTTTGAGCATGTGGAACTAGTATCTTTCATTCCTAATCTATTTTCTTTTGACAAGCCAAGCTTAAATGATTTGACCAGCATTCTTTCACTAACTTATCAACAATAAATTTAAAACATGTTCAGCCATGATTAGGCTAGATTACTGAACAAGACATTATTTTTGCACCAATAGTGGCATTTAGCCTTTCACACTTTCAGTACTACTATTTTTTGGGTATGGGGTTGTACCTTTTCTTTAACTCTGCCCTCTTTTTTCATCTTTTCTCTGTTTTTGTATTTTCAAAACAATCTACAACTAAAAGATGCTCAAAGGCTGAGCTTATTTTCATGCCTATCTATCCTAATCTAATTTACACATGATATATACATTCATTTGGTGAACTCTCTTTTCCAATACAACCAATCAAGCAGATGATTGCATGAGGGATCTTGGTTCGACTCTTTGAGGGTGCTGACAAACTTAAAAGGCCACTTCCACCTCACTTATTTTCGGGCAGTAACGCTTAAATTTTTTCTCACACTTTGCAACAAACTATTCTTGGTAGAACACACTCCTCCTTTAGATTTCTCAAGGAAAACAACAAATTGATCTTGGAATAATACCTGATCTAGAGGATTTGAGACATAAGCTTCATTCGGGACTACTCCTTCTTCCACTTGGCTATGCTTGGGACTCTTTTGGGAAAGAAACTCCACCTCTTCCTCATGATCTTCTAAACTGGTATATTCATCATATATGGCAATGTTATCCTTTAACAAACCTGATTTGCTTTGATAGAGTGAGCTGAGCTCTGTGTGAAAACCACCATGTTGATGAATAGGAGCATTCTTTGGCAACAAATATTCTTGAGAAAGAAGTGCAGCAACTTTCTTGTGATCATTAATTTCCATGCCTTCAACTGCAATTTGTAATTAAAAGGAACTTGGTGGCTACAAATCTGGAGTTAAGGAGGATTCCATGTTCCAAATGATTTCCTCAAAAATTTCAGGAGAAAGTTCCTCATTGACAACTTGCTCAAGAAGTTCCTCATCCTCCTCAAACTCAACATCAAAGCTGAAAGACTACTGACTACCAATTATGTGAAAGTTATTTCTAATGGACTGAAGTGAAGTAGAGCAAAGATTCAGAGACTCTTCACATACTTCTAAAATTTCAAGGCTTTCCTCATCAGTGTCATAGGTGACCTGTCTTGGCTAATTACTACTTTCAATTTGATGATAGTGAACTTCATCCCTCAAATCAACCGTTGATGGCTCTGCGAGGTTAGCTTCTGTTTGGACAACATCATCATCATCAAACTGATCAAAATTTGGGGAATCATCAACATAAATAATCTCATTAATCAAACATATTGGATTACCAGTTTGTTCTTCCTTGAATTGATCTACAAGTTGACTTTCTGACTTATGGTAGATAGGATTAGCAGGAGAATGAACAAAAATGTTTTTTTCATATGAAGGCTTAGAGGTTGGATGAATGTTTAGCATCTGATTTATTTCTTCTTCAGTCAAAAGAGGAGGAATTTTTCTCTTTCTTTGGATATAAGTACAACAGTTCTCTTTATCTTGTGAAGGCTGATTTTGAGGTTGAATGTTTTTTTGAGCCTCACATAGAAGATATGGTGAATCATTACTTGTGCCTTCAGAGTTATTCTGTGGGTTTCTTTCTATTTTTTGATTGGGTTCTAACTCCTCTAGGTTGTCATGATAGCTATCTTGAGAATGAAATGCATGGATTTCTTCTAATAAATCTTCATGATGCCAATTCCCTAAATCCTCATCAATGTTTACAAGGTGTTGTATGAAATCTTCAGATTGATCACAATAATTTTCAGCTAATGATAAAGATGGACAATATTCTTTATAGCGTTCATAAAACACCCTGTGGAAATCTTTCAAGGAAAATGAGCTATCATATTTTAGCCATTCATACCAATTTCTTGCCTTACCTTATAATGTTGCCATAAACATTTTCATGAGGCAGTCCATGCCATTCAACCTTTAACCTCCATATGTGTATATGAAATTTTATGAGATGTAACAAGGGGTCATCAACTTTTTCATCTTGAAATATAGGTAGGTTTTTTATCCAATTTATTTAATGCATTTTGTCTAGGAATCCAGGGATATGATCTCTACTCAATGGAGCATATCTCCTTTGTATCCTTAGATCCATGTTTGTAAATCAGAAAAGGTAACTGAATCTTTTCAACCAATCTAGAGTTCTCTACTAGTGGAGTGTTTCAGTATATTGAGGATTGTGGAGTCATCAGGTGGAAGATTTAAGCTTTGTTGTCCACCATCAGCATGATTGGGATTGCTCAATGCATTCCCAAGGGATTCTATAGGCACTAGTGAAGTAATAGGCCTACTAGAGGCTAGTGGAGTCACCAGGTGGATGTTTTTTCAGTTGTTTTGAGGATATGTGTGTATGGTCCACCACTAATACTAACAAAAAGCCAATCTAAGGATGTTTTGGGGTTTTCTGAGTTTCCTTTATGTAGCCCTCAGGTTTGAGAGAGTGTTATACAACTGAGTCATCATTTTTCTAATATGGTGAGATAACCAGATTCTACTCTTGGCTATTAGTTGAGTTTCCTATGATCTAATAATGGTTTCTGAAGTCTCTAAGGAATACTTAGATTGTCACTAACTCAAAAGGTCCCACCGTGATCACCAGAATGTTAGTGTGGCGATGACGTGGCGATAGCTCAATGGATACTGTTTGACAAGGGATTTCTGAGTTTTGAAAGAGTAATTAGGGTTGAGACTTACTCAGAAGGTCCCACCGTGATAACCAGAATGTTAGTGTGGTGATGACGTGGCGATAAATCAATAGACACTCTTTAACAAGGGCTTCTGAGGTTTTAAGGAATGCTTAGGGCATTATTTTCTCAGAGTCCCACCATGATCACCAGAATGTTAGTGTGGCGATGAGGTGGCGATCAATTAATAGATACTTTTTAACAAGGGCTTCTAAGGTTTTAAGGAATGCTTAGGGCGCTATTTTCTCAGAGTCCCACCGTGATCGCCAGAATGTTAAGTTCCCATGATTTGGCAGATTGGCTAAACCAAATGACAAGGTAACATGAAACCAATATTTGGATTCCTAGGACCTAGCCTTCCTAGACTCATAGAGGACTCTCTATATTGTGTGCAAAGGATGTGAACTTGTTCACTCTAGATGGTTGATTTTAGGCTAGTTGTGAAGTGTGGGGTTTGTTTGTTGTTTTGGTTTGGTAAGATGGTCAAGTAGGATAGGTGGAGTGAGAGTCTGTCAAATCCATTGGACTATGGAGTCAATCAAATTCATGTGTCTCAATGATGAACTCGAGTGTGTTGCAGGGCCAATCCAGCAAGGTAAATGTATCCTTAGGGTAATGTGTGAGGTGGAGTGAACATCAAATTTGGGAGAAACTAAGAGGTCTTAAATACAAATAGTTAAAAGCTATAACTCATGAGGTAGGGCAAACCATTAAGCTCAATGAACAATACTTAAACTGATAAATATCCAAGATAAACATTCCAGTGAAACATAGAAAGCATAAGAGCTCTAACTTTAGTAAATTGACCTTCAGAATTTGGGAAAACATATAAGATAGCACAATAACTTAATATATGAAGAGGGAACTCCTAAACAGCATAAATAAAGCTATAAAGAACTCTGAAATAAGTAGGTAGACATGGACAAAGGGCAAGATCGAACGAGACCTCTTTGACTTAAACTATCAAACAATATTCCAAAGAGAGGTTTTAAGACAGAATTTGAATGACTTCAAGTAATCAGGGCATACCGTGAATCATACTTGTAAACTAGCATACTAATCCATACATGAAACAAACAAGTTTAGGTGGGCCTAAGGAGCAATCAAGAATTCCTTAAGATGACCAAATAGAATAAAACATCAAGGCTATAACAAACAAGAGGACTGAGGTGCCTCAAAGAGCATGCCTCAAGATATACTTTTCTGATTTATAGCAACCAAGAAGGATGAAGCATAATGAGAACAAGAAAACATAAACAAATTAAGAAGACATCACCATTCACCAAGCTAAGGAACCCTGCAAACAAGCCTCTCCATCATCAGTCCAAGCAAGCCATTCACCAATCTTCACAAGAGCAATTTGTTCTCCAAACTCATAACAACCATGTATTTCTCTTCAAATCTCATCAAATGCCAACTTTTACAATGAGTCTCCATGCTCTATTTATCATGCATGGAGAAGAAAAACCAAAGAGAGCATCTAGAAGCTTATTGGCTAACAAAAAATATCCTATTTTTTACTTGAGGCCTTGCAAGGCCCAAGACACAAAAATATCTAAAATAAATATCTTTCCAGCCATTTTTAGCAATTAAATTGACCTTTAGGCTCTGACATGCCTTCAAAACCTGCTAAACGCACATTTTGTCTTGTCAATCACATGAGCGTAGCATTGGGACAGTAAAAATGGGTCATCTTGCAGAAGTGATTTGGAGGCCTTCCCGATGTCAAAAAAGGCTCTGTGATGGCTCGTTGGAAATATTTGAAGTCTACTTTCCAGATCTACCTTTGGTTTTCATAATTAATTCCATTTTCCTTTCAAAAAATCCATTCTCCCAACACTTCTTTGTGCATAGCACCTTGCCTGAAAATGAGGCAGAATGGTCAAAATTTAGGTGTTTTGTGACCTTTTGGGGGGTCAAAACTGTTCCAAATGATTTGAATTTTTGTGATAATACTATTGATGATGTGAAGAATCCAAAAATGTAAATTTGGCAAGTTGAATATGCACCAAATTTGTGCGTAGCGCCTAGGGTTTTGCGCACAGAGGCCTCAAAATTTCAAAAAGACAAAATTTTGTTCAATTTGCCCCAAAATTTGTGGAGAGGTCCTGGACACCTGTTGAGAAGCATCAGCCAAAACTCCAAGGCTGTCATGCTCTTTTTCCCTTTTTAGGTTTTTTATCTCTATGAGGGCCTTCTTCAGTTTGGCACAAGCAAGCATGTTTTTCTTTGCATAGTGCTTGGTCATTTTCTTCTGGAGAGAAAGGTCCCTTTTCACCTTTTTGAAATGCTTGTGCTCATCTTTGTAATACTAAATGATGTACTGGGCCATACCAAAATCCCTCTCCCATCTCTTGATTTCGGCATCCTTGCTTTGGAGTAATAGACTTGTGGCCATCTCTTTATCTTCAGTGTCACTATCTAGGTCAATAAATTGAGGTTCTTGGGAAGTTTTCTTGATTCTCTTACTTCTACTCACCTTTACCTGCTGCTCACTTCTTTCCATCTTTTCCTTTCCCTTGTCCAATGGCTTGATAGCTTGAGAAGACATGGCCCTTTGCCTTTTTGAGGCAACAAACACATCTCTCTTCCCTCTGTGATATGTGCATGTGAGAGGAGTGAAAATGGTAGTTCTGAATGTGTTTTCATCATTGCTTTGACCCTTGTTATTGTTGTCACTAGCTTTTTCATTTTTTCCATGGATTCCATGAGTCACCTCATACCTCATTGGGTCACTTCTTTCTTGATCTTTAGCATCCACATCATCATGGTCTTCACTATCTACCATACTGCCATATTGGCCTTCAAATTGATCATTACCTTCCTCACTTGCCTCACTTTGACCTTGTTCCTCATGAAGGTATTTTTCTTCATCATCTTCTGGGCTATCTTAACTTCCATTATCATTGGGAGGCTGATTTATGTCATCACAGTCATGACTATCGTTTTTGCTGTCTTGCTCATCACTGACTATCTTATCAGTGTCATTGACTTGGTCGCTGCCTGCCTCTTCAAACTCTGTTTTAGCTTCATTATTTCCTTATTCTTGTTCTTCTATTTCCTCTTCATCTCCCTCTATTCCTTAATTTTCAATATCTTCATCCATATTGTCACTATTTGCACTATGACTGTGGTCACTGTCATGCTTATGCACATTTTTCTCTTGGCTGTCATGTTCACTTGCTTGCTGACTGCCATCCTCATTATTTTCTTCATTATCCTCTGTGTCTTCATCTTGCTCATCAGCAATACCTTTTTCTGTACTTGGGAGTGATTCATTTGTATTATCACCATCACTGTCTTGCTCCAAGTGCTCACTGTTTTTACCTTTATGACCGTCATGTTCATCTCTTCCTTAGACATTATGGCTGAGCTAGAACAAAATTAATTTTTTCTTGAAGAGAGCTTTAGGTATAGGGAGGAAAAATGACTGATGTGAGGGCAGATTTTTAGCAAATGAGGGAAAAATGAAGTAATCAAGTAATGTTTTCATAGTTTAGGAGGAGGCTTATATTGCATTGAGTGTCTTTATGCTAATGATCACTCTTCACTTGGTAATTCCTTGCCCTTGTTTAACTCATGTAGGAGCCTGTGGCCATCTTTTTTTTTTTTCTCCGTAAAACTAATTCTATTAAGAGAACGTATGGTACAATATGAAATTACAACCAAGAGAAGCAAGAGAATGGGCAGCCGGAAAGGATAAACTATCCACCTCGGTCCCTAAGTGAGAACAAAAAGAGAACAGTGCTAAGCAAGAAGTAACAAAAACAGAGAAACAAGAGCTAAACAAGGGAATCTACCCAGCGTGGGTAGAATCAACTATTCGGCATTTTTTTCCTTTCTTTTTACCAACTTTGACCCAGCCAAGATGATTCTGCTGAGCTGGCATGATTTGCAAACTGAGCGAGGCTGACGGAGAGGTCTCCTTGTCTGAATCCGAGGGAGAGGACTCATGAGTTCTTTTCTGTGAGTTTGGTGGAACATTAGAATCCTCAGGACAAGCCGAAGGCGGATCCTGTGCCAGCTTTGCGTCCATTCCTTCTGCATCCCCTTCCTCTTCATCTGAGTTGAAATCAAAATCATCCATGGGGGGAGGATCATGAGGTTTCCAGCTTTTGGATTTCGGCTTAAGATTGGCTTTCTTCTTTTGGGCAGGCATCGAGGGACAAGAGCTTTGAAGGTGCCCTATGTGATGGCAATTCCGGCATCGGAAGGCTGTGTTCTCGTAATCCAGGGTCTGAGTCCAATGGAAGTCTCCAATTTTGAGATTAATCTGATCTGGTAGACCTTTTCTCATGTCTATTTCTGCACAGAATCTGGCGAAGGTGTATATGCCCTTTTCCCCTCTAGAGGGGTCTGTAGCCAGAAAGAGGCATAGAGTATTGCCGATCCCTTGGAATACAGCAAAGTGCCACAGATGCGTTGGGAGATTAGGAAGTCTGACCCAGATGGGAAGCTTGGTGATGACTGTTGTAGAGGGATCGAAATCTGGGAACCATGGGGTGAGGAATAGCCCTGCTAAGCCCCAACACCATGGGACTTCAGTTAATGCTTTTTGGTAGTCCTCACTGAAAGAAAACACTACAATGAAGAAACCCTTTGAGCAGAGTAGAACCTTGCAATTGTTGGTCCAGTTAGAGTGAATCCATTGGTAGAGGTCTGTTGTGCGTGGCCATATCCCATTAAACCTGCAAATAATGGCATGCTCTGCAAAATTTTGTATTTTCTCATCCAGCGTTGGATGCATTATTTCAACGGTGGGGGTTTCCTCCAGTTTTTCCACCAAAAAGGGTTTTGGAGCTTGAGCTGGTGGAGTTGTTTTCTTGGGTATCTAAGCATGGACAGCATCTTTGTATGAAAAAGCCGCAGCTGTAGATGACTGTCCAACAGCTCCCCCTCGCAAACGAAGGGTAAAAATGATGGAAGCATTTCTCTTAATGCCGTAAAAAGAAAGGGGGTAAAGATCTTCAATTTGTTTACCTTCGTGGAGGAGTCGCTGAGATGCAAAGGGAATCCCCAGCTTATATTGCAGGATTTTCTTGAGGTCCTGCACTAGATCCGAAGAGCTCACCCATTGTAGCAGAGTTTTGCCAGAAAGGAGTAAGATCTGGATCTGAAACGAGGCAGAGTGATCAGACTTCTGCTTTCCTCTGCAAATCTGAGACGAGAGGAAGCTGGTACTCTGGTGATCTGCCTTTTCCTGAACTTGTAGCTTGGGCTGGTGAGAAGAAGTGGTGAGAGTCCCATGGTCATTGGGTTTATCAGTTCTTACCGCCCAAAAGAGCTCCCAGGGGCACGCTCCAGGCGGATCCAGGTAGCTCCAGGAATTCTGAAAATGAAAAACAGAGTATCGGCGGTTCTGGGAAGGCTAAAGCGGATTGAAAGGGATTGAGATGATTTTCAGAGCATAATATTTCTTCCAAACATGAAAGCACGAGAAGATAGTTAACAAACAGTTCACATCCAAATATCCTACGTACTATTATCCCGAAGAAGTAATTTCGATCACGCAGCGAAGGCGAGTGCAATCTCTGTTGTCTGGAAAGCGGGCTTGATTCGCGGTGGTAATGAGCACGGTGGGAGAAATGGAATGCATGCGATTCAGCTTCGATTGAAGAAGCCAGCAGTCCAAATCTGCTTGATCGATCGGCGCAGAGCGAGTACAGGTCGGCGCCATGAAATCTTGAAACTTGATAAAACCTAGATGCCATCGCGACAGGAATTGGAGTGCTCAATATTTTTTCATATCCGCCTGTGGCCATCTTGAGGAGGAGAAAATTTTGAGTTTGAGCAAATTTTTGGAAAATTTAGCCAAATTTTCTCTGTGTGCAGCACCACCTGACAAGTCGTTCCTGTCGGGCCTTCCCTGTGCGTAGCGCCGGGTCGGTTCGAGCATTTAGCTAGTCTGTGTGTAGCGTCGAAGGGTTTGTGGGTGAGTCGGGCTGATCATGGCCTGTGCGCAACGCCTTGGCCAGTGTGTGGCACCGGCTCTCCGGTGCGTAGCACAATGTATTTTAACACTGTATCTGCCTCCTCTATCTGCAGTGCTGACAGCTCTGTGCATAGCGCCTCCATCGGTGCGTAGTGCCTGAAAACTTCAACCAAATTTGTAGAAAACCCTAAAAATTGTTTTCAATTACTCTCCTCTTCTTTTGCAAAGACACAAATGAGTTGGGGGAGAGGTAAAGGAGACCTTTATACTCCATTTTTGGAAAATATTTCATGATCAAAACCCACTTTCTAATGTTTATTTCTCTTCTTACTTTTTTCTGTCTTTTTGTTCCTTTTCTCCTGTAGGTGGCAGGATCTTGAGGAAAAATGATTTTTTCTTTGCTAGATAATCTTGATGCCCTCTTTAAATTGACAAACACTTCAAACAAGCTCAAATTGTGCCCTTGACCCATATTTTTAAACATGAACATTTTCTTAAAAAGCAAAGGTCATTTTAACAAAGTTTTGAAGAAAAAAGGGTAGATAGTGACATTAGTGCTCTGTTTTGAAGGTTTTCTTCACTATGTCCCTTTCAAAGAACTGTAAATAGTAAGCTTGTGACCATTTTGGCACTTTCACCTTGGAGTCTTCAGCCCTTGATCTTTTATGCCTATGATTGTTTGGCGGATAGACTTAAAAAAATAAATTTTCCCTCCCTCTAACTGTCATTCTCCCTCTAACTGTCATTCTGTCATGTTTTTTTACTGTGAATCAGTGGAGACCTTTTAGTGTTAAAACCCTATCAGAAATCATAAAAAACTCCTTTAGTTTTCATATGTGTCATCATGGTGAGAAACATATTAGGTTGGTTTGACCTTATCAATTTTCCTGTAGGTAACCATATTGACAATCCTTCAGAAGTATCATTCATGGTTAACTATATCTTGTAGAATATACTTTTGATAGGGGAACCATTTTTTGGAGGCTTCTTTGCTTTTAGACCAATTACATGTTTATTTCTTTTACCATGTTGATAGTGATATATTTCTAGTTGAAAAGTTAACAGTTTTTAAACCATTTTGTGTCTCCCCCTGGCCAGTTCTGTTTTTGCAGGTGCCTACACAAATTTTGCCTTTGATCACTATCCTTTTTGGAGTTTGACACCTATTTTCTTCAACAGTGAACATATGCTTATCATAATTACCTTCTACGGAAATTTTACCTCGTGCTTGCTTTCCTGTCGATCCTTTTTTAGAGGCCTTTGTACTGATACCCTTTGAATGCCATCTGTTGTTATGAAGGAGGCTTTATCATCATCATTTGACCTATTTGGCATTCTTCCCAAACTCCTAGGTTTTAGGGCTGTTAGAAAAAGGTAAATAGTGTTGTCTTCTAAGTTATCTAAAACCCTTCAAAACTCATTTATCATCTCTAAAGAATCTTCAATGTGCACTTGATGGTGTGAAGGTGATCTTCTGCCCTTGTAGCCCTAGTACCGATTCCTTGTTTAGGCAAAGCAATCACAAACCCTGATTCTCTTCAAACATAGGCCTTGTTGCCTCCTTTTGATGTGGATGGTATTCTTGTGATGATTTCACCCTATTACCTTACCTCTAGCGAGGCTGATGGCCATCTTGGTCCTTTTGCAGGAATGCGAGCAAGGGTAGTTGTCCCTTGCAGACTTGTGCACTAGGCCAAGGAGGCCTTTCTTGAATGACCTTTTGATCAGTTTTGGACAAAGTCACTTTTCTCTTTTCTTCTTTAAATGCAGTCTCTTTTCATAGAAAAAATAGATATTTTAGGATACCAAATCCACCCTATGACTTATGAAACCCTAGGTGACCTAGTGGAAGGTTCCTTGGACTTGGCTTTGGACTAAAAACTTAGATTTTGGGGTCATCAACTGAAAAATAGAGTTTATGATAAACTGATGTATTGAAGATCCAAAATCCAATGTACTTGATTTATCTAAAGATCCTTCAGAGACAGTTTTGAGACTGTCATTGCTTGGGGTATTTTTAGGAGACATAATAGAGTTGTTTGATAGGTGGCGTTAGGTAGCCATGGGGGGTTTTAGGAAAAACACAATAGAGGATTTGGGCCAAAGGTGACACAAAATAGGCCAAAGGAGTGACATGAGCCCCTAATGGGATTTCTGGGACTAGTAAGCAGAGCTTGATATGATGAAATGATAAAATAGTGAAAATTTATCTTTAAGGATGATGAAGGCAGTGATATTTCTAGAACTCACAATGTTCATGAACTTTGTTTCTACAAATCTAGGGAAATCATTTAGTCATCTATGAAGGAAAAAATTACTGATGACTAATAGGTAGGAGATCCCGAGTTCAAGTGGCAACCACCCGATGATGAGAGGCTGAGTATTGTTCTTGGATGGTGTGTTATTGAGCCACTGGGGCACGTATGTTGTGTCCCTTGATGCTTATCTGGCCTGGGAAATAAAGGACGACGTCGTTTACCTATGGAATCTCCCATTGTTCCACTGCAACGATTGAACCTAGACGCTGAAAACAAACACTTTGGTGCTACCTGCAATGATCTGCACGATGTTTGGGTATGAACCTTTAATGGGATGAGGAGCATCAAGAACGTGCAATGGTACATTACACTAAGATTGCCAAAGATCCCAATGGTTAATGGTTCAACATGTGCTAGTATTGAAGAGATTGTAGCCATGGTTTCGTGGTGGAGGCATGAGAAATGCTCATCAATGCATGCGTGCAGCAGGTGGATGCACTGAAAAGATTCAGTGATGCTCTTATTGTAACATGGTTCCAGCAAGCATTTATCGATGAAGGTTGCAGAGTCACAAGTCCAAAAGAGAGGTGTTGGCGAAGGAGAGATCTAATTGTTGTGGAAGAAAAACGGTTGGACATCATCGTCAATGACAATGATGATGATGTTCTAGCAGAAGTCTTACATATTTTTTTTTCAGTTGGATCTGAGCAAGCATATGCCAACGGTAATCATGACAGAGATGAATTCTGCGCTAAGAGAGAAAAGTCTGTCAAAATGAGAGAGGATATGTGCACGTGAATTAATTAATTGATGAACCATGTATCTGAAGAGAATTCCTAGAGGACTGGTGGTTACAGAGGCTAGTGACCCATGTAATCTTGTAGATGGGTTCTTTTTTATGCACATTTGTGTTATATGTACAAACATAGCAATAATGAAAAAAAAAAAAAAAATTAATTATTATAATGGAGTTAATTTTTACATGTAAATGGGCATACTGCTGTAAGACCTGGTATGGCATGCATACCCCTAGGTAATCACTGGTAAAGTCTAGGTTAGACTTAGGTGATAGGGGGGTTGCCAAGTTAACAACTGCCCTGGTTAAAAAATTTGAGGGGGAGAAGGGATAGAGTGAGCGGGGTTGTCTCACTTAGCAATTTTGGCTGGATTTAGTCAAGAAACCCCAAGTCAAGGTTAAGGGGGGAATTGTTAGGTAAAATTGACTCAGGATAGATTCAATGTTGACTAGGGTATATAGTAGTGGTTTTGGGGCACATGGTATTGTGCACCCATGGTATTGCATGTAATGGAGCCTATAAAAGGCTGGGAAGACTTCATTGTAATGTAGGCTTGGAGGTGAGCGGTGAAGGCTCACTTGGCCAGATCGGCCAGGGGTTTTGGCCAATTCTTAATGAAATTTCATTGGTTGGGCTTTTCCCCAGATTTGGGGTTTTCCCGGATAAACATTTGTGTTTATGTTTCTATGGTTCCCGAAAGTGGAGCAGAAAGCCTAGCGGTCTATGGAGAAACGACCATGCTATGGAATCAAAGGCTTGGACATATTGGAGAGAAGGGCCTTCAGATACTGCATGGAAATTAAGAGAGATCGGGAAAACATGAAACTCTCGTTAAACCAAAGGAAGTATGTCGAGACTATAGTGCAAAGGTTCAATATGCAGGATAGTAAACCAGTGAATGTTTTGATTCCTGTAGGTGTAAATTTGTATGCTGAACAGTGTCCAAAGACATAAGAAGAAGAGGAGGATATGTCCCGTGTTCCATATGAAAGTGCAGTGGGTAGCCTGATGTATGCAATGGTCTGTACTAGACCAGACATTGCACATGGAGTGGGAGTATTGAGCAGGTTTATGTCAAACCCAGGGAAGGAGCACAACAGTGAAGTGGGTTTTCAGATATTTGCGTTTCACTACTGATTATAGCTTTTGCTACCAGGGAAGACCAGGATTGGAAAGAGTGTTGGACATTCATGGTTTTGTTGATGCAGACTGGGCTGGAGATCTAGACCAAAGAATATCTACAAGTGGGTATGTGTTTAGCACCTCCTATTTGGAGGTGCAGTCAGTTGGATGAGTAAAAGACAGTCTGTAGTGGCTCTTTCAACTACAGAGGCAGAATATATGGCAGCCACTCATGAAAGAAAGGAATCAGTTTGGTTGCAGAGATTGTGTTCAAGTATGGGGTTGGTGCAGCAAGCTATAAGGATAGACTGTGATAGCCAAAGTGCAATTTTCTTGGCTAAGAACCTTGCTTATCATTCAAAGAAAAAGCACATTGATGTGCAATATCACTTTGTGAGAGATATGGTTGAGGCTAAAATGATGTTGTTGGTAAAGGTGGAAACTTTGAAGAATGTTGCAGATGCATTGACGAAGTCTATGAGCACTCATAAGTTCTCTTGGTGTAGAGAAACAATGGGTGTTGCAGATCTGGGCTAATGACTAAGATCTCCTGTGGCCCCATGCGAAAAGAAAACAACAAGTGGGAGAATGTTGGGTATGTGTTATATCCTTTCCATGACTAGTCATGCGCGGAGGGCGATATCCCCCCCTGTACATTGCACCGGGTACAACAGGGGGGTCACAAGGGGGGCAACATCCCCCCTTGTTTGGGGTTCAGGGCAGTGCCCCAGGAAAAATAAATTTGGATCCTATTTTTCGGTGGGCGGACCCGCCCATGGTTTTGTGCATGGGTTTCCAAATGGTTTTGGGGCATGATGGTTTTCGGCCCCTGGTATTTTGTAGATACAGTCAAGGGAACTATGGTTATGTTCTAATCCAGGGTTAATGGATTGGGGTATATGTATGCTTCGACATTTATATATATGTGTTGTAACACTAAAAGGAATATAATGAAAAATCAAGCTCGTCGTCCCGATTTGGGATCCAGGGGAAAATCTCTGTGTATATTTGTTTTATGTTTTATGCTCTTTCTATTGTTTATTTTTTGTTTTTAAGATTTGTTTCTAGATAATTTCTGTACAGCGTTAAAACCTACATTTGAAATATTTGAAGGTCACAGTTACAAAGAACAGCAGCAGATCAGCAATTGTAGAAAGAGAAATCTGCCAAGTGCAAACAAGGCATTGATCTAAAAATTCCAGAGATCTAAACTCTGAGGTTCTTGACACCTCATAAAGGAGCTCCCCTCCCCATATGGAGCCACTATTAGTCTTCTATATTCACAGTATCACTAGGTGACTATGGATTTTCTACAATCTGCTGAAAATAGCATTCCTTGACTATCAACTATTTTCAGAAATCTCACTGCCTTTATTATCTTCATTAAACCATTTTCACTATATCTCATTTTGCCTCTTTCAAAATACCCTCATACTTCTAAAATTCCATGTTTTGATCCTAAAACCCTCTTCTCACCCTTTTTCCCCCACCTAACACCCCATTTTCCCCACTAAACCCCTTCACCTTCATCATTTTCCCTTATTCCATTAAAACAATGTAAAAAGTTCTTTTTTACATTTTTTTTAAATTAAAATTATACTATTTGGGCCCCATTATTTTAACTAAAACTATTTTTATTTAAAGCTACCTAAACCCATTGAACTAAACTACCCAACCCATTTTTTATTATACCCCTGCTTTAAACTCTCTAACCCTCCCACACTTCATTAACCCTCTCATATGACCTTACCCTCGATTTTATATTTAACCCACCGCTATACGTTAAACACCCTCGCATTAACCAAACCTCACGCTATTTTAAATTCCCAACCACGTATACCCTTGGGACCCACCTGCTAACTTGCCCTTCGCTTCATCTATCCCCGACCGCCATCGGATCTCCTCCCTCCATTCCGACGACCCCAAACCTTTATCGCACATCCAACAGCGCGAGGTTTAACTAACCCTTAACCTCGAGAAATGGGTGGTATTCACTCTTGTACCTCCTGCCACGCGGTGCCCCTTCTATGGAATCGCATCCTCGCAGGTAATACCGCCTCACTTCCCATGCTCAATGCGATCACCACCTTTCTCCCTCCTGCCAAAACCCGAAACCACCCCGTTCAAACATTCCAAAGGCTTCTGCCTTGGCGATAAGCCCCGTCTGCCTGTTGTACCTCTATAAATGCTCTAAAATACCCGATAATCCCAAACAAACGCAGAAAATCGACAAACGCGGGATTTTAAATTAACAATTGGTTTTTGTGCAGGTGGTCGAGGTATCAATGCATAAATTGCATTTCTGAGGTCCCAAAATTGTTCATACAGACTCCATGGGTGATGATCCAACAAGTTTTGTTCATTAAAAAGATCAGGAGCGCCAGATTAAAGCATGAACATCAAATGGATCATGACCATTGATGGTCATTCAAACACACCAGAGCAGCAAGAAATTTTTTAATAACTTAGAGATAAAGGGCAATGGAAGAACACAGTCACGAAGACCGTTACAGTGAGAGGTTAAAAGGTTAAAGATCGAATCAAAGGTTAAGGATGAAGAAACATGATTAAATGAAAATACAGGAAGATTAAAGGAATTAAAGGGGGAAAAGTAGGCTCAAGAAATTAGACAGACAACAAGAGATAAATCCAAAAGTTTAAAATCCAAATCAGGGTTTAAAGGATAATTGAAAGGTATATTAACATAGAAGACAGATCCAAATGCTATAGCAAAATATAAATTACTTCTCATAAACACTTTGGACACCTACAACCTTATTTTACTCAAATAAAGGCAGCAACAGTTATTGAAACAGTCAGAGATATTTTTCAGCTACTCAAAATTTATTGTGAAGTTAATAAAAATCCTTAAAAGTCAAACATTTCCTAAAGTTAGCTCAGTAGTTAAGTTGGAAGTTATTATTATAGTGAGTTAGTCATAGATATTTTGCCTTGGGCCTTGCATGGTCTCAAAAATCAATATAACAATACCTCTGTAATAAATACAAATCTGAAACCATAGCTTAGGGAAACCTCCTCATTTTGCAGATAAATACTGCATGTATTATTCATTTTTAGTGTTGGTTGATAAGTTGATAAGCTGTTGGTTTTTGGATTGAGCTGCTAGGATGGATCTGATCAATATCTAAGTTGCAGAGGTTTGTTGCACTAGAGTATTGTAACCGTTTTCGACATCAGTAATACAAGCACGTTCACAGGATTCTTTAGTTATGTTAACGGTGAAGTTATCCTTCTTTATCAATGTCTTCCCTTCTATTTTCCATATTGTCCATCATTTCTCTGATAAAAGAACAGAAAATTTAGATTAAGATATGTTTTCTAGGAACCTTAATTCTATCTGCCTCTTTCATATTAATGTTTTCTTCTGCAAGGTCTGATTAGAGAATTCTTAGTTGCTCTCTAGTTCCACCTAGCTTGTTTCCTTGAAAATGATTAAGTAGAGTACAGCCAAAGAAGTCTATGGTTTGTCCTGTCCTTTAGTCTTGCTTGAAATATTATTTTTAAGGCCTTCTTTGAAGTTTACTTAGTAGAGTCCAGCCAAAGAAGTCTGTGGTTTGCCCTGCCCTTTTGTTTGTCTTAAACTGTTGCTGCAAGGACTTTTTAGTTGATTAAAGAATTCTTAATTACTCTTTAATTATACTGACTGTTATCTTGAATGTATTGTTTGTCTGAAAGTAATTCTAGAATTGTGGGATTGTTGTCTCAAGGTTTTCTTACTAGAGTCTGTCCAAAGAAGTCTATGGTTTTCCCTGTCCTTTGGTTCTTCTTAAATAGTTATCTAAAAGGATTTTCTTGTTGAAGTAGAGTTAAATGATTCTTAATTGTCCTTTAGTTTTACTGATTTCTCAACTTACTGTCATTTCATATTCCATATAATCTAAATAGATCCACTTGATATAGTTAGCTTTCCCTATGAAAACCCTTGTAGAGTTTATGAACAATTAAATCCTCTTATGACTCTGTAGCACAATGGATTAATGTTTTTCACAGTCTATCTATTCAACTGACACACTCAATCAATTAATCACAAAACCTATTAATTAGTGAAACAAACAAAACAAACAATTCTAAACCTATTAATTAGTGAAACAAACAAAACAAACAATCCTAAACCTATTAATTAGTGAAACAAACAAAACAAACAATCCTAGAACTTCATAACTAGCCTAAAAACAGAAAACACAAGCATAAAGATAAATAATTTAGAAACACAAACATAGAGAGAGCCCTCTCTAAGTCTAGGAAGGCTAGGCCCTTGGACTTCAAAGTGGTTTTATGTGGTTCCCTGCAGAGTTTTTCTTGCCAATCTTGCAAATCACGGGGAGCCAACAGAAGGGAACCCCATTTTTCAGGAGTCGAGTAAATCCTTTAGAAATTTCGACGTAGTTAGGAATGAACCTCCTTAGAAAGTTAGCATTCCCTTGGAGTCTTTGTAACTAAAGCAGATTGGAAGGAGCAGGCAAATCAAGAATGGCATGGACCTTCAATGGATCAAGCCGAATTCCATCTTTTGACACGACGAATCCAAGCAAACGACCAGAACCAACACCAAACACACATTTGTGTGGATTGAGGCATATTTTATAGTGACGACATCATAAAAAGATAGCTCTCAAATGTAGTAGGTAATTAGCTCGTTTCCGTGAATGTGCAGGTAAGTCATCCAGATACGGTTGAACTATGTGTTTGATGTCATGAAAAGCATAATTCATTACTTTCTGAAATGTTTACCCAACATTCTTTAAACCGAAAGGGAACTTTCGATAAGAAAATGTGCCCCAGGGACAGATAAAAGTGGTTTTATATTGGACCTGTGAGTGAATATTGATCTAATTGTAACTGGAAAATCCATCAATGAAAGAAAATATTTCACATCCGGCACATTCATCAATAATTTTGTCGATAAAGGGAGTGGGATAGTTGTATTTTGGACAAGCATGATTAACATCCCTATAATCGACACACACTCTAATTTTCCCCTGTTTCTTCATGACATGAACAATGTTAGAAACCCAATCAGTAAGCGGAATAGGGTAACCAGTACGCAAATGTTTTTCAACCTCTGCTTTAATGGCAACAACTTTATTAGGGTGAACAGGACGATGGCGCTGTCACACCGACATAACATTAGGATGCATTTTAATCTCATGTTCAACAATGCTAGAGTTGATACCTAGCATTTCCTCATATGACCAAGAAAATACATCTCGGAATCCACAAAAAATAGCGTGGTAAGTATCAAGTTCAGATGGAGAACAAGATGCACCGACATGAATGTTTTCTACAATACCAGGTTTGGTCGAAATATCGATAGAAATCGTTTCTTCAATATTTGATGGGTTTCTCTTAGAATCTACCGCGTGGATAGGAATAGAAAACATCAAGAAATCTATGACTGTAGGGTGATATAGTTCAGTTGGATTGTCTTCACTATAATCTCGAAGATGGGATCGTTGATGTGATGCTTCCCATGTTTCTTCTTCCAGCATCATGGATTCCATAATTCTCTCATCGATCAAGAATACACGTGAAAAAGGATAAGAAGAAGTACCATAATCCAAAGAATGATCAACCCAAACAATCGATGACAAAGGATTTGGATTAGCCGCATAAGCCAGGAAAATTCATTGTTATGCTAGCTCAATTAGAATTAGCGACATGATGTTGCCCAACCTATCTACTTTAGAATCATTGGGAATCTTCCTTAAGTCAGATGAAGTGGAAGATATCATATTTCAGGTCTCTATATTTTCAATTTCCATCGATGTCGCAAGCGACGGTAACGAAAAGGTGCCCATTAGGGAAGAGTCCTACACCAATGTTCTTAAGAAAAGATGGGGGTCTGTGAATAAATGGAATGCTTCCAGTTTCCTAGGAACAAGAGGTGAAGAAAGAGATTTGATCGATGGTTGTGATAATTCCTTTATGGGGGAAGATGATCATATGAAATTAAGTAGATACTACCACAGCCATAACATAAACCCGCGATATTCCATGTAATATGTTGTAGTCAAGGGATCTGTCAACGACCTCAACTTCAATAGTAACTTTTTTCCCCCTAGTTTGACTTGCAGGTTACTAAGAATTCCACAAGGCTTAGATGTACAACCGTAAAAAAAATTGAACGTCGTAGGTGATTGTGAAAAATTCAGCAAGCCAAGTGACTTCCAGCAACTCATTGACATGATACAAGTAGATGCGCCTTCATCAATGATAGTGCGATGAATGAGGCGATTCAGGACATGTACTTGAATCAAGAATGCTATATGTGCTAGTAATTATGGCACATAGCCCGCATGATTAAAGACTACAATATTTTAATCCGTCTGATCGATTCCACCAATCACGGACAACAAAGCCTCTTTTTGGGAGGGAAAATTCTGAAGAACCTTAAGTGTTGACATAGCAGAAGGTGACTGAACCAGATCTTCTACTACATTATATTTTGAGCTGCACAAGCTCGAGGGTTGAATGTCGATTTATGAAATATTCCCTTCGACAGCTTTATTGTTAACTCTGGAATGATAGGTGGTAGAGACGAGTAAGATGAGGTCGAAGTCGAAGTGGTAGGTTGATCTGTAGCCTGACCATTTGACGACGGCAGCAGATAACTGTAAAATTTACTTCGAGTCAACACCAAAACATCAGTTTTAGGCTTAGTGGTGGATAGCATAAGAACTTGCAAACAAGAAGCAGGATCTGTAGCAACCATAAGTGTTTCCAGGTTTAGAAATGGATTTGTCAACACTGCAGATGCGACCGAAGTCTTAAGAAGCTTTGGGACTTCTGAGCGGCGAGGACAATATCATGTAAAATGCTCCTCATTACATATCAAGCAAGGGTAACGAGGTTTTCGAAAAGAACCGATGAATCAAATGATTTTTCCCGTGGTGGTGAAGTTGATTTGTTCTTATCTTTCCCCTTCTTCTTATTTCCAGGTTGCTTGTCACTTTTTCCTTTGTTAGATGATATGGCATGGATTTCAAAAGAAGACGTGGGATCACATGTAATAGGGTTTCGATTTGAAACAACAGGTGTAGAACCAGATGGTTGACTTGCTGTTGGAATGCTAGTAGAACCAATCACACCATCGCTGACATGAATGTTCTGACCAAATGGAGTAGGAGGAATATTAAAATTTGGTCGCGACACATTTGGAATATTTTCATAGAGTGTTGTAAAATTTCAATCCCCACTCCGGTTATCAGTTTTCCCTTATCACTCCCTGCATTTAATGTTAAACCCAAGTATGATAAAAACACCAAAATCTAGAAATGACATTTATTTATGAAAACACAAATTTGGATATTTTACTACTGCTAGAAAATGCTAAAATAAATGCACAGTAAAATATAATAGCCACACACAGAAAATGACATAGTGATTTTTGGTCAATGTGACCCTGGAAAAACCCCCTACAAATCTTGGGGAAAACCAGTTTGAGAGCTCTTATTTATTTCTAGAAATCATTTGTAGAGAAACTGAAATACACTGAAAAATTCCAGCATTCACAAAATACAACTTATCTCGATTTTTGTGTTGAACTTCCACCTTGAAAATTGTGCCAACAAAAAAAGAAAAAACAATAATAAATTACAAAAATTAATGTTGTATGGCTGCCTCAGGAAATTTGCCCAGAATTCATTGTACGATTGTACAAACTATACAGTTTGTACGGAAATTACAACAGGTTCCTCACCCCGAAAAATTTGCCCAACTGCCTTGAAAATCGTGCCCAATTGCCTCGATTTTTGTGCCATTAGTCTGCTGATATTTCCTCCTCAAAAATTGTGTTGTACCTTCCTTGAAATGCATGCCAATCTTTGTTGTATGGATTTCTTCCTTGGGATCCATGCCAATAAATGATGTTGTACGGACTTCTTGTCAATGCCTCCTTACCGCTCTCCTTCACTTCCTCCCTACTCAGAAATTTTCTCCTTGCTCTCTCTTTCCTTTTCTCTCAAATGATCATGAAAGCATAATGTGATATTTTCTTCTTCTTCTCTCCTTTTACCCTAAATGAATTTTTGGGCAAGCCTAAGATCTAATGGTTCAAATTCATTTAGATCAAGGGATGAGAATAAATGTGCATTTAATTCTCACTTTCTATTTTTTAACTCACCCACTTAAGTAAAGACCCACTTTGCCTTTTATTTCCATAGTCACTTTTTCACTTTCTAATTCTTCATTGACTTTAATAAAGTCACTTTAAAAATAGAATGTAACTTTATCATTTATAAAGTCACTTTAATATTAGACTGACTTTAACACTTATAAAGTCACTTTTAGGAGAATAAGTACAATAGAGTGGACACTTTTCGCTAGGCCAAAGATCAAAGGCATGCAAAACTACATGTCCTCTGGTACCCAAAATTTAACACTCCCTCTTACCGAGGAAAGTGTTACTCGCCACTCCCATCTTGTCTTTGAAGTAGACATGTTTGCCCTATGGTAAGGCTTTGGTGAAGATGTCTGCTACCTACTCATTTGTGGAGATGTACTCAAGCTTGAATGCTCCCTTTTGGACATAGTCTCAAATGAAGTGATACTTGATCCAAATATGCTTTGACCTATCATGAAAAACTAGATTCTCCATGAGTTTTACGCAACTCTAATTATCACAGTAAATCACAGAAGGTCTCAATGCCTGACCAAATAGACCAAACAACATCTTGTGAAGTCATATGGCCTCACAAATAGCCAAAATAGCAGCCATATACTCTACCTCAACTAAGATCAATGCAACTAATTGTTGTTTCCGACTGAACCACAACACAACTATTGAACCCAACCCAAAACAACACCCTGAAGTACTCTTCCTCGTATGAAGCACAACCTGGCTAATCTGAATCTGTGTACCCTACCAGTCACACTCCATCACCCTGTCTATAATCCAGACCATAATCCACAGTACCCTGCAAGTAACGAAGAATGTGTTTTGTAGCCACCCAGTGCACTCTCCTAGGCTCACACATGAACTGACTCACAGTGTTAACTGTGAAACATATATCTCGTCGAGTGTTGACCAAATACATCAATGATCCAATCAACTCCCTGTATAGTGTAGGATCCACTAACTCGGAATCCAAAGCGTGAAGCTTATTACAATTAGTAATCATAGGTGTAGACATGGGTTTGCAGTCCTCCATGTGAAATATTCTAAGAATATCCACGGTGTACTTCCCCTGTCCCAGGAAGAAATGCCCCTCCTCCTGCTACACCTCCAATCCTAGAAAATAATGCATCAAGCCGATATCTTTCATCTCAAACTTTGAAGCAAGATCTCTCTTGCAGCCCTCAATAAGTCTCTCTGCTCCAGTGATGACCAAGTCATCAACATACAACACCAAAATGAGAAGCTCCCCACCTACCATAATGAATTATAGGTTCGGATTAGCCTCACTCTTAGTGAAACCCAACTGCTGCAAGTATGTATCAATCCGAGAGTACCAAGCTCTGGGAGCTTGCTTCAAGCCATAGAGTTCCTTTTTCAATCTGCTTACATGGGTCTCCCGCCCATGCACCTCAAAGCCCTGCGTTTACTCAATATAAACTTCCTCCTGAGTGAAGCCACTGAGAAATGCGGTCTTCACATCCATCTATTGGATCTTCCAACCCATCTCTGCTGCAGTCAATATAATGGAGAGAATAGATGTATACCGAGCGACGAGAGTGAAGGTCTCCTCATAGTCAACTCCCTCTACCTGTGAGAACCCTCTTGCCACAAACTGAGCCTTGAAATTCTCTATGTTTCCATCTGCAGCATGCTTTATCTTGTAGAGCCATATGGAAGTAACAACTGATTTACCTTTAAGCCTAGGTACTACCTCCCAAACATTTTTCTTCATAATAGAAGAATACTCCTCCATCATGGCCTCTCTCCAGACCTTCTGGCTGGCTGGCTCCTCATAACTAGAAGGCTCAGTGTCAACAATGCTTGTTACCAATGCCATGTAACTACATAACCACTTAGGTGGTCTACTCTCTGACCTGTCTCTTTGGACCAGCAATTAATGTGTCCTCGTGCAAGGTGTCTTGAAGCCACTTGGGCTTCCTCTTCCCTGAGCCTACTTCTTCCACCAGAGTGAAAGAATCCTCATCATCATCAGAAGCCTGAAATCCTGAAGGCCTGCCAACTGACCTCATACCTATACCTGTGCATGTAGAAGCTGAAGTACCATGTGAGTTGTCCATTAGCGGACTATACTATGAACTACTCCGTGGACTGCCCTGCATGATGCCCGAAGATCCCCTCACCTGACTCTGAGAGCCACTACTCACTAATGGACCTGACATTGTAACAGATGTACCTCCTGGTCCCTGACCTCTTGCACCTTGTGCACTAGATCCTTGTTACTGACTCGGTTGCTGCTGAGTGTCTGGTGACTCTAGATAATGTAACTCCTATGACCTCCTGAAATCTCTCTCCTCCTCGAACTTTACATCCCTCCTGACAACCACTTTTCTCTTTGCAGGAATGTAAATCTGGTAATATTTTAAGGTCTCGCTATAACCCACAAAGATGCCATTGTTTGCAGTAGGTTCTAGCTTGTTCCTCTTATCCTTGGGGACATAAGAATATGTAAGGCACCCAAAGATACGAAAGTTCCCAACATCAGACTTCTTCCCTGAGAAAGCCTCCTCAGGAGTCACATTCCCCAAGGCACGATGTGGACTCCTGTTCTGTAAGTAAATAACAGTGTTGTAGACCTCTGCCCATAAAAATAAAGGTAACCCCTGATCATGAAGCATGGCTTTGGTAGCGCCTACAATGGATATGTTTTTCCTCTCTGACACCCTATTCCGCTGAGGGTTGTAAGGAACAATGAACTGCCTCTTAATTCTTTCCTCAGCACAAAAATCCACAAAATCACCAAGAGTATACTCACCTCCATTTTCCAACCTTAATACCTTGATCTTCCTACCTGTGTGGGTCTCCACGAGAACTTTGAACTCACGAAACCGCTTGAATACCTCACTCTTGGTCTTCAAGAAATAAATCTAGGTATTCCTGGAGTGGTCATCAATGAATAAGACATAATACTCAAAGCCACTCAAGGACACATGAGACATCTGACCATTCACATTGGAATTAATCAAGTTAGGGATCTCTGTCATCCTGTTGTCACTACTAGGAAAAGGAGATTTTGCAAACTTCCCCATATCATAGCCTCTGCATACATCAAGGTGACCAGAACTGAAATCTGGCACACCAATGGTGATCTCCCGCAATGTCCTCAAGGCCCCATGATACATGTCACCCATCCCGCGATGCCAAATCTCACACAACTCTGAACTGCTATATCTATTGTCGGTCTTGTCTCTGGTGCTACTACTCAATGCCATCAGGGGTTGGAATGAGAAATTGTACACCTTAGCATGGTGCACTCTAATCACTCTAGCTGAAGTATCTAGAGTTCCCATAGGATATATGATCACATGTCCACTCTTGAACAACACCTCATGCCCTCTATCCTCAAGTGTTGAAACATATATCAAGTTCTTCTTCATTCCAGGCACATATATAACATCTGAAACTTTCAAGGGATGTTTGGGTTCCCTATCAAATGTTAATGTTCCCACACCAACTTCTATAACAATGCTGTCATCACCAAGTACAACCTCCATATCAGTATCCCCCTCTGATAGCTCTGAGAAGTACTCCTTGAATCTTGTCATATAACGAGAAGCACCATTGTCAACATACCAAATACCAGAAGATGCTCTGCTAGTAGAGGAGAGTGCACACTCCCTCTGATCCTATATGGAAGGTGATACTGCACTGGAGGACTCACAAGCTATGAATCCAAACTCTCAATCAAAGCTCTCTGATAAGCCCTCTATATCTGCAGAAGCTTCCATGGTTTTCTCTTTCCCATTCTTGTTTTTCTTCTTTGGACACACAATAGCATAGTGTCCCATATTTTGACAATTCCAACATTTGACTTTGGAATAGTCCTTTTCTTTTCTTTGTTGTTTTTCTTTACCTTTTCCTTTGCCTCCACTGGTGGAAGCTCCCTTCCCTGATTTTCTTTTCTTTCCTCTTTCCAACAATGCCACATTATCATCCTCCTCCCCCTATTTGGCTGCCCCAATATGGTTCTTCCCGATCTAATTATGAATGCAATCATCCCATAACCTTTCCCATCCAAGAAGGTTCTCCTATGCAACAATACCATCTACAAAACTATCCCAAGACTTGGGAAGTCCATGCAAAGATTTCCTCACCAACTCAGTGGGTGAAATGGTCTCTCCTACAGCTGCCAACTCATCTCTCACCAAAGTGATATTGGTGAGGTATGTTGTAGCACTATCAGTCTTAGCCATTCTTATGTCCTTCAGTTTCTCCTTTAGGACCATCTTACGGTTCTCATTTGAGCTCTGGTAAAGTTCGGTCAAGGTAGTCCACATTTCATGTGTATAAGTATTTCCTCTCACATGAGGAATGACATGATCTTTGACTCCATCCAAAATCAGTCTTTTAGCCTTAGCTCTTTTTATTGAACTCTGCTAACTGTACTGGGTCAGCATGAACTGCTACTGGGGGCTGTGTGGTATGTACCATAATGCCCCAGACCTCTGCTTCCTCAAAGATACTTTGGATCTTTCCCTCCATGCACTGTAGTTAAAATTGTTATAGGTCAATTTGGGCACCATTCCCAATGATCTAGTTAACTGGGCATCATCTCTAGGACCGATGGTTAAGAATCTATCATTCCCTATCATCTCAGTTGCTACATGCCCTAAGACAGCAAACAACATAAATCAAACAAGACTTTCATCAAGCAAGTATTTTCCATGGTTTGAAAATTATTATTAAACATATGGGAGCTCATAAACGTAGGCTCTAAGGAGCCTAAGTGCATTGCATATGCAGGTAGCCCCATTCAAGGCTGCTCTGCAAAGCACTTCCCGACATTCAAAGGTGCGTTGGTCACATTGGGAGCGAAATTCTCATTGTTCCAAAATCTCCACTTGGCCAGTGTCTTCTAGAAGGGTTCACATGTGTCAAGCTTCGGATCCAAGTGTATATTTGACATCTACATGAATGGAAACATGTCTTTCCTATTTTTGGAATGAAATTTATTGAAAAACAACCTACATTTCATCTATAAATTGAACACAGATCTAAGTGTTTGAGGATGAAGAATTTGAGTAGAGAAATATTGGAGAATTTTCAATAGAGGGTTTGATTTCTGGAGTCGCTGCTAGAGAGATTTATGTTGTGATAAGACTTGGGAACTTTGCCAGAAGGTCACTACAAATTAGTCACTAAGTTGTAACCTCTCCTTCTATCATCAATAAAGAGTACTTCTTGTTTTTCCCTACATGCATCTATGTTTACTTTGATTTTCCATATTGCAAGATCTTGGTTGATGAATGTAGTTTATGCTTAACTGATTTAGCTAACTAGATTGAATAGATATCTATATTATTGCATCTTCTGTTGTTTCAGTGTTCTTTCTTGCAGGAAGCATTCAACCAACAAAATTGCTTGAATTTGAAGCTGTAGCAGAAGAGGCAGAAAGGAGCCATTTGAAAGCGACTGAAACAAGTAAGCATCCAATCCTCTTTGTGTATCTGTTCTGAGTTAGGAGAAATGGTAGTATGGTCTTTCACCTATTTTTATAGGCTAACACCTGCCTAGGGAAGCGTAATTTATCCGTAGATTACAATTCTGGCCCAAAAAACTGGCGACTCCGCTGGGGAAAACTTCTCTTGTTTCTAGGTGTTTTAGTCTCTGATTTGCTTTCTAAATCCACCCAGTAGTTGTTTCACATACAGATTAGACTTTTTCAGAGCTTAATTTGAAAATTTAGTGAGCCAAATAGTAGCTTTTTCTTTGTTTACTGCGCCCAATGCACCCTTAGTCAGGGCACAGTGCTTTGTAGAGCACTATCTCCCTTCCAAGCCTGCATTGCAGAGCACTGTCTCCCCTTGGAGATTGCGTTGGCTCCTGAAAGGGAACAAATCCCCTCAAATCTGACTTTGTACTTTGCTTCAGTTATGTTTGTTGATTTGTTCTGAAAAGTTTGATGCTCAATTGACCAGTAACTCTATATATTTCTTCTCCTTTGACTGAAAATTTGTTCAATGTTGTTTAAAAAAAAAATTATTATCATTGACAAGTTAATTTCAAATTACTTTTTATGGTCGCATTAAGAATTGTTTTCTTTCAAAATAGGAAATTGTCACAAAATCTTCATTTCCTTGATAGGAGAAATTGTTGTTGAAATCCTCGTTTTTCCTTCAAAAGAGAAATTGTTGTTTGTATTCTTCATTTCTTGAAAGTAAAAAGCATTTCAATTATTGATCTAGTGCACCTAGTTTCTTTTCTACATTCATAACGTTAAGGAAACTGAAAAGAAAAACTTCCATTTGCATGTAGGATTGTGTGTTTTTTGCAAAAGGAAAATTAGGAAATCTGCATTTAGTTTGTGATTCATTGATTTTTTTTGGTTCATTGATTTTTTTGCTCACAAATTATTTTCTCTCTTTCCAAAAAACTAGCATTCTCTTACCTTAGTAGCTAGGTTCTTCATTGAAAAAGCTGAAAGTGAAAGTTTGTTTATCATTCTTAGCTACATTTTAGGAATTTTATATACATCATCGTGCTGAACTTGAAAGGAAAACTGTTAAGCAAGATCAACATAAAATAAATCTCAATTTACTTAACAATGCATTGGAACATTAACGATAACATTTAGAAGGTCTAGGCTAGAGACGTGTTTCGGCATCGTAAAACATAGCAACTGTCGTTAACTTGTCTGTGATACATTTTGAGTGTGATACCTCACTCCACATACGTAAGTATATCGTAGCTCATCCACGTACTCTTGGGTATATCGGGCGGTGTTACAGTATGATAAGTATAAAGGGGTGCTCTCACTGTGCGGTTTCACATCAAACGGCGCTAATACGAACTTGGGCCTCCACGTACCTTCGGGTATATTTGGGAGGAAAAATTTTAGGTGCTATCCATCCATAGTGAACCGAGTCGGCCACCCTAAAATTGTGATACGCCGAACACAGCATTCAGGGAGATTTCCTGCCCGTACTTCTTGGTTCGCCAGGAGGTATTCTGCAGTTCACAGTTTCTTGGTAAACCCTTTTGCCTAGAATTACCCTCTTTTTGTTTTTTGTTTTTCGGATAAAATAAATCAGTAATCATGGAAGAACATAATCCTACTCCCCGTCGTTCGCGTAGATTAGCTTTGAAACCACTTTTACCACTAGAAGTTATTTTTGGTAGGCGAAGGCAATCACGATCTGCCGAATCAAGTACAATTCGTACCTCTGGGGAAACATCATCATTTAAACCAAAGTTAGTTCAAATTGTTTCCACACATCCCAGTTCGTCTACTGTTGTCGAAATGGAGTCTTCATAGCTATCTGTGGTCATGATCCATTCAATCACTAAGACCATACCTCCTGGACCCGAAGTTGTTCAATCACAAATTGATCTAGATCCTGTCTCTTCTTTGCCAGAAAATCTAAATCCTGAACAACCGGAAGTTGTTCCTACCTTGGTCACTCCACAAATATCTATAGCCACTGAAACTCCTATATCACACAGTCAACCATATGAAATATATTTTGGGCCTGATGATGAAGTTCTTCCTCCTCGTTTAATCGCGATTGAAGAAATCCCACAACCTGATACACCTTTAAGTCAAACCCACTTTGGGGGAGACCTTTACCTGTACCAGTCTTTTCCTCAATCATTTCCATCTACTTTTGTTGATCCCATTGCCATTCAATCTCCCATTGATTTTGGAGGTTATACATTTGGTAATACAACCATGCCTGAACCAACATCTTCGGTTGGGTCTGTTGTTCCAATTACGTCATTTCCTACCCTCGCTACTCCGCCGATGTTCACAACCTCACCAGAGTCATATTTTCACGGTGGCCCTTCGGTCCCAACAGGCTACAAATCATTGTCTGGCACTTTCTTTGGTCAATCTTCAAGACCATGGTCGTTACCAATGTCATCATCTGATGTTTTAACTGGTAGTCCTATAGTTAGTACTGAACGACTTGAATCATTACATCCATCATCAGGGCAATATCAAGTGGGTCCTTATGGGTCAATTCCTTTAAATAACATGTCAACTGGACTCCCAGCATTTGGAGAAAAATATTTTCTGTCTTATTATCTTCCTTATGCTGGGGGAAACCTATGGTAACCCAATATGAAAGTACTCAGTCACATTTCGGTCAAACTAATGTTGACATGAATGTTTGTCAATGGCAACCCACTCTGCCTATGCAACCACAAATGGTTGTCCAATCGTATCAACCAATTCAACCTGTTACACCCACTTCAATACCACTTTTTCATACATCTATACCCCTATTACAGTATCAAAATCTTGTACATCAACAGTATCAAGCGAGTTCTTCAACTCAATATCAAAATCCTTTAGTTAATTTACAGCAACCTGTATCAGGGATCATTTATTCACAAGTTGGTCCACCATTTTATGGGATGTCACAAACGCAATCCGGTTATACATATCAACCAAATCCAACTTATACTAATTTGGGTTATAACATTGGTGGACAGACCCCTTGGCAACCACAGGTGCAAATTCCTCAAACTTCATATCAACAAGTACCATATCCAGGTTTTGGTCAAAAGAACTCTCAAGTGCTTGTTATGCAAAACAACCCCTATCTGGGTTACCAGAAACAAATCCCAGATGTCGGTGCTCAAAGACCTGTTGCCCAAGAAATTCCATCTTATCCTGGCTATGCTCAATCTAACCTTAATAAACAGTTGCCTTTCGTTGCAACCTTGGAATTACCAGATTTAAACCGGTTAACCAATGATCCTATCAATTATTCTCCTTGGTGGTCGGTGATACCACATAAATTACCCTCCGACATTCCTAAATTCAATGGAAACCCTGGAGAAGACCCATCAACTCATGTTATGACTTATCATTTATGGTGTTCATCAAATTCCCTAAATCATGATTCTGTTCAATTACGTCTTTTCCAACGAACACTCACAGGTCCGGTAGCTAAATGGTACATTGAATTACCTAGAGCTTCTTTCGACAATTTCACTGCCTTGGCTACTGTCTTTTTGACCCATTTTCAGTTACCGATCAAATATGAAGCTGGAACGGAACTCTTGACGAACTTCAAACAGAGTAATGCTACTCACATTTCAGATCATATTCATGAGTGGTGTCACCGTTGACGAATGGTTAAGACATTTGTTCCCGATCAGCTCTTTGCTGAATGGTTCATCAAATCCTTGTTACCATCTATAACAGAGGATGTGGCTAAAGTTGGTGTCGTCACAGAAGAGCAAATTATCGCTCATGCCCAATATTTAGACTTGATTTATACTCAGTCTAGCACGATCTATGAGAAAATCCCAAATGCCCCGCGATCTAATTTCAATGTTCCTCCTCAAATAAAGGACTCTCATGCTGGAGACAGCTTGATAGGCACTGTAAACACACACAACACTACTGCATTTGATCTTGCTCCTACTTCTGAAGTCAATGCCTTCTCATTTGACAAAGGAAAAAGTGATAAGCAACTAAGAAGTAAGAAAAAGGGGAAATCAAAGAAAAAGAAAACTTCTAACCCGCGGGAACGATCATCTGATCAAACGTCAAGACCACGAAAACCTCGTTATCCATGCATAATTTGTAATGAGGAACATTTTGTTAGGGATTTTCCTCACCATGCTGAAGTCTAAAAAATCATTAAGACTTCTCATGCATTAGCTATGTTGATAGACCCATTTCCAAATCCAGACACAAATTTGGTTGCTACGGATCCAGCTCCTAGTTCCCAAGTGTTAATTTTATCCACTACAAAACCTTCACAAGATATTTTGGTGTCGACGCGGAATAAAGACTATGGTAGTCAGGCCACTAATCAACCTACTACCTTGAAAACGAATCCATCTAATGAATTGGTACTACCACCTATTATTCCTGAATTGACGATTAAGCCACCAAAGGGAGTAATTCATAAATCGACAAATAATCCTTGAGCAAGAGCTACACAAAATTATAATATGTTGAAGATTTGGCTCAATCCCCTTCAGATATGTCTGCTCTTGAGGTATTACAAAATTGTCCCTCCCAGAAACAAGCTTTATTGTCGGCCATTGGTGGAATTGATCTGACTGATTCTAATCTTGTCGTCTTTAATCATACGGGCTATGTGCCGCAATACCAGCAGAATTTGCATTCTCCATCCAAGTAAATGTTCTCAATCACCTTGTTCGTCGCACTGTCAGTGATGAGGGAGCATCTACATGCATTATGTCTCTAAACTGTTGGAAGTCACTTGGCTCACCGCTATTATCACAATCATCAATGACGTTGAAGGCTTTTCATGGAAGAACATATAAACCTTGTGGTATTATCAATAACCTGCAAGTTGAATTAGGGGGAAAAACGGTAAGTATTGATGTTGAGGTTGTTGACGGACCCCTTGACTATAATATTTTACTTGAAAGACCATGGGTATATGAAATGACTGCTATTTTTTCTACATATTTTAGAATGGTTTCCTTTCCTCATAAAGGTACTATTACAGTCATTAATCAATTATCCTTTTTTTCCTCTTCTTCTCAGGTAACTGGAAGCGTTCTGTATATTCACTTACCCCAACTAGAAATCCAGAACATTGGCGTAGGACTCTTAAAGGATTCCACTCTTATGGGAACCTTTGCATTACTGCCACCCGTGACGTCGGAAAAAATTGCAAGCATAGAGACCTACTACATGATCTCTTCCACTCTATTTGGCTTAAGGAAGAGTACGATGATTCTGATATTTCCACGTTGGATGATGTTTTATCACTCAGTTCTATTGAGTTACAATAGCAATCAATCTATTTGGCTTGGGCGGCACATCCGAAATTAGCATCACCGAGTGTTTGGGTTGATCGTTCGTTAGGTTTTGGTACTCCATCTGATCCATTTTCCTCAAAATTTTTGACAGATGAAAATATTTTGGAAGCTATGATGGCAGAAGGAGAACCATGGGAAGATTATCATCATCGTTCCCATCTTCCAGATTATGAAGAAAATAATCTAAGCGAACTATATCACCCATCCATTCAAACTTTCTTTTCGCATTCTTTTCCGATTAATGCAATTGAATCTGAGAGAAATTTATAAAATATTGAAGAAACGATTTCTATCGATATTTCGACTAAACCTGGCGTTGTAGGAAATATTCATGTCGGTGTATCTTGTTCTCCATCAGAACTTGATTCATATTGCTCTCTTTTTTGTGAATTTCGTGACGTATTCGCTTGGTCTTATGAGGAAATTCCAGGCATAGATACTAGTATAGTTGAACACACCATTAATATGTATCCTAATGTCAAACCAATGCGTCAACGGCTTCGTCCTATTCATCCGAAGAAAGCCGCTACCATCAAAGCAGAAGTTGAAAAGCTTTCGCATGCTGGTTTCATTTACCATGTTCCACTAACTGAGTGGGTTTCCAATATCATTCCTGTTATGAAAAAACAAGGAACCATTCGATTATAAGTCAATTATCGGGATGTTAATCAGGCTTGTCCAAAAGAAAAATATCCTACTCCTTTTATCGACCAGATTATTGACGATTGTGCTGGATGTGAAATATTTTCTTTCATGGATGGATTTTCCGGCTACAATCAAATCAATATCCACCCATATGACCAACATAAGACAGCATTCATCTGTCCCTGGGGCACATTCGCATATCAGAAACTCCCATTTGGTTTAAAGAACGTTGGGGAAACTTTTCAGAGAGAAATGGATTATGCTTTCAACGACATCAAGCACATTGTTCAACCATATCTAGATGATTTACCAACACATTCACGAAATCGGACTAATCACCCAATGCATTTGAGAGCCATTTTCTTACGCTGCTGACACTACAAGATATACCTCAATCTACACAAATGTGTGTTTTGCATTGTTTCTAGTCAATTGCTCGGATTCGTAGTCTCAAAATAAGGAATTCGAATAGACCCGTTGAAGTACAGGCCATTCTTGATTTTCCTGCACCATCAAATTTACTTCAGATACAGAAACTTCAAGGAAAGGATAACTTCCTGCGAAGGTTCATTCCAAACTACGCCGAAATGGCTAAATGATTTACTCGATTATTGAAAAAGGGGGTTCCCTTCCATTGGGACCAAGTTGCGCAAGCTTCTTTTGATGTTGTCAAGGACCATCTTTTCTGAGCGTCATTAATGTATCCTCTGAATTATCAAAATGATTATTTCCTATATATCACCGCGGCTGAAACAACCATCGCTATGGTTTTGGTCCAAGTAGAAGAAGGAATTGAACATCTAATCTATTATTTGAGTCATAATCTCAATGATACAGAAGTTAAGTACTCATACGTGGAAAAGCTTGTCTTGGCAGCTGTTCAAGTTGTCCAAAGATTTCGCCATTATATCCTACTCTGAAAAACAACAATAGTTTCGGATTGCAACCCCATGACTTACATTTTATCACGTCAATTTATTGGGGGAAAATATTCAAAATGGATCGTCATTTTGCAGGAATTTGATTTGGAATTCATTAAATCCAAGTCAAAGAAGTCTTTAGTTTTGGCTGAGCTTCTCTGTGACCTTCCTTGTGATAGTACTGCAACTATGTTCGAACCATCTATTCCAAATGAGTCTCTGTTTCTGATTGGATCATCTGATCCCTTGTATGGAGATTTAATCATTTATCTCCAAACCCAAACTTTTCGACCTAATACCTCTCGCTCTGATCAGCGATGTATTCGATACCAAGCAAAAGATTATCTGATCGTCGGCGATACACTATATTGTCGCGGTGTCGATACCATTTTAAGGAGGTGCATCACTCATGAGGAGGCCGAAAAAGTGTTGAATGATTGCCATGTTGGGGCTTGTGGTGGACATTTATCTGTTTATGCTACCACGAAGAAGATACTCCAGCTGGTCACTTTTGGCCTACTATTTTTCGAGATTGTATCCTTGCAGTCAAAAGTTGTCATGCATGCCAGATTTATGACCGTAAAATCCGCAAACCACCAGCGCCAATGCATCCTGTTGTCTCTGTTGGATCATTTGCGAAATGGGGTATCAATTTCATGACCTGTAACCCTCCTTCATCTGGGGGGCATGGTTATATTATTGTCGTAGTCGACTATTTTACCAAATGGGCTGAAGCGATGCCTACATTCAACAACATAGGACAAACAGCTGCAATGTTTTGCTTCAATCATGTCATTGCACAGTTTGGGGTCCCACAGGCTATAGTTATGGATCATGGGAAGCATTTTTGCAACCATATGATGTCTGAATTTACAGCCAAGTTAGGATTGTCGCATGATAATTCTACTCCTTATTATCCACAATCAAATGGACAAGTTGAGGCTATTAACAAAATTCTTAAACGAATGCTTCAACGAATGATAGGGGTCCGTAAAAGGAACTGGAACTTGATCCTGTACTCCTCCTCGTGGGCATATCAAACCTCGATGATAAATGTGACCGGATTCACTCTTTTTCAATTAGTGTATGGTCTGGAATCTATCTTACCAATCCAATGCAAAATATCATCGCTAAAACTCGCGATAGACTTTTTACCTAACACCTCAGAAGAAGAAGCACGTCTCTTTAACCTCATCCAACTAGATGAAACACATCCTGAAGCCCAATTGGCCAACGAAGGACATAAGAGACATATAAAGGCGCAATACGACAAAAATGTCCAACCTCGCACCTTCTCAGAGGGCAACTTGGTCCTTCTTTACGACCAAGAAGCTGATGTAATAGGTACAGGGAAATTCGAGCCATTATGGCATGGCCCCTATATTGTAAAAATAGTTCTTGCTAAGGGTGCCTATGAGTTAGTTGATTACGATGGAATTCCATTAGCACAGCCTAGAAATGGGTTGTATTTGAAACGTTACTATGCTTAATTATGAGCGTAGTAATTTTTTGTATTATATTGTTATATGCTATTGATTTGCATTCACTATCTTAATTTGTTTTTTAGAGTTTTCTTGACGTTAGTAATCCACTTTACATTTCATCACAGATGACTAAATCTTCAGAACCATTTGTTGGATCGTTGATGGTGCTAGTCGTAGTACGCAGAATCTATCCTCTACAGCGTGGGCCATTTTCGCTCCGAACGGCGAGTTAGTGAGTTTTCAAGGTATTTGTATCGGTAGATCGACAAATAATATCGCTGAGTATAGCACGTTGATCGAAATTTTCTCTGATTCCATTTCATTTTTTATTAACCGCATAATCATTAGGTTAGACTCACAACTTGTGGTACTACAACTTACTAGTATTTATTCTATTAGAAATCCAACACTTCGTAGATTGTTCCTAAGAGTTTGACTTTTGGAGAGACATTTTGATTTCATTCAATATCAACACATTTCCAGAAATCTAAACACTTTAACTGAGTCATTATCTAATCAAGTTTTAGATAGACATTTGCAACATAGGTAAAGAAAACATTCACATCATTGAATTGGATTGCGCATTAAACATAGGAAAAACTCTGAAAACATATAGATAGATAGTTATAGGTTTTTTACAAAATTTGTGCCCAAGACACGTTGGTCATCTGACCTCAAAATGTATGCAAAAATTCATAAGTAAACTAGTGGTGCTCATGATAGCACGCTATAGATCTAGAAATCCTACGGAGCAAGTGTATTTAATGGTTAGGAACCCCAATTGCGTGTCATTGCAGTCGCATGGGAAGCTCTTCGATCCGGAAATTCAGAATCTCGAAGGTCAACCCCTCTATGTGTTGTTGGAGCTCAGCAAAGAGTCTCAGCCATATCAAGGTCCTGAAGGACTGCTTTCCTGACAGCCCTCTCTGCTTGCGCATCTACTTCACACTCTGGTTCCTCTACTAGTTGAACGCGACCAATATCTGCATTACATTAAACATTTAGTTTAGTCTTGGAAATAAATCAAAACACAAAAAAATTTGTATAAACCTTATAAAAATCAAAAAACATGGTCAAATCATTCTTACCTATTGCACCCCACTGAGCACCTTCTGGTAAAACTAGATTTGAATCTCCTCGGAAGTCGACGCCCGCATATGCATACTCATCAATGGCGACAATCTGTCATCGGAACCAAGCGAAGAATGCAATTGAGAACACAACGGTCGATTGGCCTGAATGCTGACCCATGAGTTCTACCCATCTCTGCATTTGAGGATCTCTAGGACTAGATATATCCAATGTTACATGTCGTGGCTGCATCAGTGGAATCCGTTCCAAAGCAAAAGAGATAAGGATGGAACCATAACTAAAATTTTTCTTCCTTCCTCCATTTTCTTTATTCAGTTGTTCCTTTATCTAAGATAGAACAACTTCAGACCAGTTGAAAACTATTGGCTCTAAGCACTCTAGCGCATACTGCATATACGATCTGTTCGCTACATGGAGTGTAACGGTGCTAGCTAGTTTAGCGATCATGAATAGGATGGTTGTCAAAGGAAAATCCCTGACATCATGGATATTTATTTTTCCATCTTTGCTAGGTTCTGATCCCGGATAGCAATACTACATAACATAACCCCTCACTATTTCTCCTCCAACGGTAGATCCTGTGAGTGAAATGGGCAAACCTCTCCTCGACAAACCTCTGAGAAAATACACATCCTCAACTATTATGGAAAACACTTGATTTTTTATGTGAAATTCCTCTATCATCAGAACCCATGCTCGAAAAAGGAACTCTAAGAGTTCTATTTTTTGCCTCATTCCCGACAATTTGAAGTACTTAAGTAGCCCGCAATCTCTTAAAGCTCTTACAGTACCCGGATCATTCAAGGCAATCATATATTGTTCTTCATGTTCTCTTTCTCTCCATGTAATCGTCATTATAATCCAATGGAAACCTCAAAATCAACCATAAGATCCATTAGATACCATTCATTTCAAAAAACTAGCAAATTTTGGACACAGCATGAAAACAAAAATCTTCAACTGCACCCAATGCATTCCCTGGGCTGAGACAGTATGTTGCACATGCAGGTACACTTCACTGTATCTGCTATGCAACGCAGGTTTCGATGTCCAAGAGTGCCTTGCCCTCAATTTGAGCAGAATTTACCCTAGGGGCCTCAAAACCCTAAAAAATTGCAAGGAATGGTAATGAAAAGAATACTAAAAGAAAGAGGAGGTTCATGCTACTAACCTGGATCAAACGGCGATGAAATCTGTCCATAGAAATGACCGCAATCAACGACTGAAGTTCGGGGGAAAAATCAGGTTCAGAGCTCCAAAATGAAAATGGTAACTATGGAATGGTAAAAATGAATAGTGAAAATGCTTTATATAGTCATTTAATTACTTGCAAGATAAATTTATTGCTATGACTATGGTTTTATTATATTTTTTATCATGAAATAGGTATTTTTAATCCATTTTGATGTTGTTCTGAACAGGAAATACAACTAACGAACAGGTTATTCGTGCAAATTTATTTCAAAGAAAGACCTGACCATAAAGCATACTTTTTCTCCTTATTTTTCGAGCTTTGTTAAAAACGAAAAAGGATTTGAAGCACACTTTTATCTCTTTTTTGAGCTTCGATAACAGCGAAAAAGGAACCCCTGGATTCTTCTTTTAGCTCTTTTCAGACTCCGATAATGTGGAAATATTGCCGAGCACTTGTCATTTCGAGCTCATTAAAGTAAATGAATTGATATCTACTCAGTACAAGTTTAACCCTTTTTCTGGACTGAAATGGATTATTTACGAAAAAGGAATACCTTGGTTAAACATGACCAAAGAGGTTCTTTCAGATATCATTTTACACTTTTTCGGATCTAAGAGACAAATTTACGAAAAAGTACCTTTTGGAGTCCTCTTTCGTCCTCTTTTCCAGACTCTCTAAACATGAAAAAGGACCGGGCTATCACTGTCGTATGTAGATTCAGAATTGTCCTCAAACACATAACTTTATTGATCATGAAAAAGAGATTACACAACAAATTGCAGGAGTTTACAAACGTAAACTCTCACTACAATGAAATTAGGAAACTAACCTATTTATAAGCTCTATGTTCTAAATTAATTTAGTTATGGATCACTTGGAAAACCAACAAGTGTCCATTTACAATAAATGACCTTCTAACCATCCTACTAACTTTATTCCTATTTTAGAGCCTAGGAAATGACTCTATTCTAGATTCCTATTTTTACTAACAAAATTCCAGACTCTCTAAACATGAAAAAGGACCGGGCTATCACTGTCGTATGTAGATTCAGAATTGTCCTCAAACACATAACTTTATTGATCATGAAAAAGAGATTACACAACAAATTGCAGGAGTTTACAAACGTAAACTCTCACTACAATGAAATTAGGAAACTAACCTATTTATAAGCTCTATGTTCTAAATTAATTTAGTTATGGATCACTTGGAAAACCAACAAGTGTCCATTTACAATAAATGACCTTCTAACCATCCTACTAACTTTATTCCTATTTTAGAGCCTAGGAAATGACTCTATTCTAGATTCCTATTTTTACTAACAAAATACTAACACTAAGCATTCCCGTAGAGCTTGTAGAGCTATAAAAAGGGTCTCTTTCACCTCTAATTACCTCACATTAATATGTCAACCCGAGAGAGTTTTGTCATTACAAAGAGTGACTCAATCCGAGGCTCATTCGTCACAGTAATGCTAGTAGTACAGTGCTTAAGAAATACAAGAGTAAACGGATGCTTAACTGAAATCAAATTACTTTAAAGAAATAAATCACACACTCAGAAAACTCAATAACTTATCAGTCAAGGGTTCGGTAATGATAAACCATCCCTTCGGAAACTGATGGAAAAGGAACTAAAGCATAGATCACGAGCCTGGGAGCTAGACAGTAACTGTTACTGCTCACTACAGCGTTAGATCATCTCTCACAACAAACCATCAAGTGTAGATAAATAGAACAGCAAAGTAAATAAAAGATTGAACCACAATTCTGAAATGGAACAGCAACTCTAAAATGGAACAGCAATTGAATAACTAAGTCCCGCGGGTTATAACCAAACTCAATCTATACACTCTTTGCAATCAAAGAACATTCTGTCACTCTAAAGGCGATTTACACAGATCACACTAATGGAACAGCAATAACAACGAATGAATTATAGAACAATACTACACACAACGCAAACGTTAATATGACAGCTCTGTAACATAATAGTAAGAACATGTAATGAACTCTTGAAAGGATTAATAACTTGATGCGGAGTTAACACACAATTCTATCTGTGGAAACCTCAAAGATCCAAACTTGAACAGAGCATATAACATGAACTTGTAAAGCATATCAATTTATCAAATAACAATAATAAACAAACCACACAGAAGCGAAGCTGTAATGGTACAGAAGCAAGTTTCCTTCGGGGCCGGGCCCTTAGCCTCCAAGGATACACAGCTTTAGGTTAATGCAGACGCGAAGATGGAATAATCACCAAGCTTTCATTAATGCATTGATCAAAAATACATCGAACCAGTTCTCAACGAAGCTTAATAACCAAATCTGATGTTTTACAGAAGATTACATAAAACGTATCCTATCTCGCTATTATCTATCCCCTAAACTAACAGTGCTGTCTCTTTTTATAAAGACGACGGCGGAGATGTCCAAGCAACTAGATAAATAAAGCAGCGATCCCTCAGGATCTTCGATCCCGAGGGATTCGCCAAACTGTTAACTCTTCATCCTGTCTTTTCTGTTGCGCTGAGCTGGTGTCCTCTCCTTCTTTCCCGAACCGATTTACTTTGATCTGTTTCCCTATGTTTGCGTTCGGTTCTCGTCCAGAGAGACAGCAATTATCTCCACTTTGTCCTTTCCTTTGGAGCGGCAACTCTTCGTTTTCTCCTTTTCCTGTATAGAAAATAACCATTATCAGTGGCTAAGTTATGCACATCAATTCTCACATGTTTTGTTATAGTTCCTTATTACTTCCCAAATTCATGATACAAAAGGTTCACAAATTCTATTAAAAAGCCATTGAAATAATCATCAAAAGCATACCTTTTTAGTACTCCACACACCCCCCTGCTTACCTTGTTTCATGTCCTCATGAAAACATTGTAGTTGACATGTAATGCAGTGAGAGAGTATGCTGGAGAAGGAGTCTCATGAGGAGGCCTACAACCATGTTGAGTGATTAAATAATCAAAGAACTGACCTGCTTGCCCCTCAGGCATATCATACAGGGCCTGGTATCCAGGTGCAGGATGCCAAATAATTGGAGCGCGAAATCTATACCCTAACCAAGATGACCCTGCTTTCAGAATGCTCTAGCCATAGAGATTCAAACGGTCAGCAGCTAACTCAAAGTTCTCATACTTAAATGGTTCTCTGAGCTGGATGTTTGGATCAGAGATTCGATATCGAAATTTGGCTGCATTAATGGCCAAGTCTTTGATGGAAAGGAAATACTCTAAACTCTCTCGAATGAGTGCCTCATGCATGGGCCCTAATGTTTCAATGACACCCGGAGTCCTTATATGGTTTATATGAGCTATCCATAACTGTACTGGGTTCCTAGGCTCAGCCCTAACTCGTAAATCTAGACCATTTTCCTGACTCTGGAAAGTATCATAGGCTTTGAGCCACTTAATCTGATTAACCCCGAATGAAATGAAGGCTTGGAATTGGATATCTCCAATGGAGGGGCCAGGGTTCAATTCAGTCTCCTGACTTAGCACAAGGTCGTGCAAATAAAGTTCACACAACAATCTCTGGACTTTCACTCCATAATGTTTACAGCAGTCTATAAAATCATTGACATTATTGATTTGTATAGGGGTGCCTGCCTTAACAGCTTTTATTTGTAATTGTAAATACCGTTCTAATAAAAACAGAGCATAGTTTTTAGCAGGGGCCCTACATGATAAAACATTATTGTATAAAGAACACAAGTCATTCATCTGTTTGATAGCAGTATCTAGTCTACAAGTTACCTGTGCGACTTCCTCTTGTTCCTTCATCCACCCTTCAAAAGCCTGGCTTTTAGCTTGACTGACCTCCCTTAGTTGCTGCTGCAACTCTTCATATTTTTCTCGGGGAACCGTTTGCTCTTTAAGTTGCTCAGCTTCTTGCTGTGCTTGCTTCATCATCTTGTGCAAGGATTTTGTCTTTGGATCTTTTTTCCATAGGTCAGTGGAGGCCGGGAGTTTTACCTGAACTTTCTTGTTATGTTGTTTGGAGTTCAGAACCCTTATTACCCCTGAGGGTGGTGCCTCTGTCTGAATTTTCTTATCATCCTTTTCTGTTTTAACACGAACATCCGTTTGTTCCCGATCCTCAGCATCATGTGGAACGGCAGCTGGATCCTCAGGGTTTTGGACAACAGGCCGTTTGTTGGCCCTCTTTTTCCTCTTTACCTTCTGGTTCTTTTTCAGAATCCTAATTTGTTGCCTGAGTTGGGTTATCGTATTTAACAATTTAGTCCGTTCTTTCCGCAACTTCTTAATTTCCATCGTTTCATTTGAAGGAACAGCAGTCTGTCGATGGTGGACTGGATCATGACCAGTTGCTAAATCTTCCTCTTGGGGTTCTTTCTCACTGCTCTGCTCTGGCTGTTCAGGGGTAGGAACCTCGACTGGTTCTGTCTCTTCCTGAGCAGATGCTGTCTCTGCTCCTATTTCTTCTAGAATTTCCTCTTGTGACATGGGAACAGATTGTTCCCGTTCAGTATTTTCCTCCTCTTCATCATGAACAGGCATGTTCTTTTCCTGGGGTTTGTCGTGGGGGCCCTCTGAACTAGAAGGTTGACCATACTTACTCATATTGGCTAGGATGGCGGCCAAGTCATCATCTCCCAGTAGGTCTTGTAATGGGCAATCCTCCTGCTGTCCCATTTCTTCCTCCTGTTCAGTTTCGGCTTCTATTTCTGTTCCCGAAGGCTCGGCTGCTTCTTCTTCGGGTTGCTCATCTTCAATTATCACTGGTTGGCTGGTGCTTCCCTGAAGCTTTTCCAGCCTACCTCTTATCCGAGCCAACCGGGCTGATTTTCTAGGTTTATTTATACTTCCTCTCATCTGAGCTAACCGAGCTGATTTTCTGGGTTCCTCTGGTTGCTCGGGTGAATCAATGGCATGCTTACGCTTTGCCGATTCTTGATGTAACTCTGGTTGTTCTGATGTACTAGCAACATTTTCTCTGTGTTTTTCCGGTTGTTCTGGTGGGCTTATAGAATGTCTACGTTTCGGGGATGGCTCTGTCAATCCCCCCTCAATCATTGTAATGAGCTCTTCCCAGCTGCTCTGCTGCTGGGTAAGACCATAACTAATAACAAGTCGAATCAACCCATGGTGACTAACAATTGCCTCTATGTGCCATGCCTTTTTCATACTTTGTGCAGCATCATGCAGTAACGAGTTTAGGAGTGCCGGTAAATTCACAGAGCATCTCTGTTTTAAAACAGCTAAAAGTTTAAGGTGTCGTGGTCTTACCACGTCTTTTCTTCCTTCGCAAGTAATATAACTCTGCACCGTTCTTGCTAGCTCCGTCCAGGGTTCACCTAGGGTTGCTGGCAGAACTCCCTTCCCCTTGATTGTCAAATTCTGGCCTTCGTCCCGGAAGATGTCGATGACCTTCTGTAATCGTTCCTTTTTTAATGTCCATACCGGTCCAGTGGCTGGTAGTCCTGAAACTTCTGCAATTATGGCATCAGTGACCGCTATCCGTTTCCCTCTTACTGTGGAGTGGTCATCTTGTAAATTCTGCAAGAACTCCATTGCTACTGTCTCATTAGCCTCCTGTAAGCGATTGAAATAGTTCAACCATCCTGCCCTTTCCAGGATTTCTCGGGCAGCAGCAGAGATCGTTAGCTGTTGAGGCTCACTTCGAATTTCCTTTCCCCCCATGTTTTCACTGTGATTTCTAAATGGAACATCAAAAACGTTTTCGGTTTGAAACACAGAGAGCAAGGTTTCGCGAAAGAAAACACAGAGTATGCAACAGTGCAGCAAAAACAACTTGTGTGAAAATAAAAATAAAAATATTCCATGCCGTGAAACCATGCCAAACCGTCGTAAACTAATTGTTTCGAATGATGAATTGACACGTAATACAGGGAATGATGAGGTTAACCTCCCCCCCCGCAGTGTGATAGGCTGTCCCAGCCGGCAAATAAAGGAGCGGCACCCAGTCTGTAATCAAGTCAGAAAGGAACAGCATGTGGAATTATGCCATGTTGAAAAAGGACAACAGATTACCGAAATCGAGGCGGAGAATTGATCGCGTATGATATAAGAGGCTGTTGTGTTATGAGTTGAGGCTGATGGATAGGGCATGTATCGTACTTGCCAATCTCCAGTGGTCATGGTCACTTCCGTTGCCATGATTGGTAATGATAGATATTCATGCGATGTATAAATCGGGAAATGACATATGATTAGTTGCTCGGATATAAGAAACAAAAGAGTATTAGTATCTTACCTATTGGTGTAAGCAAGGTGACTTCAATACCATTAACAGTACTCTGCTTCCAACAGGTGTTCATAACCTTGGCAGAGTTGTTTTTTTACCCTCGGAACCATAATCCTTTGTGTACTTAGGAATGTTGTTATATCAAAATGTAGACCATTATGCTGGCTTGGTGACCAGTTAACCATAATGCCATTCACGAGGAAAGAGCGAAACGTGGGCAGGCCGGCTCGTGATGAGACCTCATGTTCCAAGGTTTGTTTATTTGATATACCTTTTGGACCATATCCCTGGTGTGGTGGCCAGAATGGGAATGCCACTTCACTTCCATCCTCATGATCATGGTAGGCTGGCTCTCAATGAGACCCCCTATCCTGCATTTGACAGTTCACATATTTTTTCTTTTTCATAGAATACTTTTCCTTATTTATACACAAAGGGTGGTTCAACACTCCTTAAGAGTGGGAATGGTGGAAGAAGTCTTATTATCTCAATAGGAGGATATAAACTCTTTGCTCTTATTCCCAAGTACTAATAAAAAAAGTTTAAGGGAATCAGCATGATAAAGATAACCAATCAGGGCAAAATTAGTAAAACCATGTCAACAAAAGGTAAGAAATAAGTATGTCCTTCCATTTTTCCTCTTATTAATGTAGAGCCTTATAGATATAGCGATTTATGGTTTGCAGATTTCGGTATGTTGTGTTTTTATATTTCATCGCACAAATACATAGCTGAAGCTTGAAGACTAGAAAGAAGACGGGCAAAAAGCATCCTCACTTTAAATCAGCAAAAGAGATCAAAAGTATGCTAATGGTGTTCCGTTGGAAAAGCAACAACGATGGATAATAGAAAAAGGAAAAAAAATGCAAATGCCGTTCCTTTGGGAAAAGGAACGGCAATAATACTATAAAACACTCAACATGCCATTCCGTTGAAAAAGGCAAAACAGCAATAAAAGAACGTTGTTTCTTTGAAGGAAAAGGAACAGTGGTAACCAAAAGGAACAGCGAGAAACGTAACAATATCGTTCTTTTGAAAAAGGAACAGCAGAGATCCGAATGCTGTTCCTTTAGAAAAGGAACAGCAGAACAAGCAAAACCAACATCATAAAAAAACATGCATATGCTATTAGAAGAGCAAAAATCAAACTTTGTGGAAGAAAAAGGAACAGCAAAAATGACAAGAAAATATTCAAATCAAACTTATGTACAAGAATCACTCAAAAACAAGAACTTATGTACAAATTGCAAAAAGAAATAGACCCTTAATGAATTACGGGTGAGGAAGGTTTCTCTTCCTCTCCTAAGATCTCCAGATCAGTATCTCGGCGTAGCTGCTGGCAGAAGGATTCCCGAGTAAGTGGTTTACGATAGAGACGGACTCGGTGGCCATTTACTTTGAATGCATATCCAAAACCGTCAATGGTGATTAGAGTAAGGGTTCCGTTGTTATGTACCTTTTGGATTTCGTATGGTCCCAACCATCGAGTCTGAAGTTTTCCAGGGAAGTCCTGAAACCGAGAATCGTATAACAAAGCCCAGTCTCCCTCGTGGAAGACTTCGTTCTTGATGAGCGCATCATGCCATTTGGCTCGCTGCTGTTGAATCAATGTTGTATTTTGTAGTGCAGAGAGCCGAATTTCGTCTAATTCATTGATCTGCTGTAGTCGATTGAGTTGTGCCTCGCTTAGATCTAGGCCAACTTCCTGTGCTGTCCGTAATGTTTGGATTTCGAATTCTATGGGAAAAATAGGTTGTTTTCCAAACACTAGTTGATAAGGTGAGTAACCGGTGGTGCTCCTCCATGTGGTTCGATAGGCCCAGAGTGCTTCAGGCAGTCGGGTAGCCCAATCACGCCTATGTGACGCAATGGTTTTTGTTAGGATTGATTCTATTATCTTATTGCTACTTTCTACCTGCCCATTCGCCTGTGGGTGATATGGAGTAGTGATCTTAGGCTGGACATGATAATTGTTAAGTGTTGCAGCTAATTTATGCCCAACAAATTGTGGTCCTCCATCTGTAATTATTTCCCTAGGAAGGCCATAACGAACAAATAGATGGAACAGGAACTGTATGACAGAATCCTCTGTGGCTCTTGGCAATGATTCTGCCTCAACCCATTTGGTGACATATTCTGTTGCCACCAAAATATATGTTTTCTGATTTGATGAAGGGTTGATGGGTCCAACGAAATCAAGAGCCCACCGCTCGAATGGTTCGATGACTAACTGTGGTTTCAGAGGCATCTCATCAGCTTGACCAGGTCGTCCTGCTCGCTGGCAGCTGTCACAGGCTTGAACAAACTTCTTTGCATCTTTGAAGATCGTAGGCCAGTAATATCCTGTCTGCAATACTTTATGTCCAGTTCTACGCTCAGCGAAGTGCCCCCCACACGGTCCATCGTGACAGGATTTTAGGATGTCAAAAATTTCATCCTCTCTAACACATCGCCTGATATGCATGTCTGCTCCTGTGTGAAACAAATAGCCTCCAATCCACGAAAATCGAGAACTTTTCTGAATAATCTGCTTACGCTCATTAGGAGTTAAATGTTTTGGTAATTTACCTACTGCAAGGTAGTTGGCAACATCAGCATACCAGGGTGTTTGAACAGCAACAGCAAACAAGTGCTCATCCGGAAATTGATCTTCCACTGCTGTTGCATCGCTTGATTTTGGTATTCTTGAAAGAAAATCGGCTACAGGGTTTTCTTTGCCAGGCCGGTCCTTGATTGTGATGTCGAATTCCTGCAATAAGATTAACCATCGAGTTACTCTGGCATTTGTGACAGGCTTATTTGCTAAATATTTTATAGCAGAATGGTCTGTATACAAGATAATAGGGTAGCCTGTGATATAATGTCTAAATTTATTGACAGCATGTATTACAGCTAGGAATTCTTTTTCAGTAACAGTGTAATTCAATTCAGCAGGGGATAAATTTTTGCTGATGTAATAGATAGCATATGGTTTTTTATCCTCTTCCTGCCCAAGGACCGCACCAATGGCTGTATCTGAGGCATCAGATGATATCTGGAATGGTAGGTCCCAGTTTGGTCCTCGAAGGACTGGGGCTGTGGATACCAGCTTCTTTAGATCCTCGAAAGCACGGTCACATTTTTCTGTCCAAAGAAAATCAACGTTACCAGTCAGTGCATATAAAGGAGCAGCAATGTGCGAATAATGCTCTATAAATCGTCTATAATAACCCGAAAATCCAAGAAAACTGCGTACCTCCGTTTGAGTAGTAGGAGTGGGAATAAGCAAAAGTATTTGGATTTTGGCCGGGTCTACCTGAATGCCGGCTGCTGAGACATAGTGTCCTAGGATAAGTCCTTCAGTCATCATCAAGAAACATTTTTCGTTGCTTAAGCAAAGCCCGGTGACAATGCAGCGTTGTAAGACTTTCTCTAGGGTGTCTAGAGCTGGATCAAAATCATCTCCATATGGTGTAAAGTCATCCATGTAAACTTCAAGTCCATCATTGATTAAATCTGCAAAAATGCTAAGGATAGCCCTCTGAAATGTGGCAGGAGCATTACATAAGCCAAAAGGTAAAACTCGATAGGCAAATGTTCCCCAGGGGCAAGTAAAGGTAGTTTTATCCTGGTCTTCAGGGGCAATCTGAATCTGATTGTATCCACTGAAGCCATCCAGGGAAGAAAAGAACTTCTTCCCCGCTAAAGTGTCCAATACTTGATCTATGAAAGGAAGAGGAAAATGATCTTTTTGTGTTGCCTTGTTAAGTTCCCTATAATCCACACAAATTCTCCATTTCCCATTCTTTTTTGGTACCACCACAAGTGGAGAGACCCATTTACTATCGGAAATAGGGTAGATAAAATTCACATCTAAAAGCTTCTGAAGTTCAGTTTTTACGACATCTTTTAGATGGGGATTAAGTCTCCTTTGCGGCTGACGCACAGGTCTGGCATCCTTTTCTATGTAAATGCGGTGTGTACATAACTGGGGATCGATTCCTTTCATATCAGGGTAGTCCCATGCAAATGCTTCTTGATATTTTGTTAACAGATGGATGAGCTTTGTTTCTTGTTCCAGTGTGAGATTAGCATTGATGTTTAAAGTTTTCCCCGGTGCAATTTCCACAGTTTTACTATTTGCAACAGAAGTGACAGGTATTATTTGATCATGAATATCTTCCAGGGGATCTTCTTCTAATTCATTATCAAATGCTGCTTTTATCATGTGACATTGTGTGCGAGGTTCAGTTTGAGTAATGAAATTATTAATGGCATCGTCTTCTGTTTGATCTTTGAAATCGAGTGCCTCTTGTATAGTTAATGGAGATCTGATGTTATCAGTAAGATATGATACATGGTGCTTATTAGTTTTAATCATTGTGACACTTGGCTGCGCTGGAGGATATAGAACTAAATTTTTGCTATTCAGTCCTCTGGTTATGGTCATATTTCCCTGCCGACAGCCAATGTAGGCATCGGCAGTAGCGAGCCAAGGTCTACCTAAAATTAGCGGGTGTCCATCAAGTCGGTTTTTTGGATTAATTATCAGGAAATCGGTTGGATACTCCCAGGATTCTACAGAGACCATGACATCATGTAGAGTGCCCTCTGGTCTAACCACAGATCGGTCAGCCAATTCTAGCAGAGTAGAGGTGGGTTCTACAGATGTAATGCCGAGCTTTTGGCAAGTTGTGGTTGTTAAAATATTAATTGCAGCCCCTAGATCAACTAAGGCGTTAGACAGGGTCTGACCATAAATTTGAACAGTTATAATTGGATTCCCGGGGTCTTCATATTTAAGGGGTGTTTCTTTTCCGGACAATAGATCAGATAAAGTTCCGACTACTTGGACTCTTGGATTATTTTTTATATTCCTCCTTGGTTTCTTTATGCACAATTCTTTTATAGTTTTGGCGTATATGGGAATGTCTTGAATGGCTTGGAGGAATGGAATCTTTATGTACAGATTTTGTAATTCTCCCAGAATGTCAAAGTCAGGATATTGTATGGTTCGAGGTATGGCTAATCGTTCTGGGAACGGAGGAGAGGATGTGGTTGCTCGATTATGAGTTTGTTGCTTATTTACATCCTCTTGTTGTGACTGATGTTCTCTGGGTAACTGATCTTCAATGTGAGTTGTTTTATCTCCCTCAGTTTCAATGATACGTCCAGATCTTAACTGAAGGTCACTGCACTCCCTTAAGTCAGGTCCTGTTTCTGGTGATTCTATGATTTGAATAGATTGGACCTGCCTGTTGTTTGGATTGGGATCGGGTTGGGCTGGGAGTTGCGGCCTCAAGTTAGACTGGGGATTTTGTTGTAGAGCTGGAAAAGTAGGTTGAGGGAGCGGAATAGTTCCAGCTGGGTGGTACATCGGTCTTTGCCAGCTTGTCTGCCAGGGTGAACTTTGTGAAGTAGAGGGAGCCCATTGTGAAGGATACGGGCCATTTTGCCAATATGGTGGAGTGTAAGGGAAATTCGGCCAACCAGCTTGGCTTGTTTGATTCAGCCATGGATTTGGAGAAGGAAATGATTGTGGTGACCAGTTTGTAAATGGAGTTTGAGATTGATTTTGCCACATACCATATTGTTGAGCATTATACTGTGGGTTTTGAAAGAAAGAGGTTGGGTCCGGAAACATACCAGGTTGTCTTGGCTGCCACGGGCGGCGCTGGTTGATCGAATTCACCGATTCTGGTTCTTCTTCTACTTCCTTATATACCGCTTTCAATCCAGGAAGTGAGGGGCAGCTCTCCGTAAGGTGATCTTTTGTACAGATGGCACATGTTTGGACTTTATCTAATGGACACTCCTTGTGGCTGTGTTTTTTTCTGCATCGGGGGCAGAAGATTGCCAAATTCTGTTCTGCCTCCAGCTGCTTCTGTTTAGCCTGCACAATATCAAGTTGTGTAGTTAGTTTCCCCATAATATCAGTTTTAAAATTTTCTATTAAATTTCCAATTTCTGCACGTGTTACTCCTTCTGCTGATACTTTGTTATCTCTTGCAAACCGATCATATTCTGTCGGTTTTATTCTTGTGCTGCCTCTCGAACTCCCGATACATAAGTCAAGGATGTCAGTAAAATTCTCTTGATAAATATCCCCTTTGCCCATAATGTTTAATGTTTCAATCCATTGTTCCTTCATGCCCCTCATTAATGCAGTTTTCAACACATTATCAGGTAAAGGTAGCGATGCATAAGGAGATCTTTGTAAATTATACTGAAAACGTTCCACATACTCCTCTAATGTTTCATTTGGTCTGGCGGTCATTTGAAATATTTCGTCTTTTAATTCTCTAGACCTACAATAATCCTGGTATTTCTTTAAGAAGGATTCTTTCATTTGATCCCAATTGTTGATAACCCCGCCACCTAGCCCCATAAACCATCTTAAAGCAGCCCCTTTTAATGTAGAGGGAAATAATTTCAATTTTTGGGGATCGGTGGTGTAATCGTACCCCCTACATAACACATCGAATTCGAATAGAAAGGCATCCGGATCTTCTGATGTGAGTCCATGGAATGTAGGGATATGCTGAAGAGGGATAGCTTTCATGGGTGCATTTGCTGCAGAATCCGCTATAGGATATTGTAATGTAGAGGTTTGAGTATTTGGCTGGTTTTGAGCGTTTGGTTGGTTTTGAGCCATGGGATTGAATATATGCCAGTAACCTTCTGGGATATCTAGGAGGGTATTCCTAGGTTGGGTGGGAACAGTTTTGACAGGGATCTTTTTAATAGCGCTTCCTTTATCTGGAATAATGGGAATACCAGGTGTTTGAGGAGATTGAATCTCTTCAACAATGACTTTCGCAGCACTTCCCTTATCCGGGCTATCTAATGGCCGATTTGTTTCAAGAGGAGATTTTGGTTCCTTGATTTCCCCTGTTTCTCCTTCTCCTTCACAAAAGTTGCTAGAGTTCCCTTCCTGCAATAATTCTGGAGTGGAATTTTCAACTTCCTGAAAGTCCTGCTCCTCAGTTTGACTATGCACCTCAGCACAGGCTACAGATGGTGATCCTGTGGCCTGAAGGGAACTAGTAGGCGGTTTGGAAGTGTTTTTCTTGAAGCCTACCGATGGCTGAGACTCTGTTTTCTTATAGATTTCGTCTATGAAGGTCGTTCGGCCAAGGGTCACCGGCCCCTTAGCTTTTTCAAGTTTGGATGGGGGTTTGATATTCTTTTCTGGTCTTTTCTGCTTAGTCATGCACTCAAAAAAATGAACTACCAACTTCTATTCAAACAAGCAAAAACAAATCTGTTAGGAAAGCGGATAGTGAGCAGGTCTTTTACATGCTCTGCACGTAGGTTCTTACCTTCCGTTTTTAGGATCCAACTCCTCCCTAGCAGGCTTGTACACTACTCTGAAAAAAATACAAATGGCTACACTCTTTCCCCGGCAACGGCGCCAAAATGTAGAGCTATAAAAAGGGTCTCTTTCACCTCTAATTACCTCACATTAATATGTCAACCCGAGAGTGTTTTGTCATTACAAAGAGTGACTCAATCCGAGGCTCATTCGTCAGAGTAATGCTAGTAGTACAGTGCTTAAGAAATACAAGAGTAAACGGATGCTTAACTGAAATCAAATTACTTTAAAGAAATAAATCACACACTCAGAAAACTCAATAACTTATCAGTCAAGGGCTCGGCAATGATAAACCATCCCTTCGGAAACTGATGGAAAAGGAATTAGAGCATAGATCACGAGCCTGGGAGCTAGACAGTAACTGATACTGCTCACTACAACCTTAGATCATCTCTCACAACAAACCAACAACTGCAAGTAAATGGAACAGTAAAGCGAATAAAGGATTGAACCACAATTCTGAAATGGAACAGCAACTCTAAAATGGAACAGCAATTGAATAACTAAGTCCCGCGGGTTATAACCAAACTCAATCTATACACTCTTTGTAATCAAAGAACATTCTGTCACTCTAAAGGCGATTCACACAGATCACACTAATGGAACAGCAAAAGCAATGACTGAATTATAGAACAGTACTGATAAATTAGGAATGCACACCACACGAATGTTTTATTATAACAGCTCTGTAATATAACAGTAAGAATGTGCGATTAACTCTTGAAAGGATAAATAACTTGATGCAGAGTCAACATACAATTCTATCTGTAGAAACTTCAATGATTCAAACTTGAACAGAGCATATAATATGAACTTGTAAAGCATATCAATTTATCAAATAACAATAATAAACAAACCACACAGAAGTGAAGCTGTAATGGTACAGAAGCAAGTGTCCTTCGGGGCCGGGCCCTTAGCCTCCAAGGATACACCGCTTTAAGTTAATGCAGACGCGAAGATGGAATAATCACCAAGCTTTTATTAATGCATTGATCAAAAATACATCGAACCAGTTCTCAACGAAACTTAATAACCAAAGCTGATGTCTTACAGAAGATTACATAAAAACGTATCCTATCTCTCCATTGTCTATCTCCAAACTAACAGTGCTGTCTCTTTTTATAAAGACGACGGCGGAGATGTCCAAGCAACTAGATAAATAAAGCAGCGATCCCTCAGGATCTTCGATCCTGAGGGATTCGCCAAACTGTTAACTCTTCATCCTGTCTTTTCTTGTGCGCTGAGCTGGTGTCCTCTCCTTCTTTTCCGAGCCGATTTGCCTTGATCTGTTTCTCTTTGTTTGCGTTCGGTTCTCGTCCAGAGAGACAGCAGTTATCTCCACTTTGTCTTTTCCTTTGGAGCGGCATCTCTTCGTTTTCTCCTCTTCCTGTATAGAAAATACCCATTATCAGTGGCTAAGTTATGCACATCAATTCTCACATGTTTTGTTATGGTTCCTTATTACTTTCCAAATTCATGATACAAAAGGTTCACAAATTCTATTAAAAATCCATTGAAATAATCATCAAAATCATACCTTTTTAGTACTCCACAATCTCTAATATTTATTAAATATTCTAATTTAATAAATATATTTATCCTAACTTTACATTATTTAATTTATGTATTTTTGGATTTATAATTGCCTTTATGAAAGAGGCTAACATTCCCCCCTTCAAGGATAAATCCAAAATAAGAACGAGGAACCATCTTCCAAGTTCTCAAGTTGATGCTGAAAAAATATTCAATCTGAATAGACCATGAGTCAGTTGTATGTCTGATTCATCTCTGAATTTCGCTTGACAACTCCATCAAGTTCCAAGTTGCAAAAGGATCCCTCTGTCCTTTGCATGAAATCAGCATCCTTTGTCCACTGACAAAATTTGTTCAAATCCCACTGGCTGATGATGTCAAAAACAACTCACTGTTGCTTTTGCTGTGTTGAAAATTGTTCACTGCTTATTTGCTGTCGACTTGCCACTGGAAAATTTGTTGATGCCCACTAGCTGCTTTTGGTGGTTTTGTCGATACTTTCAGTATGAAAACCACTGTCAATTTCATTGACATTTTCCCCCCTTTGTCAGCTGAAAGGAGAGATAAATCTCTGGAAATTTTTCCTGTACTCCCCCCGTTTAAGTGTAGGAGTTTTACACTAGTGTACTCCCCCATTCAACTGCATGAGAGTACCATCATCTCTTCACTATTGGTTGCACTATGTGTGATTGTATTTGATTGTAGAACTGAGACAATATTTTGACTGTGGATGGCCATTTCCAAGAGTCGATCCATTCATAATGTTTCTTCAATCTGGCTGATTTTTGTTGGTTGTGACATTTTTCTGAGGAATGATTGGGCTTGCCACAATGGTGACAAGGATGGAGATCAAAACACTGATCTTCCATATGACCAGTTCTTTGACAATGAGAACATTTCCGTTGGACTTCAACTTTAGGTTGCGTGCAATTCTGTTTGTCTGCAACTTTGGGTTGCGTGCATTGCTGGTTATCTGCAACTTTCTCAGAACTTGCTGAGGTGAGTTGTCCAAGAAATCCTGCACTGATGAACTTAACTGGCTTGGAATAATCTGGGATATGTAAGTTGGCGTCATCAGTGACATATCCTAAGCCGCGTCAATTCTTGTTATTTTGAATTTCTTCCCATGGCTTGATGATGCGCTTGGAAGAAATTGGAACTGGAACAACTTCGACACTTGAAGCTGTTTGAATGAATGACTTATCATCTGGATGGTTCAAAAACTTGAAAGTATCACACTTTTATTGCAATTCAATCCTTTGAAGTTGCGACTCTAGTTGAAGAAACTCAATGGTTTCTTTTGTTTGTTGTAGATGCAGTGAAAGATCAGCAAGAGTTTCTTTGTTGACTTGCACCATGTCTTCATCACTTGAGAGGATCAAACTGTGAAGAATGTTTAACAACTGAATATGTTGCACCATTAGAACTTGCTCAATTGAAATCAGGCTCTCTTGTCGGAGATGTCGTGCTTTGAACTGTTTCACTTGATTTTGGTACTTGAATGACAGGCTCGCTTGCTATGTGGCTTGAATGGGACGCTTGCTTGATTTGTCTCTTATTGCGCTTGCTTGGAACACTTGCTAGAATTGCAGAATTTTCTTGCTTAAACTTTGGAATTCACGCTCGCTTGATAACGATCGTGTTTTCTTGAACGCTCACTTGACTTACTTGATGACTTCACGCTCACTTGAATGAATAGCCACACTCGCTTGATGTCGATCTCAACTTGCTTGATTGATGTTAGAGTTGAACTTGTTTGGTTGTTTTATGGTTGCTGCAATGAACTTCACTCTGGCTTGCTTGAAGGTTTGAACTTTGTATTGTCTTGACGCAAATTGCTTGAATGAATACTCATGCTCGCTTGCAGGAGATGTGAATTTGTTGTTTTCTTTAGAGTTAAAACTCGTGCATTCACTTAATTTTTCTTTAAAGAAATGGTATCGAACACTGTCGAAAATGCACCCAAGAAAGCTTACAATGATTTTAATGATTCACTTAAAACAATGAATTCACTTGTCCTCTTAAAAATGCATGAATAATGAATTTTTAATGTTTCACTTAAAACAATAAATTTATTACAAGTTCTGAACTATATTTGATTGAACGTTGATGTAGACTTTGCTGTGAAATGATGGAGTTCCCAGATTCATGAACTTGATTGTATTGAGTTGAAATAGAATGCCGATGTTGAAAACTTTGAGTATTTGTTGTAGTGACGCAAATGCACGTGTTGAGCTTAATTTTCCTACCTTGCAGCTATTTCGTTACATGTGTTGTGCTTGCTGATATTGAACTTTATGTATGTGATATTAAATGAAATCATTGATGTGTCACAACTAGACACAAATCAAAAACAACAACATGAAGCCATAAAAACACGCCATCACAAACACACATGGTGTACCTAAGATCCCCTTATTCAATTTCGGGCGGATCTAGGACACAAGTACCAAAAAATATATATATCTTTATTAATTACTAGAGTACACCATCTTTCAGCATCTAAAGAAAACGATAATGCCAAGCGCTAGCTTCAAAGTTAACTTCAATATCTTCTTTACTTATCTTTCACCTCAACCCTCACTTTTCTCACTCGTCTCACTTGACATTGTGACTGCTCAATTACAAGTTGAGTTTGACTTGACTTTGAAATGGACTTAATTGACCTTGACTCTTTACAAGAAATTCTTCAAAGGATAAGCTACCCTCTTTGAATTACAAGACGTTTGACTTTGGATGACATCAATGCCCAAAAATATTTTCCAAATCCCACACCTTATCACTCCAAACCTTCACAAATATTACAAAAATTTAATGCACCTTATCACTCCAAAATCACTTATCTCTCCAAAAAAAATATTATAAATTAAAGAAAAACCTGTCTTATCCCTCCGTTAAACAATTTAAAAACTTTTTACAAACTCTTGAACCCCAAAATATGAAAACTGCATTTTTCCACTTATTCTCTCGCACATATAAACATGAATGTTCTCCCTCTCATGTTCAGTTTTACTCTAAAACACTATTTTTCTAACAATAAAAAAAAAAAATTTGCCTTCCATTTCTTTTTGTTTTTAAATAAAAAACATTAAAATAATAATTATAAAAAAAAAAATTTAAATAATTCACTCTTGTAAGAAAAAGTTGTGAGAGAGCGAACCACGTTTTATCGAATCAAAACTTTGGCACCAACACTGGAGCTATATTACTGCATGCTCACAGCACCATATTTTGTCATAGCTTTACTGATAGTTGAGCTCGATTTCCAATGCCTTCATCACGGTATCTGTTGTCCTCTACAACAACCCCCCCATTTCATATAATTTTTATTCACAATACTATCATATGAAATGGGTCCCTTTGATTTTTTTTTTAATTGGTATCAATTTTGTATTATTCAAAAAAAGGTCCGAAGATGAAATAAAACATTATAAAAAACCTTTTTTTACAAACCAATAAAGGCCTTGGATATAAATAATTAAATCTTTTATCATTGCGATAAAGCGATCGCAAGATCGCATATCGCAATGACAAAGGAAACATAACTTAAAGGAACTTTTGGTTGGCTCCGAAGCGATATACCATGCATGCCTTTAAGCGATCGGCGATATACCATGCGATAGCCCCGGTAAATGCTCCCGATGCGATACGATATCGCTATCGGCGAACAAGGATTCAAAGAGATTTCAATATAAGAAAAAGCGCCTTTTTGTCCCGATGCGATGCAATAAAGCCAAAACACGAATTTCAAAAAAGTTGTTAAAACAGGGGATATTACGATTAATTCGTATTAAAGTCCTTATCTTTATAATGGAGATTCACCTGCGCTCAACCGCCAAAACGGCCAAGGCACGCTTAAACAAATCATTTCACCAATAAACGACGTGATGGACATTTAAATGATTGACAGGTTTTTGCGGCCATTTAATGAAATAGTAAGTCTAAATCTTTTTACGGATTGGATCCATGGCAACCTTAAGTTAATTCTTCATCACGCATTAATCCATATATTCCTCCCGTATTTGGTTTTTACTGCCAATTCTCTGTGTTACGCTTATTTTTACTCCTGTGCAGAATTCTTCTAAGCTGATAGATTCAAGCATAATGGGGAAGAAGTCCAAGAAAACTGCAAACGCTTCCGCTTCGCCGGCCATAGAACAAGCCATTACTGATCCAGGAAACAAAAAGAAAGGATTGATATCTGATACTACATGTTCAGGTCTTGGCAAAACTTCTTGGCAGAGTACTTATAATTTGATAGAAGCTGAAGAACCTGAAGTAACAACGGTAGAAGCCACAGTCGATATGTCTCAAAAATCTGAAGGTACTTTAAAGGACTTAGCTGACTCTTTCCTTCATCGAATAGCAGCTCGGGAACAAATTCTCCCTTATACGGATGTAGTAAGGTGGGCAATTGAGGAACTCCCAATCACAGACTAAACCTTCTGCACCAGAGATGGGAGAGTCTTCGGTTCATTTCAAGCTAATGATTTGAGGCAAATGTATCATTTGCCTGAGCCTGAGAAGAAGTACAACAAGGCATTTCTGGAGAAATTCCAAAATGAGAACGAAACTGAATCCGAACCCATTCGAAATTGGAGGCAGAATCCAGCAAAACACAAGCATAAATCTTCCGGTATGTATTCTGTTGATTCTCTATGTTCTCCTTACTGTTATGCTGGGATCATGATGTGTAGATTATGGGGTTTACACGACTCCTCTAATTTCACTATAGAAATGGTTCCTTTAATGGAGGCAGCATGTAATAGAGAAATTATGGATTGGGGAACTATACTGTCTGATAAATTAGCCACCGCAGTTCTTGATTTCAGAGGCAAGACCCGCATTTCTGAAAGGTTTATTCCCCCATTTTACTACAGCGCTTATATCTTGGACACCCTGTGTTTTAATTCTGAATTTCCTGTGCTCGGCTGGAGGTGGACTCCACAAGACCCCGTACCCATTCACATATACTATCAGAAAGTGTGGAAAACCTCCCATAGGCACCATTTATACCAAATCTGCAATGGCTTCATGTTACCCATTCATTACTCTATTTTTGATAAACCTGCTCCCAAGATTTCCTACCAAGCAGGGATTGATTTAACTGGCTTAGGGAGATGGTTTGCAGAGGAAAATTTTACTTATATAAGAATTTTTGGCAGTCTAGCCAAACCTCATGTTCTTCCTCTGTACATACCTGATAAACTGCTGGCAAGGGAGATAGCCTATCAGATCATTTCCGAAAGTGTTACACAAACTCTAAAGAGAAATAAGAAGCAGGTCTGGCCCTCTTTTCCTCTTATATGTGGTTTCTACACCTTGAATGATCTCAAACATGCAGAGAAAGAAGCTATAAAGATGAAATCATTAACTCTAGCAACTCTCCCTAATAGGCAATTCGATCCCGACAAAGTTGCCTATAATGCCCTTGAACAGGCCAAATTGGCAAAGTTTGATCATAAAGAAGATATGTTTGATGACCTGTTCTCCACAGCCGAGTCAATTTCCCAAGTTAGATCGTTGGCCAGAATGAAATATCAAGATGAAGGGTTAGTTGAATACAACAGACTTAGAGAACAGAGGTTGCAAACTCTGCCTCTAGATCTGTTAGCAACAAGCCCAGCAGCAGGATCAAGCGAGCCTGAACAGGATAAAGTGCAAGAGGAAACCCAGACAAAAGAGCAGGAACAGAGCACCATAAAGGTAAATCAAGATACTCAAATTGATCCCGAATTGCTCCAGGAATGGTAGCAATTCGATTCAATTATCAACAATCCTGAGGGTTCAAAGGAAGCCCAAACATCAAGAGTAGCAGACACACAGGAAACCATTTCAGAACAAGTTCCAGGTGAAACCAGCGGCCTACCCATTTCTAAAGGAGTAGAGATAATCCCAAAGGACCCCTCCGATCAAGTTATTTTGCAGATAGAAGAAATTCCTCCCTTAGATGTCTTCTATAGCCCGAAACACAAAGCTGTGGTAAAACGACAAAGGAAGAGGAGAAGGACTGATCAGCCTTCCCTATTCCCAGAATTAACAGTGACGGGCAATGTAGTTTGGAAAGAGGAATTGGACCCCTCTGAGGACCTAACAAAGCTATCACAATTTGCTGGAGCCTATTCGGCAGCAACAATAGATAAGGCATCGGAGGTGAGTCTTTTATTAAAAACAAAAGACCAGGATATTCTCTCATTACAAGCGCAACTATCAGAAGCACGACAGAAGGCAGAGCAGGCAGAACTGCAATTGTTAACACAACAGCAAACCAATAAACAATTAACTCAACAATTGCAGGAAGAAAAGTAGAGAATTGATCAGAGTGCAGTCCAGAAGCAGAAAGAGTTATCAGAGGCATTGGCACAACTCAAGACAGCAAATGAACAAATGCTGAAGATAAAAGATGAGCAGATTGCTCAAATATCAGCCCAGCTTGAGAAAACAAAGAATCTTCCACAGGTAGCTGAATTCAGATCAGAGGCAGTACAAATAAACAAAGCATTATTAACACAGATAAAGTTGTTATGTCAACAAATCGCCCAGGCATAACCTTTATGCGACTTAATAACATCTCTAAGTGATAAATCAGCTGATGCTAGAACAGACTTCGAGCAGGCCGATGAGACACTGACCAATTATCTTGAGTGGCAAGGTACTGAGGAAGGACAGTCAGCTAAATTGCCGAAGATCCTAGAATCGCATAAAGAGATATTATTTATGGAATGGCAATCTCAGTTAATGAAAGCAGAGAGGGCAGTTTCCAGATGCAAATTAACCATAAGTAATTTGGTTGGATTGATTAATGACACTCTCTACTTATCTAACATGATTTCCCAATGTACCCCAGGTAAATTGACATCAGCTAAAACATTGGAACAGTCATGTTACTCAGATTTGGAGAAAACTGGCAAATTAATCGCAGGAATTAACAATTTGACATGGGACACCTATTGGATGTTCCTAGTCAAACCTTACAGCCAGAGAGCCGCCCTAAAATGCCTCTCAGATGCAATCGGATGCATCATTCCCGAAATGCAGGATGCCACCTATGATGCCCAACTCAATTCTCGCCTTAACCGACCACCAGAAGTGGAGCCGATGCTTGCCATATTCCAGCTCAGGACTAGAGACGAACAGCCTCATTAATGATTCATGCTGCCAACTGCCAGATTGCCGAAAAGGAGATATTCAAGATTGGTTAATACCAATTAAATAGGATTTTTAGTTTTATAGATATTTAGATAGATTTAGTATTTATAGACCCTTTCATGTATTTAGAAAGGGTCGTAAGTTTTTATATATGACTGAAACCTGAAGTTGCACTACTATACTTCAGGCATATTCTTTTATGAAACTGGACCAATTATTCTAATTTTGACAAGGAGGCTTTTATGCAAATGTGCACTACTGTCTTTGTGTGAAAGTATTTTTGCGTTGAAAGAAGAATTTCAAATAGCGATTGATATTGGAGAATGACTTGCAGCTCATATGGTACTATTATCTATGTCTGAATCTATTCTTTTTATATGAAAATTGTTGATTTATTACTTTTGCTATTATTGAATATTTAAATGTGTTTTAACAGCAATCTTTATACTTTCCACTATTGGATGTTTACAGTTTGCTATTCTTTCAATCATTTACGTATCAGTAATATAAATTGAGATAAGTGTAACAATGTTTTATCAATTACTTCATTCAACTAATTGAATGAAGTAATTATTATTTAAATAAATATCTTTGTTTATTAAATAGTGTCATCTATATGCCTATTGACAAACATAGATCATCAAACGTTGCACTTAAGAATAGAAACTTCCCGGGATATAATAGTTATTTATATTTGTTGTTTATAGATTAAGTACTCCATTCATTTTCACTTATTATCACTCATTCACCCATTTCTATTCTTTATCGGGAAACTGGTCCCATTATATCCAGTCGGAGCCACCATCCCAAACGGAAAAGGAGTTGTTTAAGGTCCGGACCGGGTGGTCATCCCCCAATGTTGTTGCAACGATTTTCGAGGCATCAACATTTTTGGCGCTAGAAGGAGGGCCATCAACTGTGAATGGCAAGCAAACCCAAATCTGCAAACCATTCTAAGAGTAATTCCCCCTCCACATCACCTCGTACTTCCCAATTGCATGCTGGTTCTCCAGCATCCAAGCAAGAAGAAGAGGTATCCACTATCACTGCTCAAACCCACCATACTCCAGAACAATTAAGTCTTGAATCTCCTGAAGTTCAGTCTCTCATCCAAAAACTTCAAAGTTTCTCGATTTCACCACAGAAATCTGAGCTATCTCAAAGCAGTGAGACTTCGCAATTCAATCTACCTCACCCTCTCACCAGACTTCAGAGTGAAAAGCTCGGTATTGAACCTACTGAATTCCCTTTACCTAAAAGGAAAAGGGCAAAGAAAAACACTGAAGATTCTGACAGTGAAGCACTTTCATCCACATCCTCCATATCATCCTCCCCAGTGCGAAGTCAACCATCCACTCCCTCATTACATATTGTTGTTCACCAGGAATTTGGAACTTCAACATCTCAACCTGCTCACTCCTCAACATCAATTCCTTTCCAGATATCTGGAATCTCAACAACAGTATCATCCACCACTGGTATTACAATGGCAGATCCATGGACCAGACCTGGTGCAGTCAACATGCCCGCACCATTACATGCATTACCAGATGCTCCTGAAAAATGGCTACCCAAGTTTAATCCAGAAAATGGAACCCAAGCTGAGGAACATATCAATAACTTCATGTTAGCGGTTAATTTGAAGGGAGTAACAGAGCAAGATGTCGTTGTTAGGCTTTTTCCTTATACGTTGCAAGGATCAGCAGGATCCTGGTATTTTTCCCTGCCTTCTGATTCTATTACCAGTTGGAACATTTGCCAAGAACAGTTTCTCACTAAGTATGGAGATGACAGATCTTTAGCTACACTAATAAATGATCTCTTCAATCTTAGGATAGAGCATAGGGAACCAATTAAAGAATTTAATGCTCGTTTCAATAAACTTTTGAATAAAATCCCAACGACCTCCAAACCAAGTGAACAAATCAGAAGTGAATGGTATATCACTGCCCTACCTGCCAATATAGCTATTTTTGTAGACAAGGCTGCAAAGCCAACACTCGCTGAAAACATGAAAGAAGCACTTGCTGTGGAGAAACGTATCAATGCTCTAGAAAAGAAAGTGGCTCTTGAGGAAAGAAAAACCAAAAAAGTTTCATTCAAAGATGACTCAAAGAAGAAAACCTTGAAAGATCCATACGACATGGAGGGCCTCCAAAAGGTCGTCAAGACCATGTCAAATGAAATGGTTGAAATAAAGAAACAAGTCACTGAAACTTCAACCAAAAGGCCATTTAAGAATTACAAGAAAACCGAATCAAAACCACCAAATGTTATATCTTATGCAGATTCAGATCAAGAAGAAGAGGACGAGGAATCAATATCACTAACTGATAATGAAGAGGAAGTGGTTGAATGCCATGGCATGTGGGATTTCATACTGCCCAACTCCGATACAGATAATGATGAAGAAGCTTTTCCTGTCTCTACTAGGAGTAAAAGTACCTTCGAACCTGTTCAGGCAACTTCAAAGAAACGGAGTGCAGGTGCTGCTACAACAAAGGAAAAAGTACCTACAAAGAAGTCGCCTGCAGCAGTTCCCCAAAACCAACCTTCAACTTCAAGTACTCCTTCAACATCTAAAACATTAGTAGTATCCGATTCAATGGATTACAATATTGTTGATGATATGAAGAAAACTAAGGCAAACATTACTATGTTTGAACTTAGAAAATTAAAACATCAGCAGAAATTGCTTCTCAAAGAATTGAATGTTGTTCCCTCTTCACCTCTTCCCAGTGCTAAAGCTGCAAATGATTCGGGTCAACCACCTTCTGGTATGATAGAAGCTACTGATTCAATCTTGATTGGAGATAGATCGAATTCCCATACTCCACCCTTCCTTTTGACCTTTGAAATCTACAACAGAAATCTACACAATTGTTTGATTGACTCAGGGGCATCATCCAATATAATGCCAGCTTCAGTTTGTTCCAAACTGAACATAGAACCCCAAAAGTCTTCCATCCACATTGTACAGTTAGACAGAACCAAGGTCCAGGTTTTAGGAGAGATTAATTCTGTAACTATCAGGTTATCAGCTGATCCACGGGTAGTTCAACGAATTGATATCCTAATAGCTGATATACCTGAATTTTATGGGTTGATTTTGAGTAGGGATTGGTCTAAAAAGCTCCATGGGTATATTTCTACCGATTGGTCTCACATGTGGTTACCCTATAAGGGAAAGCCAAATCAAATAAAAATCAATCGAGAGAAACACATGACCCATACTGTAACAGATTTTGAACAGGAAAATCAACCAATTGCATTTAATAACAACATCTTGGGAAATTATTCATCAGAGTCATTTTTTGGAAATCTCACTGCCCAACCATCTCCTTTCTCAGTAAACAGTTTAACATCACAGATTGAAAACTATTCGCAAACAGATAGTTCAAGATGTTATAATGATACTGGGGAAGCTGTAAATAAGATTGTTAATACTTCTTTGTTTTGGTCTTTATATTTTGATGGCTCCAAATCTAACGAAGGTTCAGGAGCTGGGTGTATCTTGGTTAGCCCGCAAGAAGAAAAAACAATGCTGTCCTGTAGGTTAGAATTTGAATGCACAAACAACACAGCCGAGTATGAAGCCTTAGTCCAAGGTTTGTATAAAGCAATTGGCCTTAAAGTGCAATATTTAAAGGTATTCGGTGATTCTGAAATTATTGTCAAACAGGTGAGAAATACAATTCATTGTCTTTCGAACCACCTCAAACATTATCAGTCGCTGGTACAAGAACTCACTATGCACTTTTCTGCATTCAATATTTCTTCTATTCCTAGGTCTCAAAATTCAGCGGCAGACTTGCTAGCCAATGTTGCTTCCAGACTCTTACCCTCCGAAGATTACAGCCTAGATAGATTTTCAGTAGAATTACTTTTTAGACCGACAATTCCTAACAATGTCACTAATTGGAGAGTATTTAATCACGATGAAGACATTTTACAATTTTTGACTTCAGAAAAGTCCTATGATGACCAGATCATTGAGGAAAGCAAGCATGACCTTCAAATGAGTGGTAAATCTGAGGAAAATTCAATTCCAAAGCCTATGGTGAAGCTTGAGGATCTTTATGATATTAAAGACAGATTTAAACCTGAGACTAATACAAAGCTCCAAAGCTCTACTTTAAGGTTTGAGTTGATAAACCTTGGCACTGAACAAAATCCTCAAAACATTAATCTAGGATTAGGAATTTCAGTAGAAGAAAAGGAAGCATTCATTAAACTCTTAAAGAAACATAAACATGTTTTTGCTTGGAAATATGACGATTTAAAGACATATGATACAACTATTATCCAGCATACCATTCCAATGCTTCCTGAAACAGAAAGAATGCATAGAACTTCTTTTGAAACACAGAGCAGCTCTAACCCGTCAAAACTTGGATGGGAAGACCACCTTTTTGGAGCCGCGTGCGTGGATCCTCCGGGGGCTGTTGTTGATCTATGCGTGGTTGAATTTCTCCTCATAGGTTGTCTTCAATTCATCAACAAAGTCACTCACTTCTGTTCTCTATCAAAATTGTGAAGATATATAGCTGAATTGATGTCTCTGCCAAGTTCTGTTCATTGAAAATTATGAGATTCACCTCTAAACATCGAACCCGATTCCCACATTCTAGCACTGCAATATTAGCAATATTCTACACATAGCTCCATTCGACATTGTTCAAGATATCGTTCGATCCAAAGTAAAATTAAAAGAAAAGGGGCTCAGTTGTAACATAACAAATGATGTCATAGGATGATGTGGAGATCTGTTCTCTCGTGTTCAAGTGTCCAATCATCATTAATTCAGCATAGTGGAGCAGAGAAGAGAAGTGCAAATGATAACCCTTAGGATAGAGCGTTTTTATTAAAAAAACTCAACCTATTTAGCAATAGAAAAAAAGAATTATCGAATTAAATATTGCAGCCATTTGGTCAAACAAGGCCGTTGCCTACGCATCCCAACATACCAACTCTCTCCTATTGTCGGCTTTAATCAATAATAGAAATTCATTAGTGAGATCAGCAAGAGAATGTTTTTCTGACACAAATCTAGAATGGAAAGAATCTCGACTCTTTCAATCGATCTCCACGATGGCTCAACAAACATCTCGATGCATCTCTGAAAGCGTTCTTTAACATGATTCAGCTCCCACTCAGCTAAGTCAGCAGCTCTACTCCAGGCTCACAACTCAGATTGAATGAAATTCTCTTAGTACTCCTACTCTTAATACTCCATAGACCACACAGAGAATGCTCTGATACCACATGCAGATTCAGAAGTGTCCTTAGACACATAACTTTATTGATCATGAAAAAGAGATTACACAACAAATTGCAGGAGTTTACAAACGTAAACTCTCACTACAATGAAATTAGGAAACTAACCTATTGATAAGCTCTATGTTCTAAATTAATTTAGTTATGGATCACTTGAAAAACCAACAAGTGTCCATTTACAATAAATGACCTTCTAACCATCCTACTAACTTTATTCCTATTTTAGAGCCTACGAAACGACTCTATTCTAGATTCCTATTTTTACTAACAAAATACTATTTCTAAGTATCTCTAATATTTATTAAATATTCTAATTTAATAAATATATTTATCCTAAATTTACATTATTTAATTTATGTATTTTGGATTTATAATTGGCTTATGAAAGAGGCTAACATCGTTAAGCTCGTTAAAACATAAAATAGCGACGGGCTTGTCAATCATGGCAAGAATCGAGTTTCATTCATCGCTAGACTCGTTAAATTATTAAATAGCGATACTTTATTCTTTATTCGCCCGAAGGGTTGAATTATAGATCAAGCAAATGTTATCCTCCTCAAGCTTGTTAAAAAATAAAGAGGTATTGGTCAACAAATGACCGGGGAAAATTTGGGAAAAGCAAGTAAAGATTCTTTTTGGTAGCAAGTCGCTCTTGAACATAACACTTCTTTCACTCCATGTCCGTGACTGTTTGGGTTGGGTAATCATCTTGACGGTTCATTTACACCTATGGTTCATCATACCTTCACTTCAGTTTTGGGTCAATGCTTCCAACTCATCACAGTGTCGCCGATATGTTCAAGAGAATTCATCCAGTGATTAAGAACTCATCCATCTGCAATACTCAAAAACCTTCATTTTCATGGCCGTCATCCCTAAAAATTGCTATATCAAGTCATACCCTTGTCTCTGAAATCAGTAACTCCATTTTTGCAATAAGGTGACTTCCTGTCGACAACAAATCAATATCCAGGAAGTTCACTTAGAAACATCAGATTCCAGTACCATGAGGCTTGTTACAGCATCGACAAGATCCTCACTTCCGGACCTTTGACCGAAAGATTTTGTTTGGTGTTCGACATCAAATCATCTATTCACGCCTTACAAAATGTACTGCAGTACCTTGAGGGCCATTGACATTAATGGTGGTTCTCTCGCATTTGTTAACAACTCGCATTATTGGCTGGTAAGCAAACAATGTCTTTCCATGTTCGATGACAAATCATATATTCACATGGCTAGACTTGTACCCGAATGATCGAGTGAACAAGATAAGAAGACCTTGGATCTAGTTTCAGGCATCTGGGCTACAATTTCAAGATTGTTGTACACATCATCTGTACGTTGACCTTACATACAAATTTTCATCCAAAACATGGGCCTATATCTGTAGGCATGTCTGCATCTGGGAAACATTCTAATGTAGACGACTTTCTGAATTATGTACATGTTATTATATTGTTTTATGTGCCGACTATGGGAATGCCTACCCTCAACAATTATGATCAATAGAGGATATATCATGATGTAATGTATTGTAAGATTGATGCAGGTGACCATTCCGCTTTGTTTCCAGGCTCATCATAGTGTAAAGCATCTCAATCAAATGTTCTTATTATTTGGATCTCATGCTTTAGGGGGAAATTGTTATAGGTCAATTTGGGCACCATTCCCAATGACATGGTTAATTGGGCATCATCTCCAGGACCAATGGTTAAGGGTCTATCATTCCCTATCATCTCAGTTGCTACATGCCCTAAGATAGGAAACAACATAAATCAAACAAGACTTTCATCAAGCAAGGATTTTCCATGGTTTGAAGCTTATTATTAAACATGTGGGAGCTCACCAATACAGGCTCTAAGGGGCCTAAGTGCATTGCATATGCAGGTATCCCCATTCAAGGCTTCTCTGCAAAGCACTTCCCGACATTCAAAGGTGCGTTGGTCACATTGGGAGTGAAATTCTCATTGTTCTGGAATCTCCACTTGGCCTGTGTCTTCTAGAAGGGTTCACATGTGTCAAGCTTCAAATCCAAGTGTCCATTTCACATCTACATGAATGGAAACATCTCTTGCCTATTTTTGGAATGCAATTTATTGCAAAACAACCTACAGTTCATCTATAAATTGAACACGGATCTAAGTGTTTGAGGAGGAAGAATTTGAGTAGAGAAATGCTGGAGAATTTTCAATAGAGGGTTCGATTTGTGGAGCTGCTGCTAAAGAGATTTATGTTGTGATGAGACTTGGGAACTTTGCTGGAAGGTCACTACAAATTAGTCACTAGGTTGTAACCTCTCCTTCTATCATCAATAAAGAGTACTTCTTGTTTTTCCCTACATGCATCTATGTTTATTTTGATTTTCCATATTTAAATATCTTGGTTGATGAATGTAGTTTATGCTTAACTAATTTAGCTAACTAGCTTGAATAGATATCTATATTATTGCATCTTCTGTTTTTTTAGTGTTCTTTCTTACAGGAAGCATTCGGCCAACAAAACTGCTTGAATTTGACGTTGTAGCAGAAGCGACAGAAAGGAGCCATTTGGAAGTGACTGAAACAAGTAAGCATCCAATCCTCTCTGTGTATCTGTTCTGAGTTAGGAGAAACAGTAGTATAGTCTTTCACCTATTGTTCTAGGCTAACACCTGCCTAGGGAAGCGTAATTTATCAGTAGATTATAATTCTAGCTCAACAACTCTGCCCATATAACCTGTCTTCAACCCTCAATCCCAAAGACATGATTCACTGTCCTACAAAACTAAAATTTCAAATCTGGGTAAAGGTTTTATGTTTTCTATGTAAAAATCAGATTGCTGTAATTTTCACACTGTTGTCCCAAAATGCAATTTCCAGCCAACTCAGCTTTGATACCATGTAAAATTTCAATCCCCACTTCGGTTATCAGTTCTCCCTTATCACTCCATGCATTTAATGTTAAATCCAAGCATGATAAAAACACTAAAATATGGAAATGACATTTATTTCTGAAGTTACAAATTTGGATATTTTACTGTTGCTGGAAAATGCTGCAATAAATGCACAGTAAAATATAACAACCACACACAGAAAATGACACAGTGATTTTTGGTCAATGTGACCCTGGAAAAACCCCCTTCAACTCTTGGGGAAAACCAGTTTGAGAGGTCTTCTTTATTTCTGAAAATATTTTATAGAGAAATTGAAATACACAAAAAAATTCCAGCATTCACAAAATACAACTTATCTCAATTTCAGTGTTGAACTTCCACCTTGAATATCATGCCAACAGAAAAACATAAAACAACAATAAATTACATCAATTAATGTTGTACGACTACCTCGGGAAATGTGCCCAAAATTCACCGTATGTTCTTACGGACTATACAGAAATTACAGCAGGTTCCTCTCCTTGAAAAATGTGCCCAGTTGCCTCGAAAATCATGCCCAACTACCTTGGTTTTCGTGTCTTTAGTCTGTTGATATTTTCTCCTCGAAAACTATGTTTTACCCTCCTTGAAATGTGTGCCAATCTCTGTTGTACGAATTTATGCCTTGGGATGCATGCCAATAAATGTTGATGTACAAACTTGCTGTAAATGCCTCCTTGCTTAGAAATTTTCTCCTTGCTCTCTCTTGCCTTTTCTCTCAAATGATCATGAAAGAATAATGTGACCTTTTCTTCTTCTTCTCTCCTTTTACCCTAAATGACTTTTTGGGCAACCTTAAGATCTAATGGCTCAGATTCATTTAGGTCAAGGGATGAGAATACATGTGCATTTAGTTCTTACTTTCTATTTTTTAACTCACCCACTTAAATAAAGACCCACTTAGCCTTTTATTTCCATAGTCACTTTTTAACTTTCTAATTCTTCATTGACTTTAATAAAGTAACTTTAAAATTAGAATGTAACTTTATCACTTATAAAGTCACTTTAATATTAGACTGAATTTAACACTTATAAAGTCACTTTTAGGAGAAGAAGTAAAATAGAGTGAACACTTTTCCCTAGGCCAAAGATCAAAGCCATGGGGAACCACTTGTCCTTTAGTACCCAAAATTTAACAAGTGTTCCAAACTGAGTATAAATAAAATCCAGATACTGGGCACGAGCAATTACTTGCTCTTCAGTGACAACACCGCCTTTGGCCACATCCTCAGTGATAAATGGCAACAAGGACTTAATAAACCACTCAGCTAAAAGTTGATCAGGAACAAATGTTTTAACCATTCGACGACGATGACACCACTCATGTATATGATATGATATATGAGTAGTAGTTGTCTATTTAAAGCTGGTCAAAAGTTTCGTTCCAGTTTCATATCTGATGGGTAACTGCAATTGGGTTAAAAAAGTAGCGGCTAAGGCTGTAAAGTTATCAAAAGAATATCGTGGTAATTCAATGTAGCATTTCATAGCCAGACCAGTAAGCGTTCACTAGAAAAGTCGCAATCTAACAGAATCATCATTTAAGGAATTAGATGAACACTATAAATGATAAGTCATGATATGCGTAGACGGGTCTTCTCCAGAATTTCCATTGAATTTTGGAATGTTCGAGGGTAATTTATGAGGAATCACCAGCCACCAAGGTAAATAATGAATGCGATCATTGGTGAGCCGGTTTAAATCAGGTAACTCTAATGTTGCAACAAATGACAACTATTGATTAAGTTTAGGTTGAGCATAACCAGGATAAGATGGAATCGCCTGGGAAATAGGCTATTGCATACAAACAAATGGATTTTGTTGTTGGTAACCTAGATAGGGGTAGGCTTGTTGACCAGGACCTGGATAAGCTTGATAATGTGGGAATTCTTACTGAGGCTACCATGGGATTTGATAAAAATGCTTCCTTCCAGGATAATTCGGACCCGGTTGTGAATAGGCAGGGCCAATAGAAGCCTGTGACAAAGGTAAACTACCTTGTGGTTGTCAAATTCTTGATATAGATGGTTGTTGAATACCAACCTAGGAAGATGGAGTCTGTAGACCCTAAAATTGAGGGTTAGGGGTTGAAGGAACCGCTTGAGTAGACTGAGTAACAGCCATAGAAGAAATGACAATACAGTTGCAGTGGCGGCAATACACTCTTATAGTAGTGACAATTCACTGTTACAGTGGTGTAAATTCACTGTTGCCACTACTGCAACATCGAGTTGTCGCTACTGCAACAACGAGTTGCCGCTCTCTCTCTCTCTCTCTGTCTTTAAATATGCAGTATATATGTAAAAGAAAAACATAGTAAATAGCTAAAAAATTATGGTAGAAAAATAATTTCTTTTATTAATGGTTAACTAGAGAATTTTTTAATATAAAATATAGAATTTGAAAATATAAAGAAAATTTTAATTTTGAGATGAGCTACAGTGGCAGCAATACACTCTTACAGTGGCGACAATTCATTTTTATAGTGGCAGAAATTCACTGTTTCCACTACTGCAACAGCAAATTGCCGCTACTGCAACATCAAGTTGTCGCTAATGCAACAACGAGTTGTCGCTACTGCAACAACGAGTTGCCGCTACTGCAACATCAAATGGATTTGGGGACGAGGAAATAAATAAATGTTCCAAATAAACGTGAGTGAATTTACCTTTGGTATTGTTCCAGAGCTAACCTGGTATTTTTTACAGCTCCACTCTTGGTATTTCTCCTTTTCCACGCCTAGTGTTTTCCTCACTTGACCGAATGAACACTGTACACACCTCAAACCATCTGAATTTCACCACTCGATTGAAAGAACATTGTATACACCTCAAAATTTCACCACTCAACCTAATGAACACTATATGCACCTCCAAATTTCACCACTCGACCAAATGAACATCGTATACACCTCCGAAATTCACCACTCGACTGAATGAACACCACCCACCACCCAAATTTTACCATTCGATCGAATGAAAGTGGACTCCCTTTCCTCACTACTTGACCGAATGAAAGCAGAATCCCTTTCATCACCACTCGACGGAATGAAAAAATAAACCCTCAGCCGATGGAATGAACATATAAACCCCCAATCAACGGTTTGAGCTCCAAATTCAAATCACCTAGAAGACTAGTTTCGGCGGTAAAACTAGTCCACAAATCGGCCGTTTCCTGATAGGCCACATGTGGTAGATAGCAAGGCCATATGCAACATTTAATCTCATTAATTCAAATGGAGCTTCATCCCATTTTTTAATGTCAGTATTTTCATCATGCAACCAGTGATCAAAAAATATCTTTTCATATCATATTAGGGTTCCATTCTGAAATTTTTGTCATTCCATTAGGTCATGATGCAAAAATTTGGTCACTAATTAGGGTATTTAGATCATTACTACTCCTTTCACCTCCATGGTCAATATACATCATCGTGGTCAAGTCATTCATTTTTGAAAGAATCCCATAATCATCATGGTCATCATTCAGCTCATTCTTCCATGTTGTGTCATCATTAGGTCATAGGGTCAAAATCATGAAAATTGGTCATTTCACCATCAAATTCATCTTTTGGAGTAGTAATAGTCAAAGGTTTTCAAAAAAGGTTTTAAAAGCATTTTTTATATTAATTAGGATGGATTATATGCAACTAAGTTCTAAGGCTATGGTTCAAATCAGAATGTGAAAGTACATGGTGGGTCCACTACACCACCAAAGGATAAAATTGATTTTCAAAGCTACAAAGAAACTAAAACTCAAGTTCATTTGCTATTCCACATTCAAGAGACATCTCTCTACCAATAAAACCCACTCCCACTCTCACAAAGGCCATTTCATGCCATCAAAAGACAAGTTTTCCTCTTGTGTTGCGCTTTTACCAAAGGGAGTTGTGTTTTCCCAAAGGTACCCAACTCATCATTGCAAAAGGTTTCTTCAAAAATTTCAGGTTCCAAATTATCATTTCCAAGTAAGTGGCTTTTTTTTTACCATATTTGTCTCTCAATTGTGCTTGGAAAACTCATTTCCCTCACCTAGGGTTTTGAGGGCATTTTTCTTTGTTTCATGACTTCTATGGTTAAATCATCAACAAAACTTGTATCTTGATGCTCTTACACCTTCCCCTATCCTTATTATACCTTCCTAAACATTTCCCATCACTCCTATCCATCAAAATCATCATTTTTCCACAAACCCTAGCCTATTTCTACAATTTGACCTTTTATAGACTAGGCCTATGTTTTTCTCTTTCGGACCCCTTCCCCTCACTCAATCCTTGAAATTACAATTTTCCCTACTTCCAAGCATCCCTCCCTACCTCCAAAATTTTTCTAAGAATTTAGAAGCCACCTATCCCCTTTATTTCCCTTCATTCTTATAAATTGCCCAAATCCCCTATTTTGCCTACACTAAACCCTAATTTCCTCTCCCTTTAAGCTAGGGTTTTCTATGGAATCAAATACATATGAGTAGAGGAGGCATAAGGGAGGTCATATCAGAAATTATTAGGCCATTCCAGCTCATAACCACCATGTATCCATCATTTTTCAAGAAGTCATTCCAAGGGACAAATCATTTGCTACACATAGGGCCAGTTTTGATTCAAAGTATGTTTCTGAAAAAATGGAGATGAATTTCACAAAAATAAAAGAGGTATTTTTTAATAATAGAAAAAATAAGGAAAACCTCCTTATGTTTTTATATAGGTGTTATGCTTTGGGAGGAATGCTAAAAATATAGTTTCTATAGGAGAGTTGCTGCACTTCTAGAGTTGTCTTGGGAAACTCAACTTTTCTCCCTGATGGAATGTCCAAATGACTTTATTGATGAGCCAAATTTTAACTATACAAAAATATATTTCCAATGAGCTATCATGAGCTCAATTTGGAGTTCCAGAAGGCCTCCAAATGTTTCCTGCAAGATCACACTGCTCTTTTTTCACCCCCATTCTGCACGTTTTGACCAGTCTTGGGTGAATTTGTTTTTGAGGGGCTATACTTGATCATTTTAAGTACTTGATAGGTTCATTGTGTAGTAGACAAAAATATCTTTCCATTGAGCTATCGGAAGCTGAATTTTGAGTTCGTGAAGTCATCCAAAAGTGATCTAGAAGATGGCGTTGCGCTTTTGCTAAGGGCAATGCGCTTTTGCCTAGGGAGATGGGTGTTTTCTAGGAGCCTCCAAATGACAAATGGTCACTACCATTGGATTAAGAAGGCCTTATACATCAAATTTTTACTATTTTCACATCAAATTTGGACATTCTGACAGGGAGAAATGGCCAAAAACATCCAAACAATCACTTTTTTGCCTCTTTTTTCAGGCTGGCACTGCACTTTTCACCAGTCTTGGGAGATTTCCATTTTTAGTGCCTTAACTTCATCATTTTGAGAACTTAATGGAATTTTTGGATACTAGATAAGATCATATTTCCAATGAGATAACTTGGGTTCAATTTGGACTTCAGCAAGTCCTCCAAAGGTGACCTTGAAGTTGGCACTGTGCTTTTTCCAGTTCACTAATATTTTCCAGATTTTGAATTTTTCTCAGTTGGTCAATGGATTGACCACCTTTTTACTGATGTAATTGATGAATGTAAATTTAATTATGTTCCTTAAGGTTACTAGAGGTAGATACATTGGGTAAAAATTCATTTTTGGACAAATGAATCAGTTTCACCAAAGTTAGGGATGAGTTTGTTGACCTCCCTAGTCTTTTGGTTTCTAGATGAGAACTTTGGGGATCAGTTCCAAAATTCAAGGAATTGACCCCTGAGAGTGGGAGAAGTAGTTTTCATCCTATATCTTTCATTCCTTTTGACATTGCAAGGGTTGGATGTTGTTGGATTGATCACTGAACAATATTGTAATCAGATTTTTGGTAAGTAATAACAAACTGAGTTGCAGCTATTTTGATGGAATTCTTGTGGTAAAGTGATTTGACATTGTTTTTTCTTATGTTTTGAAAATGTGTGAATGTATTGTGATTTCACATTCATGCCATCTCTATATGTAATTGTTTCCTAAGTCAGAAGGACAAAATTCATTTAGCTTATGCTCTATTTTAGAGGAATGGTTACAGTTTGTTTCCATCTTCCTCTTAGTAGAAAAGAATTCATATTTCTTATGCTCTTTTCTCAAACCCTAGAATTCTAGACCACTCCATCAAGATATCCTTTTGTGTTGAATTTCTTACCTACCTTGCTCCATCAAATCCCTGCAATTTTGATCCTTGTTTACCCTAACCTACTTCTTTCCTTGACCTATTCACCATCCAACACCTCAAAATTCAATCAATCAAACCCCTATGATACTATACCTAGCCTAATATCTCATTGATCCAGTCATATTGTTGAGATCCCTTGGAAAGATCCCTCTCTTGCCTAGTAGAGCTAGCTACTTAGCAAAAGATTGGTCTTTGGTTACCTTTGCTAGTCTCTTCTCAGCCTCGGAGATCTGTTGGAGTGATAACACCATTCAAATTTGAAATTCGAAGGGTGAGGTGGCACTTCGGCTCTGGAATGGCTGAGTGATTTAGCTGGCTCGCTTGTGTCTGGCTGCGTATGCTGGCCTACAAACGGAGGGAGAGCGCTGAAACAGAGAGCTCACAACCCGCAGGAGATGGAAAAGGTGTGAGTTAACAGACATTAGCGTCTGTTTCATTAACGTTTGGGACAGAGGGGACGAGCTCGCTGGAAGGCGTTCGCCGACAGTGAAGGGGCGTGAAACCCAAAGGGCATTTCATCGAATGGTTAGCCCACTTCTCCGTTTAATGTTTCTTAATGTGAGTGATGATGTGTTGTGACCAAACAAATGATAGCTAATGGTCCTGTCTCACCGTTCATGTTTTTAATAATTAGATTCAGATTCTCTCTCTGAAGCGCATAATTGTTTTATGTAAATTGCGGACGTGCTGAATTATTTTATGTAAATTACGACACTCACGAAAACACAGGTTGACCCCAGAATACACCAAACCCTTATAACCTACTTTTCCTACGTGAAGGGCACCCACAATTCTGGTTTAACCTGGAAAACACCAAACACTCTCAACAACTCTTCTTTTTTAAAATCATGAGAGATGGACTTGAAATATAGGAGGGAGGGATTGATTATTTTTGAAACTGTACAAATTAAAGCAATGAAAAAAAAGTAGTTACCCATAGCAGATGGAATATTTACTACTTTTGGATTCCATCTTGCACCAATTACCACTGGGTTCTAGTTTGCACCAACTCCCATAGTGCGCCTACGGCATGCCTACCTGCTGACCCTCATTGCCATGTTGTTTTATAGAGGAGATGCGTGAGTGCCCTAACAAATATTTAGATTTCAATTTGGAAGGACCAAAATACCTCTGTATAATATCCACATAAGGAGGAGTAGGTTCCATGATAGGTGGGTTTAGTTCCATGAATCCTAGGATGAGATTTAAAGATGAGGTTAAAATAGGTAGGAGATTGATTCCAGGTGGTTGAGGATAAGATTCCTCAATAAAAGTTCTAGACTTTACTTCTATTTTTCATCTAGTGAGAAAGGTTGTCATACTTTTTAGTGGAGAGAAGTCTGACACACTATGTAAGGCACAATGATTGAACTTGCGATTGCATAGTTTATTCATAGGTAAAGTGCAACACTAATTTAAATTAGGGCTTTTAAGCAATGTAATATAGTAATCTTGTAATTCTCTAAATGGTATTTACTCCAGATTTGTAGGGGATTGTTGAAGGGTTTATCGAATAGCGAGAGATCTGGTTTTAGGGTCTTTTGCCTCAGTGTGACAAATTGACGTGTAATAGGGAGTTTTCTTGAGACTATCAGCAACTTATTGACATGGAAAACAAGGGACGAGTCATTCTAAGAAAAACTTGGAGGTTTTTTCATGTAGATTTATTCATTCAACTTCCCATGAATAAAGGTGCTTTTAATGTCCAATGTACTTCCCAATCTTGAGAAGTAGCAAGTGAAAGAACGAATAGGACTAAATCCATATTTGTAATAGAAGTAAAAGATTTCAAGTCATAAATACCTTCAACCTATGATGAACCTTTTATTGCATGGAATAATTAAGTGTATTCATGTTACCCTCTATTAAAAACTTGGTTAAGTACACTAATTTGCACTAAATAATCTAGGCTTCATGTAGAGAATATCCCTAAAGTCATATTTCATTATGGAGTTCATTTGTTCTTGCATAATTTCTTCCCATTCAAGTTGACTACTTGTTTCTTTATAAGTTTGAGGATCTTTTGGCTCACTATGATGCATCATAAGAGCTTAATGACTTATACAAAACCAAAAACATTTCCTGTGAGTACCTGACATATTATCAACTAAAGTACTGGTGGTTTCCCTTCTTCTTTCAACCCATTTTATAAGTGGAGAAGTTTGAGATGTAGGATCCAGATATTGAATAAACCATGAAGGTGCGAGATTGGAAGAATAAACCATTGATTAAAGTATAAGAGGATTAATTAAAGTTATTGGTTTAGTTTCATCATCATACAAGTAAGAATCATCATTTGAAAAAGATATAAGTACCAATTAAGTAGAAGAAGAAGAGGTAAGTGGTAAATAGGATATAAGCATGCAAGCCAATGAGAGTTCATCAAATTGAACATCTCTCTTATAAAAAACCTATGAAGTGTGAGAAAGAAAAATTTGGTCGACTTTTACATCTTCAAAATAAATATCAAAAATGCATTGCTCACTTTTTTATTACATTTAAGTATGCTTTTCATTAGGAATATGTTACCATGCTTCATGGTTAGACACTTTAAAGTGTTTGACATCAATCTTGATTTGAGACTAAGATTCTCTTGGAGTTCATTCATTGCAACTGTTTTAAGAGTACAATTTGACTAGCACTATTTATAACTTCTTCTTATTAAAAACATAGTGCTAATTTTTTTGATTGAACAATATGTATCCATTCTTCTATGGAGTGCAAAGCACACTATGTTGCATGTGAATTCCATTATAAATGTGAATCCTCTAGATTATATGACCTTATTTCTTTTCAAGAAATGCTTTAAAAGAAACAAAGAGATTGAAATTTCACTTCAAGAAGTAAACCCAAGTGTGCCTTATGTGATCATCAATGAAAGTGATAATATATCATGCTCCTAAAAATGATGGATTAGGAAATGACCCATTGATATCACTGTGAACTAATTCAACATCAATGACTAGAAGGAATTAGAGATCGATGTGATGCTTACCCAAATCACAACCATTAAAAACACCATTGTTGCATGATATAATGAGTAGAACATGCACCATTTGGTGCTTTAAGAGTTGTTGCTTGTAGCATTTGTTCAAATGACCAAAATTTGTCATATGAAAATTTTCTCAAGTCATAGACATGAGCAAGAAGGGTGGAAAGGTTATGAAGGTTCAAATTTATTAAATTTATATGACCTTAAAGAGTCATCAACATGTCTTGAAGCTACTACAAATTGATGGACCCTTTAGATATCTATTTATGACATCATTAAGTAATAATTAATAGTTTTTCCATCACCAAAATGAGGTATTTGAAATATTGAAAGCAAATTTGTAGAGAGATCATGAACATAAAATGTCTTTCTAAATTTCCCACCAGGATGATGTATCTTTCCGATTCCTACAACATCTAATAGAGAGATATCATTAGCAAAACTTTGTATGGATGTTCAATCATCAAGACTGGAGAAAATATCCCTACAATTGGTCATATGGTGAGAGACTAATGAGTCTAAGATCCATTCATGAGATGGTTGACATCCTATTGTAGAAATAGAATGAGGCTTAGAAGAAGTAGAAAAGGTTGAAGAATTAAATTGAATATTGTGTATTTTCATGGAAACTTCCAACTCTTGCATCTTCTCCCAAAAAGGATGTTAACATGCCCATATTTACCACAAAGGAACAAGATCTAAGTGACTTGTTTTCCTTTGAACGGGTGCCTTATTGAGACTTTGGATGAGGAGTCATTTTAGGTGATTTTGTAGTCATGGGTTGTTTGGATCCTTTAAATAGATTTTTGAAAGGTTTGGAGCCCTTGTGATTATAAGAAAACAATACTTTTTCCTTACTACATGTATCAAAGTGCACCCATATGAAAAATGATCTTGCTCATGTGTCAACTAATCAAAAAATAGCTCAAAAGTAGGAATATTATCATTTTTTTGTGTTGCATATCTAATTTAAGAAAAAATAGAGACAAAAATATCAAAATGGCCTTTCAATTTATAGAGAATAGTCATTATTTCCTAATCATCTGCTCTACAATCACTAAGATAGATCCTTGAGAGCTTAAATTGTGTGATATAATTCTCAAATTGAGGAAGTTTTGGAAAATCAAGGGTGGTGAGTTGATTTCCACTTGATGAACAAATATTAAATTTGTCTTCCCAAAGAGTTGTTCAAACTTTATCCTTGCTTCTTAAGACAAGCTAATATATTGAATGTGGAATTTAAGATCTTCAAAGATCATCCATGGCCAATTAAATCTCTGTCTTCATCAGTATGATTAAGCCATTTTCTTTGCTTATCATCATGAATTAGTCCAAGAGCTAGCCCAAGATTCATTTGATTCTTTGGATTGGTGCCAATTGCACACATAAGCTTTTTATGATTTCAAATTACATAAAAGTTCCAATTTGTAGTCCACACATTTTCGATCTCCTTTTTTGAAGTCATTAAGATGATCGAAAAGAATAACAATGACTTCAAAATAAACACATGTGCTAGAATACATCCCATTTGATCTCCATGACATCAAATAGATATTTTAGGATCTCTTATGGCACCATCTCCATGATTGTTTTTAGCACTAACTTAGATAGTTGTTGCCACAATCTTGTTTATTTGAAACTCTGAAAATGAAATTGTTGAGATAGATTTGAAATGAGATTGCCACCTTATGCAAACAAGAAATTATTTACATGCATAAAGTAAATGATACAAAATCATGCACAATATAAATAATACATATTCTTAGCACCATTGGTTTAGTGTGACATGTTTTGAATTATGGAACTTGACAATGACACGAGAAGAGTCATGACCACATGTCTTCTCAACAAGATTCCACTAGAATATACTCCCTTTGCATTTCTCTTTTATAAGATAAAATGATGTGGAGGTGGTGGTTGATGTAGTACCACTAGGAATTCTCAATTTCTTAATGAAGGTTTGAGTGATGCAACAAATGTTTCTCCTTTATTCCACATAGCATCATCTCCTGTACTCTAGTAAAACTTACAACTTCCCCTTGCTAAAAGTTGGGCTTGGATCATACCAATAACTACTGAAGTTAGTGTTGCTAAGTTAATCTTGAAGTAATATGTTTCCATTAAGATGGTCATTTAAGATTTTTTTGGCTATTGTTTACATGAAAAAAATGGAGTTAAAACATAAACTTGAATATGAGATGAGGATATGCAAAACATAAATACAAATATTGATATCTTTGTTGCTACCCTCACAGATTGTCTTCTAAGTACTATAGGATTTGTCCACGACAAGTATCTCTTGATGAAACATGGCTTCCACAAAAATACTATGTTGTCCCTACACTAAAACAAAGAAAATTCTTTATTTATGAAGGCTAAACTTCATCTCATTTAAACCTCTTGCTTGTAAACCTCTTCAATTTTCCTCCTGCAATATCTGTTTGAATAACATATAGGAATCCACATACCTCAACCATTAAATCGAAACCCACATTTTCATAATAAAACGTTATTACTTAACATTGTCAATTAATGTTAATGCAAAGATCATAGTTTCATGAGAGTTGCTTATCTCTGAAAAAATAAGATAAAAATTTCTAATAACTAATAAATTTTACAAAATTAACCAAGTATACAAAAGGGCTTGAAAACATGTTAAATCTATCCCAAACATGCAGAGACTAACATACAAATTAAAAACTATTTATCTTTTTTATCAAAAAACATAGAAAAAATAAAAATATAATATCTTTAGAAACACATAAAACTTAAAAATAATAATCATTGTAATATTATAATAATTAATAAAAATAAAATTAAGCAATTATACAATCTAATCTAAAGCATAAAGTACATGTTCTTTATTGAATTATTGAATTATTTTGAACTTTCACTTTTAGTGACTTTATTGAATTATTTAACAAAAACAAATAAAAACAAATAAAAAATCTCCATAAAAAGACCTCCCCTTCTAATAATTTCTTACCAGAATAAAAGTATATATAAAAATAAAACCTTTTTCTTGCTAATGCCATCATTCTTCAAATACTTCCACCAAGAATCGTCCTTTATTTGTGATCGCTTTGATCTTTTCGTACGTGTAGCAATAGAAAAGAAGACGCGGTGATAAAGTTTTCTCCACCATTGGTCCATTGTTTTTCGGAAAACAATGAAAATGAATAGTAATTACAGAATTATATTTTCCCTAGATTTTGCTTTGCATAGCTTTAATATTTTATAACTTATATTTTAATTTTTAAAACTATTTTATAGTTATTATTTTAATATATATATATTAATTTATATTTATTTTGATATATTTAATATTTTGATTTTTTAAAATTATTTTAGATAGATAGAAAATCTTTCAGATTAGTCACATTATTAGGATTTGGTCGACGTTTCGAACCATCTAATGTGGTTCATCCTCAAGACAAAGCTAAGAAGGAAAACGATCTCAATGAATAAATAGTAAGGATGCATCATTGCTCGAAGTTAGCTATTAATTAGTTAGAAAATAACAGCTAGTTTTTAACGGGTAGTTTTAATAGCTAACTCCAAGCAATGATGCATCCTTACTATTTATTCATTGAGATCGTTTTCCTTCTTCGCCTTGAGAATAAACCACATTAGATGGTTCGAAACGTCGACCAAATCCTAATGATGTGGTTAATCTGAAAGATTTTCTATCTATCTACATTATGGATCACAAAAGTCTTAAATCTAACATATTTTATTATTTATTATTTTAATATATTTTTTTTCTCCTTTTAAATTAAAATTGTAATTTTGAAATAAATTCAATTTACATATTATAATTTTAAAATGAATTCAATTTACATATTTAATAAAAAAAATTTATTAAAACTTTTAATAAATTTAACCATTAAATCATTTTCATAATTAAATTCGCTGCCTCAATTTTCTTGTTCTTAATTATTTGTATATTTAATAATTAGATATAAAATTTATATCCACAAACAAAATTATTTTATGTACATAAAAGTGACATGCTTGACTAAAAATACGTCTAATCATTTGTCTATCAAGACAAAATGATTTTATCTTTTCCAAAGTAAGATTTATACTTTCTAATCAATTTCACATAAAATCAATGAAATCAGAAGAAATTTGATTAAAATTGGTCAAGCATTTCTGTATTAATATGCTTTTTATTTTTTTGAAAATTTATATTTTTAATCAATTTTATTTATAAAATAATTATAATTTAAACTCATTAAATATTTCAAAATAAAAAAATTATAAATCAAAATTTAACTAAAATAATTAAATATTTGATAAATACTTAAATTAAGCTTACAAAACAGAATCGCTTTACCAAGAACTCTCACTTACTTGACGAAAAAAGATACCAAGCAAGTAATACTTATTTAAAGGGAAAACAGCGAAAGGAACATGGGGGACCGCAAAGGTTACAAAGTTAAACAGCGAAAAGTAAAGGAGGGAAGCAGACGGAATCTTATCTCTACGTTGGGCTCCATGTAGAGATAACGGGTGCCCATTGGGTTCCAGCTTGCACCCATTACCACTCTGCCCACAGGCCGCTGGCTCGCGTTTGGGCTCCACTTTCCACTAATTAGCAACGGGTGCCCATTGGGTTCCAGCTTGCACCCATTACCACTCTGCCCACCGGCCGCTGGCCCGCGTTTGGGTTTCAGTTTGCACCCATTACAAAAATACCTCTGTGTTTTCTTTCACTCTCTGTTTTCTTTCCATATCTATCCCTCTGTGTTTTGCTTGTATTTTGCACTTCTTAACCTATCACTCTGTTCTCCTTCTTAATTAGCTGCAGTTGTATTCAATGGCAGACCTGCAAACCCCCACAGCAAATACCCCAGTCGATACCATAGTTACCAAATTCGAATTCGAATTCGAATTCGGATTCGATACAATACGATAAAAATTCGGATAAGATTTTTTCAATTCGGAAAAAATTTGATAGTATACATCTTTAGTATTTAGTTATATATATATTTTCTTTTAATATGAGATATTCTGACTATTTTCATTCAATTTGATTTTCAATTTTGAATAATTTCTAATAACTCTTGAAAATATAACAATATTACAAACACATTCAACTAAAATTTTAAAAAACTACATTTCTTTTTCCTTCCAAAACTTAAATCTTACATAGTTTTTTGGTTTCAAAACTTATTTTTTCAAAATTCTTATCTAATAAATAAATACAAAAATCATGGTTCTAATCTTATTAATTTAAAATTTGTCAAAAAAATAAAAATACAATTGAAATATAAGAATTTTCCAATTTTCCAATTGTTTCTGTTTCTTTTAAAAATATGTCTAAACAAAAACAAAAATAAAAACAATAATAAAATTAAAAATTAGAAATTTTCCAATTTGACAAATGTTTATATTTCATTTCTTTAATTTTTAATTTTTAAATATACACAAATATCTATATATTCCAGCCTAAAACAATTTATACCCATGAATCTCGAATAAAGCCATTCCTTTCCCAAAGCTAAAGAGTACCTTATCGTTTCAAACGGGCTCTCAAGCAGTCTTAACGTTTAACGTTCGGACGAGTAGCCAGTGTTCCTTTAATTTACGAGTACAATATTATGCTGAACACTCCAATTCCGAGTGTTACTTTGCTTGACGAGGTTCCGTAATGGGAAAAACCGTAAACCTCGAAGAATTGAATCGAACTGTATCGAATTTCACCGAACACTTCGCCATTCGAATCGAACTCGCGAATTTCCGAATTTTTTATACCAATTCGGACGAATTTGGTAACTATGGTCGATACCCCATCCACCTCCACGTCCACCTCCAATAATGACCCAAACTATAACTTCGATATCTTTTCATTAGGAATATGTTACCATGCTTCATGGTTAGACACTTTAAAGTGTTTGACATCCATCTTGATTTAAGAGTAAGATTCTTTTGGAGTTCATTCATTGCAACTGTTTTAAGAGTACAATTTGATTAGCACTATTTATAACTTCTTCTTATTAAAAACATAGTGCTAATTTTTTTGATTGAACAATACATTTTTCCATTAATTTACATTTTCAATATGTATCCATTCTTCTATGGAGTGCAAAGCACACTATGTTGCATGTGAATTCCATTATAAATGTGAATCCTCTAGATTATATGACCTTATTTCTTTTCAAGCAATGCTTTAAAAGAAACAAAGAGATTGAAAAGTTCACTTCAAGAAGTAAACCCAAGTGTGCCTTATGTGATCATCAATGAAAGTGATAATATATCATGCTCTTAAAAATGATGGATTAGGAAATGACCCATTGATATCACTGTGAACTAATTCAAGTGGGATTGATGTTGGCCATCAATGACTAGAAGGAATTAGAGATCGATGTGATGCTTATCTAAATCACAACCATTAAAAACACCATTGTTGCATGATATAATGAGTAGAACATGCACCATTTTGTGCTTTAAGAGTTGTTGCTTATAGCATTTGCTCAAATGACCAAAAGTTGTCACACCAAAATTTTCTCAAGTCATAGACATGAGCAAGAAGGGTGGAAAGGTTATGAAGATTCAAATTCATTAAATTTATATGAGCTTAAAGAGTCATCAACATGTCTTGAAGCTACTACAAATTGATGGATGCTTTAGATATCTATTTATGACATCATTAGGTAATACTTAATAATTTTTCCATCACCAAAATGAGGTATTTGAAATATTGAAAGCAAATTTGTAGAGAAATCATGAACATAAAATGTCTTGCTAAATTTCCCACCAGGACGTTGTATCTTTCCTATTCCTACAACATCTAATAGAGAGATATCATTAACAAAACTTTGTCTCGATGTTCAATCATCAAGACTGGAGAAAAGATCCCTACAATTGGTCATATGGTGAGAGACATATGAGTCTAAGATCAATTCATGAGATGGTTGACATACTATTGTAGAAATAGCATGAGGCTTAGAAGAAGTAGAAATGGTTGAAGAATTAAATTGAATATTGTGTATTTTCATGGAAACTTCCAACTCTTGCATCTTCTCCAAAAATGGATGTTAAGATGCCCATCTTTACCACAAAGGAACAAGATCTAAGTGACTTGTTTTCCTTTGAACTGGTGCCTTATTGAGACTTTGGATGAGGAGTCATTTTAGGTGATTTTGTAGTCATGGGTTGTTTGGATCCTTTAAATAGATTTTTGAAGGGTTTGGAGCCCTTGTTATTATAAGAAAACAATATGTTTTCCTTACTACATGTATCAAAGTGCACCCATATGAAAAATTATCTTGCTGAATGTGTCAACTAATCAAAAAATAGCTCAAAAGTAGGAATATTATAATTTTTTCGTGTTGCATATCTAATTTAATAAAAAATAGAGACAACAATATCAAAAGGGCCTTTCAATTTATAGAGAATAGTCATTATTTCCTAATCATCTGCTCTACAATCACTAAGATAGAGCCTTGAGAGCTTAATTTGTGTGATATAATTCTCAAATTGAGGAAGTTTTGGAAAATCAAGGGTGATAAGTTGATTTCCACTTGATGAAAAAATATTAAATTTGTCTTCCCAAAGAGTTGTTCAAACTTTATCGTTGCTTCTAGACAAGCTAATATATTGAATGTGGAATTTAAGATCTTCAAAGATCATCCATGGCCAATTAAATCTCTATCTTCATCATTATGATTAAGCCATTTTCTTCGCTTATCATCATGAATTAGTCCAAGAGCTAGCCCAAGATTCATTTGATTCTTTGGATTGGTGCCAATTGCACACATAAGCTTTTTATGATTTTAAATTACATAAAAGTTCCAATTTGTAGTCCACACATTTTCGATCTCCTTTTTTGAAGTCATTAAGATGATTGAAAAGAATAACAACGACTTCAACTTAAGCACATATGCTAGAATACATCCCATTTGATCTCTATGACATCAAATAGATATTTTAGGATCTCTTATGGCACCATCTCCACGATTGTTTTTAGCACTAACTTAGATATTTTTTTCCACAATCTTGTTTATTTGAAACTCTGAAAATGAAATTGTTGAGATAGATTTGAAATGACATTGCCACCTTATGCAAACAAGAAATTCTTTACATGCATAAAGTAAATGATACAAAATCATGCAGAATATAAATAATACATATTCTTAGCACCATTGGTTTAGTGTGACATGTCTTGAATTATGGAACTTGACTATGACACAAGAAGAGTCATGACCACATGTCTTCTCAACAAGATTCCACTAGAATATACTCCCTTTGCATTTCTCTTTTATAAGATAACATGATGTGGAGGTGGTGGTTGATGTAGTACCACTAGGAATTCTCAATTTCTTAATCAAGGTTTGAGCGATGCAACAAATGTTTCTCCTTTATTCCACATAGCATCATCTCCTGTACTCTAGTAAAACTGACAACTTCCCCTTGCTAAAAGTTGGGCTTGGATCATACCAATAATTACTGAAGTTAGTGCTGCTAAGTTAATCTTGAAGTAATATGTTTCCATTAAGATGGTCATTTAAGATTTTTTTGGCTATTGATTACATCAAAACAATGGAGTCAAAACATAAACCTAAATATGAGATGAGGATATGCAAAACATAAATACAAATATTGATATCTTTGTTGCTACCCTCATAGATTGTCTTCTAAGTACTGTAGGATTTATCCATGACAAGTATCTCTTGAGGAAACATGGCTTCCACAAAAATACTATGTTGTCCCTACACTAAAACAAAGAAACTTCTTTATTTATGAAGGCTAAACTTCATCTCATTTAAACCTCTTGCTTGTAAACCTCTTCAATTTTCCTCCTCCAATATCTGTTTGAATAACATATAGAAATCCACATACCTCAACCATTAAATTTAAACCCACATTTTCATAATAAAATCTTATTACTTAACATTGTCAATTAATGACAATGCAAAGATCATAGTTTTATTAGAGCTCCTTATCTCTGAAAAAATAATATAAAAATTTCTAATAACTAATAAATTTTACAAAGTTAACCAAGTATACAAAAAGACTTGAAAACATGTTGAATCTATCCCAAACATGCAGAGACTAACATACAAATTAAAAACTATTTATCTTTTTATCAAGAAACATAGAAAAAATAAAAATATAATATCTTTAGAAACACATAAAACTTAAAAATAATAATCATTGTAATGTTATAATAATTAGTAAAAATAGAATTCAGCAATTATACAATCTAATCTAAAGTCTAAAGTAAATGTTCTTTTTTTTTTTTCACCGCTTTTTTTCTTTCATAAATTTACTTTGTCACTCATAAAATGAAGATTTATTTCTTCATCATTGATTTTTATTTCATACGTTTAATTTACTACTCTTAAAACTTAAGATTCCTCATAAAAAGATCTTCACTTTAGTGACTTGACGTTTATTGAGTTATTCAACCATAATAAATAAAAGAAAAAAAGAAAAAATAATTTTTTCTATTGATTTTTATTTCATAAATTTAGTCAGAGACTTTTAAAATTAAGATACTTCGTAAAAACAAAAAACTTTCACTTTTAGTGATTTTATTGAATTATTTAACAAAAACAAATAAAAAATCTCCGTAAAAAGACATCCCCTTCTAATAATTTCTTACCAGAATAAAAGTATATATAAAAATAAAACCTTTTTCTTGCTAATGCCGTCATTCTTCAAATACTTCCACCAAGAATCGTCCTTTAATTGTGATCGCTTTGATCTTTTGGTACATGTAGGAATAGAAAAGAAGAGGCGGTGATAAAGTTTTCTCCAACATTGGTCCATTGTTTTTCGGAAAACAATGAAAATGAATAGTAATTACAGAATTATATTTTCGCTAGATTTTGCTTTGCATAGATTTAATATTTTATAACTCATATTTTAATTTTTAAAACTATTTTATAGTTATTATTTTAATTATATATATATATATATTTATTAATTTATATTTATTTTGATATATTTAATATTTTGATTTTTTAAAATTATTTTATTATTTTAGATAGATAGAAAATTTTTCGGATTAGTCACATCATTAAGATTTGGTCAACATTTCGAATCATCTAATGTGGTTCATCGCCAGACAAAGTGAAGAAGGAAAACGACCTCAATGAATAAATAGTAAGGATGCATCATTGCCCAGAGTTAGCTATTAATTAGTTAGAAAATAACAGCTAGTTTTTAACGGGTAGTTTTAATAGCTAACTCCTAGCAATGATGCATCCCTATTAATTAGTTAGAAAATAACAGCGAGTTTTTAATGGGTAGTTTTAATAGCTAACTCCTAGCAATGATGCATCCTTACTATATATTCATTGAGATCTTTTTCCTTCTTCGCCTTGACAATAAACCAAATTAGATGGTTCGAAACGTTGACCAAATCCTAATGATGTGATTAATCCGAAAGATTTTCTATCTATCTACATTATGGATCACAAAAGTCTTAGATCTAACATATTTTATTATTTATTATTTTAATATATTTTTTTTTCTCCTATTCAATTTACATATTATAATTTTAAAATTAATTCAATTTACATATTTAATAAAAAAAAAAATTATTAAAACTTTTAATAAATTTAACTATTAAATAATTTTGATAATTAAATTCCCTGCCTCAATTTTCTTCTTCTTAATTATTTGTACATTTAATAATTAGATATAAAATTTATATCCACAAACAAAATTATTTATGTACATAAAAGTGACGTGCTTGAGTAAAAATACGTCTAATCATTTGTCTATCAAAATGATTTTATCTTTTCCAAAGTAAGATTTATACTTTCTAATCAATTTCACATAAAATCAATGAAATCAAAAGAAATTTGATTAAAATAGGTCAAGCATTTCTGTATTAATATGATTTTTATTTTTTTGAAAATTTATATTTTTAATCAATTTGATTTATAAAAGAATTATAATTTAAACTCATTAAATATTTCAAAATAAAAAAATTATAAATCAAAATTTAACTAAACTAATTAAATATTTGATAAATACTTAAATTAAGCTTACAAAACAGAATCGCTTTACCAAGAACTCTCACTTACTTGACAAAAAAAGATACCAAGCAAGTAATACTTATTTAAAGGGAAAACAGCGAAAGGAACATGGGGGACCGCAAAGGGTACAAAGTTAAACAGCGAAAAGTAAAGGAGGGACGCAGACGGAATCTTATCTCTACGTTGGGCTCCACGTTCCACTAATTAACAACGGGTGCCCATTGGGTTCCAGCTTGCACCCATTACCACTCTGCCCACAGGCCGCTGGCCCGCGTTTGGGCTCCACTTTCCACTAATTAGCAACGGGTGCCCATTGGGTTCCAGCTTGCACCCATTACCACTCTGCCCACCGGCCGCTGGCCCGCGTTTGGGTTTCAGCTTGCACCCATTAAAAAAATACCTCTGTGTTTTCTTTCACTCTCTGTTTTCTTTCCATATCTATCCCTCTGTGTTTTGCTTGTATTTTGCACTTCTTAACCTATCACTCTGTTCTCCTTCTTAATTAGCTGCAGTTGTATTCAATGGCAGACCTGCAAACGCCCACCGCAAATACCCCAGTCGATACCCCATCCACCTCCACCTCCAATAACGACCCAAACTATAACTTCGATGTCTTTATAAGTCATCGGGGTCCCGATGTTAAAAACTCCTTTGCTGCCCATCTCTACCGTGACCTTCATGGACATGGGTTGCAAACGTTCCTGGACAGGGAAGAATTGCAGGGGGGAGAGTTGATAGTTCCTCAAATCGAAGGCGCCATCAGAAGCGCCTATATCCACATCATCATTTTCTCGCCTGGATATGCCGACTCGAGATGGTGTCTCGATGAGTTGGTTCTCATATGGAAAAAGTCTGAGGATATCATCATTCCTGTATTTTATGAAGGGCGCCCTTCTGATTCTCGATATGCTAAAGCCCTTGCTCAACATGAACAGACAGGCAGATACGACCACCAAACTCTTGAAAACTGGAGAGATGCGCTCAAAGAAGTCTCCCACAGAGTCGGTTTCGATCTCGGCACCTATAATGGGTTGGAACTCTTAACTCTTCCTTCCGTATTATTAATCTAATTGGCACTGATATACACTTAAACGTTTTGTATTAAATTTTACAATAAACAGGGGGTTTTGTTTGTTTTGTTTTGTTTGGTTGCCAATTTCCAGTGACGGGGTGAGGCTGTTGAAGAAGGTCGTGGAATGCGTGCTTAAAAACAGCATAAACCATACCCCATCCACCTCCACCTATAACTTCGATGTCTTTATAAGTCATCGGGATCCCGATGTTAGAAACTTTTCTGCCCATCTCTACCGTGACCTTCATGCACATGGGTTGCAACCCTTCCTCGACAGGGAAGAATTGCAGGCGGGACAGTTGAGAGATCCTCAAATCGAAGGCGCCATCAGAAGCGCCTATATCCACATCATCATTTTCTCGCCTGGATATGCCGACTCGAGATGGTGTCTCGATGAGTTGGTTCTCATATGGAAAAAGTCTGAGGATATCATCATTCCTGTATTTTATGAAGTGCGGCCTTATGAGGCTCGATGGCTCAAATGGGGACGGTATGCTAATGCCCTTGTTGGACATGAAGAGAGAGGCAGATACGACCACCAAACTCTTGAAAACTGGAGAAATGCGCTCAAAGAAGTCTCCGACAGAGTCGGTTTCGAACTCGACACCGATAATGGGTTGGAACTCTTAACTCTTCCTTCCGTATTATTAATCTAATTGGCACTGATATACACTTAAACGTTTTGTATTAAATTTTACAATAAACAGGTGGTTTTGTTTGTTTTGTTTTGTTTGGTTGCCAATTTCCAGGAACGAGGTAACGCTGTTGGAGAAGGTCGTGGAATGCGTGCGCATAAACCATACCCCATCCACCTCCACCCATAACTTCGATGTCTTTATAAGTCATCAGGGTCCCGATGTTAGAAACTTTTCTGCCCTTCTCTACCGTGACCTTCATGCACATGGGTTGCAACCCTTCCTCGACAGGGAAGAATTGCAGGCGGGACAGTTGAGAGATCCTCAAATCGAAGGCGCCATCAGAAGCGCCTATATCCACATTATCATTTTCTCGCCTGGATATGCCTACTCGAGATGGTGTCTCGATGAGTTGGTTCTCATATGGAAAAAGTCTGAGGATATCATCATTCCTGTATTTTATGAAGTGCAGCCTTCTGAGCCTCGATGGGCCAAAGAGGGACGGTATGCTGAAGCCCTTGCTAAACATGAAGAGAGAGGCAGATACGACCACCAAACTCTTGAAAACTGGAGAAATGCGCTCAAAGAAGTCTCCTACAGAGTCGGTTTCGAACTCGACGCCTATAATGGGTTGGAACTCTTAACTCTCCCTTCCGTATTATTATTCTAATTGGCACTGATATACGCGTTTTGTATTAAATTTTACAATAAAGAGAGATTTTGTTTGTTTGTTTTGTTTGGTTGCCAATTTCCAGTGACGAGGTGAGGCTGTTGAAGAAGGTCGTGAAATGCGTGCTTAAAAACAGCAGAAACCGCAAAAAGACGGCCTTGTATGTGGCTGCTCACCCAACTGGTTCTATCGCAGCAGCAAAAGAATAACAAGGCTCGGGTGGAGTTGGTAAGCCAACGCTAGCCAAAGAACTCTTCAACAGGAAGAGTTGCTCATTGTTGTTCTAGTCTGCATTGTTGTTCTAGTCTGAGTTAGGATGTTATGATGGTTGTTGTGAGTTGAAAAAGAGTACACGGCAGCTAAGCAGTGCTGGGATGGCACGATTATTGCTAATGGCCCCATTTATTGAAATGAGAGTTGAAGCACAACCGTATTTGGGTTGGCAATCCTGCTCTCTGGTGATTTTTTAAAAGCATTTTAGTTGTCTATTTTTTTTCAAACAGATAAATTATTATAATTTAACTGATTCAAACTAGCAGTGTGCCTAAAATAACTCATGCCCCAAAATTCACAGTTAATACTGAAATATTTTACTTACTATAATTGAATTATTATTTTATTTAAGAATATATTTTCCATATTAAAATGATTTTTTTATTATTAATACATTTTTAAATACATATTTTTTTCTATTTATACATAGATTTTTTTTTGGGTTGGCTATTAATATTTTTTCAAAAAACTTTGAAAAATTTATAGGTATCCTTCATAGTTAAATTTTATTGAGTGTTTTACTACTAAGAGATAAATATTAATAAATGAACATGTTTGTTAGAAAAAATATATAAAATGGTATTCTATTCCATTTAAAATTGTAATGTTTTATATGTTGGAATATATACTACCCCATTTAAAAGTGCATTTAATGTTTTATATGTTGGAATATACACCATCTTATTTAAAAGTGCTTTAGATGGATTAACATATATCTCATCATATAAGTTATTAAACAAACTAATGTTAGGTTTATTATATTAGGTGTAATCTAACCATTTTACATTTTTTCCTTTTCATCAGAATCTATGATACAATTATTCAGGAGAATGTAAATTCCATTGTTTAAATTACATTTTTTTATTGTATACATGGATTCAACATCGTGAAAAATCATTCAACTACATAACTTAAACGTGCATTTCCAACAAATCCCCTTTAAAATCTATGTGGAGAAGAGACTTTGTGAAAACAAGTTAATTTACAGGGAACGTAATGTGGTTCATATGCATCATAAGTAAGGGAGAACGAGAAATAAAATAAGTCTACCATTGGCTTGGGGTCCTCTGTGTACAATACCGACAAGAAAATGATATGGTATGCAAAGTGTGGAGTTTGGAACAATTGTCTGCATATTGTAAGAAGAGAGTCATAAAAATGAATAATTGTACAATTGTTAATAAATGGTGCAAAAAGGAGTATGATGTGCATGTCTAGTGTGGAGGGCAGTAAGATGAGGAAAAGAAAATCTTCCTTCTGCACCCACATGCAATAAAGGATGTAGCAAAAAGGCTCAACATGAAAGGGAATTGACATTTCAACACTAATCATGTGATAGAGATCCCTGTGAGTTGTTGAGAATCCAGAAGGCTCTTCCCTTTGGGCATCAAATCAAAGAAAGAGAAATAATAAAAGACAACGAAATGACTAATGATTAGGCTATTTAAATATGAAGTAGTATAAACAAAAATAGAGAAAAATAAATTACAACACATTGATTGCATAATGCCCAAAAATGTTCATGAAAATATTTTTTAAAGTGCTACCCATTTACTCCATCCATAATTTTGAGCATATAAGAATTAAAACCACAATCTTTGGTAGGGGCCAATCCATAAAATATCAAACTTGGAATGAAACGATGTTTTTTTCTTTGTTCCACAATAAAATGATTTGACCCTTGTTAAATTCTTTCATCATAGAAGTTTGGTCAAAATATCTCTTCATTGCTTCATGTTTATTTTGTATGCTTATTAGAACTTGCACTCTTTTCTCTTATAGCTACACCAACTAATGATAATGAGTTTGCAAATACGTGACCCCTTTTGTCTTATGTTCCAATGGCTATGATAGAATCATTCATCCTTGAGTGTATTAGTAATCTTACAATTCAATAAACAAGAGAATATAGGGAATATTTCATACTACTTTTCGGAGTGATTTTATTAGCCCAAAGCATTAATTAGTTTCTTGTGCCAATTCCATTGGTTTGTGGACATCATCTTCTTAAGAATATGTATTAAATACTTATTAGTTGATTCTAATAGCCCATTCCCCTTAGGGTAATAATTTTAAGGTTGACACATTTTTGTTCCAATTTTTCCACAAAAATATGTGAATTTAGATTTAATGAAAATGAAATTACTACCAGTGATGAATTTCTTGGGAATGTTGAACCTAGATAGGATGTTTCTTGTAAAGTATGAGTTGCTCTAAATCAATGACCTTTAATGTTACTACTTCCAACCATTTGATGAAGTAATAATTTTGTATCAATAAATAAGAGTGCTCCATGGTATATTTTGGATTTGTGGGGCCAATAAAATCCAATTCCCATTTTGTAAAAGGGATTTTAATCAAAATGGTCCTCATTAGAATAATTGCTCTCTTGTTTTTTCCAAAGGACTTATGACAGGGTAGACATTTCCTACTAAATGTATGCACATATTTGAATAAATAAGGACAATAAAAGCTTTCTCTAATGTTTCTATGTATAGTTACCATTAGAGAAATATGTCCACCACATACACCTTCATGCGCTTCCTTTAATATCTCAGCAAATTTTGAATGATTTAGAAATATTAACAACATACCCTCAAAATTTCTTTGGAATAAGATTATAGAAATCATTACATAATGATTTGATTTCATCTTTAAATATATCCTTTGTTTCCAGTCATTCGAATAGGAAATTTCTTAAATTTCGAGTAGAAAATGGTATTTTTATGTTATTTAGTTCTTGCAACTATGGAATCTTTGGTAGAGGATTCCTTATTCAAAATAAGTGAATCTATGTTTACTGGTTCAATTGTGCTTCAATTCCAACAACCAACATATGTAAACCTTGCCCCTTCACAACTTTTAATGGTTTTATTTCTATATTCTTGAAAATTTTGCCAACTAATTAGTCCATCTACCTTCTTTTAGTTGCTGAGATAAGATCATTTTCATGGGTCGATATGGCGTATAGACAATTACATGTGATGAAAATGTGTATGTGTGTTCTGAAATACGTCACAACTTTCATGAGGGAACATGTTTGTTTTTCCATGGATGAATATTTTGATTCATGTTCTTGCAAACCTTATAAAAGAAATGGGATGTTTTTCCTTCCTGTTTCAACTTTTCATGTTAATATAACATAAATAGTTTCATTTGAAGACAAGGAATATAAAATAATATATTTTTTTAATATCAGGATTGACCAAAACTGAAGCAAACAAAATGGCTAATTTTACATTTGAGAATTTTTTTTGTGCTTCAAGAGTCTATTCAGACACTTAATCTTTATTTAACAATTTATTCATTAACTTCAAAATTGAGGAATAACTGGGAAACAAATATTTGAATCAAATTTATCTTACCAAAACGGATTATAAGGCTTTTCAACTTGTTAGTGGTTTTAATTCAATCAAAGCTTGGAAATGCTCTAAATCTATTTAAATTCCTTGTTTGCTTACAATGCGACCTAGTACTTTTTCTTCCAAACTTGAAAATGGGATTTTTTTTGTGATTTAAAAAAATTCTATAGAATTTGCATCTTTGAAAAACTCCCCTATGGTGTCTCAAAGGAGATTCTCTTAATTTTAAAATAATTTTTGAAGTCATCAATGTAATCCTTTATTCTTTCATTTTACTTTTTCTCCAAAGGAACAAATTTCTATTGTTAACGTACCTTGGTGAAACTTCCATTTTTATTTGGCAGCATCATATAACTTCCACTGTTCATTAAATATCCATCAAGAAGACAACTCCATTCTCATCCTAATACAACACCATATGTTATAGGTAAGTCCACCACAATGATGGTGAGTATATTTTTGATATTTTATGTAGAGCTTACCCATGAAAAAAAATATTTATCTTCTCAAGGGTGAAAGCATGGCATGTTTGGGTGGAAAAATCAATGGCTCAATAGAGCCTTTTTTAAGCGCTCGATCAACCTACTTGGGTGCTAAAATGATAGCTTGATTGAGGGTTAAAAACTAACCCTTGATCGAGCTATAGCACTTGATTAAGCATTATGGTTCGATCGAACCCTCTTTTTTTTCAATATATACCGCTCCCACGGCCTGTGCACGTCATTTGAACAGACCGTGGGAGTTCAACCAAGAGTTTAGGAGTAGAACGACCGAGGTTATTCGAGCTCGATCGAGCAATGGAACATTCAAATCAATCTCACCAACATATTTTACTATTATTTAACTATAATATCAAATAACTATATATTATAGTTCTATATATGAAACATATAACATAACATAGTTTTACAACTATTTAACATAACACACACACACACACACACATATATATCATGTTATAATATAACCATAACTATAATTCTTAACATAATTACTATATATATATATATATATATATATATATATATATATATATTGGGAATTCACTTGGCACATATTGGGAATTGGGAATTCACTTGGCACATATCTGGACTACGAAAAATCCTTCACGGCCACTGGAATTATGACGATGGCTCATATCCTGGTTCATCTGGACACGAGAGAGGGTCTAGAAGAATCTATCAACCTCAAGTGGAAGCAATTTTCCAGGGTTCAGGTACTTGATTATGAGGGGTGTTACCAGGATTAATCCCTCTTACAGACAAGAGTGATCTCCCTAGTACTCCAACGAGTAACTAGAAACAAAGATCCATTTGAATACCTATTTCTATAGATTATTTGTACTTTAAGATTATTATAACAGTAAAGTAGAGAGGACATGCTCCTACCTTGAAATCCAAACGTTTGATGTAGCCCTTTGTCCTGTCGCTCCAAAGTAGTTCTCCAACGATGAGTAGAACCTGCAATCAAAGACAAGACAAATAATCAAAGCATCTGCAATATATAATAATAAAAAGTACTAATCCAACTGAGTGATAAAGGAATCTAAGTGTTGAAATTATTCCCATGGATACATAAACAAGACAATGAGAAAAAGAGATCCATATGTATTATCATAAATTAGAAGGAGGAATCTTATAACTGGATGCCTTGATGTTGTACAAATTCCTCCCAGGGTCCGAGCAATCATTCTCCTTCAGTTTGATAAGCCTTCCTCTCTAGAATGACCAACATGAAGTTATGGGCACAAAGGTGTGATCTTCAGTATGTCAAAAACAATGAAATATTCCTTTTCATGAATTTTAGCAATATCTTCAGTGAGGACGCTGTATAGGTGAACCAGTGCAAGAATAACGCAGTCCAGGGCTTGGAACCTAAAGAATATGTTGTTTATGAATTAAATATAGAATGGCATCAGAAAAAAATAACTCTAGCTATAATAAACAGATCTCTACAACTCTATGTAGAAAAAGGCATCATAACCCCAGTACCTCATAAAATAGAAATGCCGGAGGCAGCAAAAAAGTTATTCTTGTTATGTAAACTACAGAAATAGATGGAATAACATATATCTGGAGCTTTCATTCATTATAAGATCAGAAATGAGAAGATTGACCTCTTTTACAAACACATTGGGACCTCCCGGTAAGGGTTTCCAACAAAATAACAACACAATGTACAACACTGCAGAAAATAACGTTGTACCCAGAAACTCTGTATTAAGAAATATTTGATATTCTCAAAGAATAACACACAATACAGAAATAGGCTCAAGACCTTCCTCAATAGAAATCACCTCCTCCTTTCCTGAAATAAGCTCAAATGGGTAGATCTAACCCCAACTACTGCAACTACTGCAGAAATAACGCACTCACTGAGAGTGACTGCGCAGTCCAGGTTACAGGATGGCTTCCTCAAGACATTTGATGAGAATGGAACTCAAGACCTCCTCCTTGAATCTCACAATCAACCTACAACAACAATGGAACTAGAATTCCCGCATGAGAATCCTTGTACTAAACAGTGCTGCAACTCCACCTAAACAACTAAAGATTGCAATCAGTCATAAGATTGAAACAAGAAGTATGAATGAATGCCTTCCCTTGCTGCCATTCCTTCCTTTTTATTCCAAGTGAGCTTCTCCATCTCGGGCCCCACACATTGGTGATGTAGCTTCCTTGAGAAGCTTTCTCCTTCAAAACTGCGCTGCCCTAGAGGCTTTCCCTCCCTTTTTACAACACTGGTTGACTTGGTCAACTATAGTAGCTCCTTGCTTTTGCTCCTCTTCACACTCAAGGGGTTTTATTTTATCCTCCTATCTCAATCCCTTTTCACACTGGGATAGATTTTATTGTGTTTCTTACTTCTTATTTAAAAAATGGAGTAATTATAATGTTCCAAGTAGCTATGGCTAATTGGGAACATCACATTCCTCCCCGCTCAAAATTTGCTTGCCCACAAGCAATAGTAAAGAAGGATGCTACAAGATCTTCTCCCCCTCCCAAGTGGCATCTTCATCTAGTAGATTTCTCTATCGAATCAGATATTCTTTGATGACTCTTTTTCTTAACTTCCTCTCTCTTATGTCTAGGATTTCTTCTGGCTACAAGATCAAATGATCCTCATCTTTCATTGGAGGAAGTTCCAAGTTAGCAACTACATTCCTCCCTATGGCCTTCTTGAGGCAAGATACATGGAAGATATTGTGGATCTTGCTCCCCTTAGGAAGCTCCAGCTCATAAGCTACCTTACCGACACATCTGTTCACCTTGTATGGCCCATAGAAAAGTGGTTTGAGCTTTTCAACTCCCTTCACCTTGAGTGTGGACTGTTTGTAAGGTTGAAGGTGTAGGTAGACAAGATCCCCCACCTCAAACTGTCTCTCTATCTGACCATGGTCTGCATACATCTTTTGCTGGTTCTGAGTAGTGGCAATTTTATCTTTGAGGGCCCTGAGTATGTCCTGGTTCTCTTGAATCCAATCTCTTGCCCTTGGAGTTTTACTTGCCCCAAACATAACATCGGCAAATTAAAGTGCCTCATATCCATACAAGGCTTGGAATGGTGTCATGCCAACAGAGATATGGTGAGTAGTGTTGTAACAATACTCCCCCAGGTGGAGCCACCGCAACCAAGCTTTCTGTTGCCCGGCCACATAGTTTCTCAAGTAGCCTTCTAGCCACTTGTTCACTATCTCAGTCTTCCCATCAGTTTGGGGGTGATAACTGGTGCTGGGGGTCAAATCAGTTCCCACTAATCAGAAAATTTCCTGCCAAAAGACACCCATGAAGCGGTTGTCCCGATCACTCACTATGGTCCTAGGGAGACCATGGAGTGTAAATACATCTCTGAAGAAGAGTTTAGCTACCTGTGAAGCAGTATAATGTACAGAGATGACAAAGAAATGAGCATACTTTGTTGGTCTATCAACAACAACATAGATATAGTCCTTACCCTGCACTATCGGTAAGCCGGTGATGAAGTCCACAGAGATGCTTTCCCACTTCCCATCCGGAATAGGTAGTGGTTGTAACAACCCAGCAGGATAAGTGTGCTCTCCCTTATTTTGTTGGCAAGTGGTACATTCCTTGACATGCCAGAGCACATCCTCCTTGAGACCCTTCCATGAGAATCTCTCCCTGATAGATCTGTAAGTTTTTGTGAAACCTTGATGCCCGAAAAGTGGGGAATCATGTGAGGCCACTAAGATCTTCTCCTTGAGCTTAGAATTATTAGCCAAGCAGATTTGATCCTTGTAATAGATAACCTCATCCATCACCTTAAATCTCTCATCCGGTACCACCCCATCAAGTATCCCGCATGCAAGGTCATCTCTGGAGTACTCAACTAAAAGTTGAGCCTTCCAATCTGCGTCCATGTCCCTCATGGACAACACTGTAGGCCTCCTGGAAAGTGAATTAGCTACTGTATTTCTCTTCCCCTTGACATATTCTATGTCAAAGTCATAGGCCTGGATTTTTCTCACCCACTTCTGTTGTCTTTCCTAAAGCTGCCTCTGTTCAAGAAAGAACCTAAGGCTATTATGATCAGTCTTCACCTTGAACTTATTCCCCACCAAATATTGCTGTAATTTGGATAATGCATGTTGAAAATGTAGCAAGATGATGGAGCCTAGTGAAATGAAGTCGCCTTCACTAGGTGGGCCCGCAGGCTATTTTTGGCGCAAAGTCTATTTTTAGACATATGGATCATGGACCGAGAGCTGCAGTATGCTATTCTTGGAGGATTGGTCATGTTGGTAAAAATAGATGGACCTCTATTTTTATACATTCAGGTGGTTTCTATTTTTAGACTGCCGAGCTAAAATAGAACTGTCAAATATTATTTACCCTTAATAATATTTGGACTCTAAACTTCAGTTTACTCTCTTGGCGCACTTCAGTTTGACCCTCGGATGTGGGGGATGGAGCTGACATGAGGATTTACGCTATTCCCATGTGTTTGGTTGAGCTACTACATGATAGACTTCAGTTAGACTCATGTGGCAGAGTTTTGGTGGAGTTGATTGAGGAGTTAATGGAGATTGTGTTCAAGTTAACTAGTTGAACTAGTTGTGATCGGTTTAACTACAGTTACCTTTGAGATGAGTTGGGTGATCAATATTATTTAATTCAACGATTATTATAACTTATTATTCAACTAAAAAAGAACACATCGGTTAACTGTGCATGGACGATTCAGTGGAACATTTGATGGAGGTAGATAGAAAGGGTTGAGATAACTTCTCCGGTTGTGACATTATTGGTGCATAGAAGTTGCACCACACTTGGAGAATTGCCCATGAGATTTGCGGCTGCATCCAAGCTAAGGAGATTCGAACCTTGGATCTCTCATCAAACCAACTTAGTATTTGTGCAATAGAGGCAGGCAATTAGTGGTTGAGTTTTGAACTAATTACTTGTTCAAAACCAAGCTAGTTTGTGTGTAGCTTTATGAGATAGTACTGAGTACTTGTGAGGAGTATTGTACTATGTATTTGCTGCATGTTCTCTCCATATAATATACAAAATAGCTGAGGGGTTTTCAGCTATAGGCTTTCCCCATACATACAGTGTTATATGTGTGTGATGATGTTCTGTTGCTTCTTTATTTCCGCATGTGATGATTAATGGTAGAAGCGATTATGTGTTATGCATGCAATTCGGATTGATGTATGATCAGGTTAATCGCAGCGAATAAACTTCATTATTCAGCAAATTTCTACATGGTATCAGAGTGATATTAATTGTCAAGATCTATTACGGTGATTGCAAACTTATTTCCTCGGACAGAGCCTGCATACGGGCCAGGTAGCCTCTGGATTCATCTTTCTTCGGAAAGTGAAAGGTCTGGTAAATGCCCATGCAGTCAATCTCTGGTTTGGAAATAATTTGTTCTCAAGTGTAGATCGGAAGCGATTGAGTTATTAGCTTGTGGTGAAATTCGAATTTGCAGATTTGTGTTCTTAATGCCGCGGCGAAAATGTCTTTCAATGGTTTGTGACTCGAATATGCCTTGGAAGGTAGTTCGAACTATATCGCATGGAAAGATCGCATGGAGGCTGTTTTAGATGAAAATGGGCTGTTGGAATTCATGGAGAAAGAGATTCCAAAGCCTACTTCTACTGATGCAGCTATTGTGGAAGCATGTCAAAAGAAACAAGCAAAATGTCGAAGGATCCTGTTGGAGGGTGTAAAGGATCACATTGTATCTAGTTTGCATGGGAAGGCCTCTCCATATTTGATGTGGAAAGCCTTGACGGATTTGTACCAAAGAAAGAGTGATCAGAGGAAGCTGGCGCTCAAAGATAAACTCAGGAACATCAAGTGCGAGAAGGGGGAAAGTATGCCGAAGCACCTCACGAGGTTCACCCAATGTCGGGATGAGCTGGGAAGTGTTGGTGTGACGGTGGAGGATGAGGATCTGGTGAGTTTGGCACTTCTTGGTTTGCCGAAGAGTTGGCATGCATATCAAGATAGTGTCAATGGTCGGGAAAAGTTTCCGGGATGGGAAAGACTGTGGTCTGATCTCGTGCAAGAGGAGATCCGGCGAAATACCAGAGATGGTTCTTCGTCAAAGGGAGCTGATGAAGAAAACTGCGCTTTGGCTGCCAAAGCAAAGAAGGGGAAGAGCAAGAAAACTTCTCAGTCTGGTGCTAAGGGCAAGAAGCAAGACATGTCCAAGGTCAAGTGCTTTCATTGCCATGATCACAGACATTATGCCACAAATTGTCCAAAGAAGAAGAAAAAAAATCAAGCGGGAAGATCTGCAGATGGAGAAGCTTTGGCTTCGCAGTTCGAGCTTGACTTTTCGCTGATTGCATGCTTGGTATCAAGTGTGCTGGGATCAGTGTGGTTCTTGGATAGTGGTGCGTCATTCCACATGACGGGAGATCGAGAATTGTTTTCAGATCTGGAGGACAAAGATCTGGGCGTGCACATCGAGATGGGCGATGATGGTAGATACAGTGCGACCGGTATCGGTACCATATCCTTTCAGAGGGAGTCTGGTAAACCCTTCATATTGAAGGATGTAATGCATGTGCCTGGATTGAAGAAAAACTTGATCTCTATGGCGATGTTGGAAGACAAGGGGTATGATGTGGTCTTCAGCGAAGGAAAAGCCTTCCTGCGCAGTAAGACTACTGGAGAGACCCGGAAGATAGGGGTTCGAGTCAAGAACCTTTATCAGTTGCAAGTAGATGGCTGTGCAGCTATGACATGCAAAGTGGGAGAAGTGGTGAGCCGGGATGATGAGGGCGAACTGTGGCACCAGAGATTGGGCCACCTGCACCATGGAGCTTTGAAGATTCTGCAACAGATTTCTACTGGGCTTCCTAAGGGCACCCTTGCACAGTCAGATCAGTGCAAGGGGTGTACTTTGGGAAAGTATGTGAAAGCCACCTTTCACGAGAAGGATAGTCACGCCACGACGATCCTTGAGAGAGTTCACACTGACGTGTGTGGTCCTTTCTCAGTAGCTTCGACAGCAAAGCACAAGTACTATGTGATCTTTGTTGATGATTTCTCTCGAAAGTGCTGGATCTTCTTCATGCAGAAGAAGAGCGAGACATTCTCGAAGTTCTGCGAGTTTAAAGCACTAGTCGAGAAGGAATCGGGGAAGAAGGTGAAGGCTCTTAGGAGCGACAATGGTGGCAAATTCATCTCGGCTGAATTCAAGGACTTTTGCAGCACATAAGGGATTCGGAGAGAGCTCATCGCACCCCATAACCCACAGCAGAACGGGGTGGCTGAGCGGAAGAACAGAATTATTGTGGGTGCTGCACGGGCGATGTTGCATGATCAGGGCCTATCCCTTCATCTGTGGGCTGAGGCATGCAATACAGCAGTATATGTGCAGAACCGTTGTCCTCACAAGATTCTTGGCATGAGTACACCAGAGGAGGCTTATTCTAGCAAGAGGCCTGACATTTCCCATTTGCGGATTTTTGGTTCTCCTGTCTACATGCATGTGACGAAGGATGCTAGAAAGAAGCTGGATCCAACCGTTGAGGTTGGAATATTTGTGGGGTACACTGATACTCCCCACAACTATCGGGTGTATGTGCCAGACAGTCGCAAGACGGTTGTGCGACGGGATATCAAATTTCAGGAGGAGAAAGCCATGCAGTGTTCGCTTGAGAGGGAGCCACACTTGCATGCAGATGAGGAGCTGCTAACTCCTAAGGATGAGTCTCCGGATGTGGATCAGCCACAAGAGGAGGTTCAGGGAGTGGTAGAGACCACTCATGCAACGCCAACCATCAGAGGGCGCAAGCGCACTACAGAAGCTGAGCGAATGGCTCAAGATGAAGAGAAGGTTGTAGGACCACCTACAGCACAGCGCAGACAGAGACAGTCACCGGATCGGTACACTGGATACATGGCTCTTGTGAGTCAATGTGTCGTGATGGAGCCATCCTCTTTTGAGGAAGCTGTGGAGGAACCCGCATGGGTTGATGCCATGATCGAAGAATATGATTCGATCATCAGGAACAGTGCATGGGAGATTGTCCCAAGACCGGTTGGGAAATCAGTTGTAGGTTCGCGATGGATCTACAAGGTGAAGTAGGCGGCTGACGGGAGTGTGGAGAAGTACAAGGCGAGATTTGTCGCCCGTGGCTTCTCACAGATCGAGGGGATTGACTATGAGGAGACTTTTGCACCTGTCGCAAGGTACTCTTCCATACGGACGATCCTTGCTCTCTCGGCGCAGATGGGGTGGCACATTCATCAGATGGATGTGAAGACTGCGTTCCTCAATGGAGTTATTGAGGAAGAGGTGTACATAGAGCAGCCTGAAGGTTTTGAGATCTTCAGCAGTGAGTCGCATGTGTGCCGACTCAAGAGAGAATTGTACGGGCTGAAGCAAGCACCTCGTGCTTGGTACACTCGGATAGACAGCTACTTCACCGGGCTTGGATTCTCCAAGAGTGAGGCGGATCTAAACCTGTACCAGATTGTGGTGGAGGGGAAGCTGTTGATCATCGTACTGTATGTAGATGATCTGATTTTGACTGGCGACGAGCAGTTGATACTTTCATGCAAGGAGGATCTTGCACGAGAGTTTGAGATGAAGGACCTGGGCATCCTTCATTACTTCCTGGGATTGGAGATTTGGCAGCGCAGTGGAGGACTGTTTGTTTCTCAGGGCAAGTATGCTCGGGAGATTCTGGAGAGGTTCAACATGCAAGGCTGCAAGCCTGTTGACACTCCTCTTCCTGGTGGTTGGAGGAAGGAGGATGCTACTTCAGCGGAGGTAGTGGATGCCACTGTCTATCGACAATTGGTGGGGTCGCTTATGTATCTGGTCAATACACGACCCGATATATGCTATGCAATTAACCAGCTTTCGCAAGCTATGGTTAAGCCTACCAAGCTCTATTGGAAGGCGGGCAAGCATGTATTGTGTTATCTCAGTGGCACATCAGGATATGGACTGTGGTACAGACAGAAGGATGGTGTGAAGCTTTCTGGCTTCACGGATGCAGATTGGGCAGGGAGCCCAACGGACCGGAAGAGCACATCTGGAGGTATCTTCAGCATTGGATCGACAGCAGTTTCCTGGTACAGCAGGAAGCAGAGATCCGTGGCACTCAGTTCAGCAAAGGCCGAGTATATGGCAGCTAGTTTGGCTGCATGCGAGGCTATATGGATGAGGAAGATCCTCGTCGGATTGTTTGGGTCGCATTTGGAGCCTACTGTGATTTACTGTGATAACCAGAGCTGCATCAAGCTCTCGGCTAATCCTGTATTTCATGATAGATCCAAGCACATCGACATCAGGTACCATCATATCAGAGACTGTGTTCAGCGGAGGATCATGATGCTTTCATATATTCCCACGGAGGATCAGGATGTAGACATCTTGATGAAGGCACTCACCAGGAGCAAATTCGAGTTCCACAGAGGCAGGATAGGGGTTGCAGATAATCCATATCTTGCTGAGAGGGAGTGTTGAAAATGCATCAAGATGATGGAGCCTAGTGAAATGAAGTCGCCTTCACTAGGCGGGCCCGCAGGCTATTTTTGGCGCAAAATTTATTTTTAGACTATGTCTATTTTTAGACATATGGATCATGGACCGGGAGCTGCAGTATGCTATTCTTGGAGGATTGGTCATGTTGGTAAAAATAGATGGACCTCTATTTTTAGACATTCAGGTGGTTTCTATTTTTAGACTGCCGAGCTAAAAATAGAACAGTCAAATATTATTTACCCTTAATAATATTTGGACTCTAAAATTCAGTTTACTCTCTTGGCGCACTTCAGTTTGACCCCCGGATGTGGGTCATGCAGCTGCCAGAAGGAAATATGCTTTTCCTATGGGTTAGGTGGACTAATGCATGGTTGACTTTAGTTAGAACTCAAGTGGCGGAGTTTGGTGGAGTTGATGTGACAGTTAATGGAGATTGTGTTCCGGTTAACTAGTTGAACTAGTTGTGATCAGTTTAACTACAGATTACACTGGAGATGAGTTGGGTGAATTAAATATTATTTAATTCACTGATTATTAACTTATTATTCAACTAAAAGAACACATCAGTTAACTCAGTGCATGGACAATTCAGTGGAGACAAGTGATGGAGGTAGATGAAAGGGTTGAGATAGCTATCAGTTGTGACATTATTGGTGCATGAGATTTGCACCACACTTGGAGGAAATTGCCAATGATATTTGCGCTGTCAAGCCAAGGAGATTCGAACCTTGGATCTCTCATCAAACCAACTTGAACTGCGCAATAGAGGCAAGCAATTAGTGGTTGAGTTTTGAACTAATTACTTGTTCAAAACCAAGCTAGTTTGTGTGTAGCTTTATGAGATAGTACTGAGTACTTGTGAGGAGTATTGTACTATGTATTTGCTGCATGTTCTCTCCATATAATATACAAAATAGCTGAGGGGTTTTCAGCTATAGGCCTTCCCCATACATACAGTGTTATATGTGTGTGATGATTTAATTTTCTGTTGCTTCTTTGTTTCCGCATGTGATGATTAATGGTAGAAGCGATTATGTGTTATGCATGCAATTCGAATTGATGTATGATCAGGTTAATTGCAACGAATAAACTTCATTATTCAGCAAATTTCTACAATGCATGCATGATAGCCAACATTTCTTTATCATAGATGGGGTATAGCTTCTCCTGAGGGAGCAAATTTATGCTCTCAAAGGCTATAGGATGCCCTCCTTGCATCAAGACTGCCCCAATACATTCACCTGATGCATCACATTCTAACACAAAAGGTTAAGAAAATTCAGGTAAAACCAAAACAGGACAACTACTCATTACCTCTTTGAGCTTATCAAAAGCCCTCTGCGCTGTGGGTGTCCACTGGAAAGTCCCCTTCTTTGTCAAGTCTGTAAGAGTTGCTGCTAGTTGTGAGAACCCTTTCACAAATTTCTGGTAATATGTGCATATGCCCACAAACCCTCTGAGTTCTGTCACATTCCTAGGTTCAGGAAAATCTCTGATAGCTTGAATCTTCTCCTCATGTACCCTTACTCCATCTGTCCCTATGATATGCCCCAAATACAACATCTCTGTGAGGCCAAATTCACATTTGAAGAGCTTGGCATAGAATTGTTGCTCCTTGAGGATATGTAAGACTGTCTCAATATGCTGCAAGTGCTCCTCCCAGGTGCTGTTGTAGATAAGAATATCATCAAAGAAGACCAATACAAAATTCCGCAAGTGATCCTGGAAGATATGATTCATACAGGATTGGAAAGTTGCTGGAGCATTAGTCAATCCAAAGGGCATTACCAGAAACTCAAAATGCCCATAGTGACACCTGAACGCTGTCTTGGGAATATCTTGCTCCCTCACCTTGATTTGATGGTACCCGGACCTCAAATCAATCTTGGAGAAATATTTGGATCCCCTCAGCTCATCCATGAGTTCATCGATCCTGGGAATAGGGTACCGGTTCTTCAAAGTCTTCTTGCTCAAGGCCCTATAATCGATGCACATCCTCAATGTGTGAACTTTCTTCTTTACCAAAACCACCGAGGAAGCAAAAGGACTAGTACTAGGCCGAATGTGCCCTAGTGCTAGCAGCTCTTGGATAGCTTTTTCAATCTTATCCCTATAGGCCTTGGGATGTCTATAAGGAGTGGTGATCACTGCTTGTACCCCTTGCTCCAACTCAATGGTGTGTTCAAACACTCGGTTAGGAGGTCTCCCTGGTGGGATATCTCCAAATATTGTAGAATACCAGTCCAAAAGCGATTGAATATCTGGATGCACCGATGTGTCCTTGCTCTTTACCTCAGATACATGCAGCTCCACTACCCATGCAATGTATCCTCTACGTAGATCTGCCTCCATCCTATGTGCTGAAACAACCTGAGGAGGATATGTGTTCATACTCTTGATCTTTTGTTGTTGGCCATCCTCTTCTCTAGTCCATTCCATCTCCAGAGTTCTCCAGTTAGTGGTAACTCTCCCAAGAGTGACTAACCACTGGACCCCTAATATGACATTGGTGTCTGGAATATCTACCACAAAGAAGTGGTCTGTCAAGGTATAGGTACCCATAGTAATGGTCAGTGCTAGAACATACTTGGCACATTATAGAGTCATGGCTCCTGGAACCAGAACTGAAAATCCCTCAAATTCCTCCACAGAAATTCCTCTCTTGTGTACTAGCTGTGAATCAATAAAATTGTGAGTGGCTCCACTATCTATCAATACAGAAACTCTTTGCCCCATGATGGTGCCTCTTACTCTTAGGGTAAGATATTTTGGGACCCCTCTTAACGCTACAACAACTCCTCCTCTTGGAGCAAAGTCTTCTATGGGTTGCACAGCGCTGACACCCTTCTTGGAGAAGGTCTTGATAGGATGTACCTCCCCTATAACACATTTCTCCTGAACACGGAGTGTCTCCCTTGGCCTTGAATGGGTTTTCTGTTGTAAAAAGGTTCTTGCCCTCAGCAAGATGTGTTGTAGATCTCTAGCTTTCTCCACAACTTCAAGGAGTGTGGTTGGTTTTGTAGACTTGACCAACCCTTGTAATGGTTCAGCCATCCCATTCAAAAACATGCATACCTTCCTGCTCATAGTGAGGTTAGAGACCATCACTGAAAGCTATAGATACTCGGCAATATAATCCTCAAGATCTCCCTCTTGCTTGAGTTTGGTTATTTTGGCAAAGTGGGCTTCTGGATCCCTTGGATCAAATCTCTCCACTAGCTTTTTGGTGAAAGCTGAGTATGAAGTGATATGATGATGCAAAAGTGTGGTTAGTCCATGAAACCACCATTTTTGAGCCTCCCCTTCTAGATGCAATGTAGCTATCTTGATAGCTTCCATTTCAGAGACCTTGTGAAGCTGGAAGTATGTGTCCAACTTCTCTACCCATGCCTTTACTGTGTGCTTAGATGTCCCATCAAATGTGGGCAAGAAGAACCCCACCATACTGCACTGTAGGGCTGATCCCTGCATCAAGTTACCTTCCCTTTGATGAGAATCATTCCTCCTTCCATCCTTGATCCGGTAAAACTCCTGAAAGCTCAGATGCTCCTTGAACCTTTGAGACTGGAGCTCATATTCTTCAAAATATTCTCCTAGAGAACCCTCCTTATCTCCTTTAGTTAAAAATGAAGGCAGGTTGGAGCGTTGTGATGGATTTGAATGTCCCATGCCATTTGCAGTGCTGGTACTTGCCTTAGGGCAAAACCCTAAAGAGTCTTCTTCCTGCCTCATCTCCTTGAGATCCCTTGCAATGTTCTACAGGGTTTGAAGTACGAGCCTTGAGATGTATTCCTTCTCCATGCTGAAGAGAAATTTCCCCCCCACAAACTGAGCCAAGAGTAGAGCTCTGATACCACTGTAATATTCCTTTTTAAGAATTTCAGCAATATCTCTAGTGAGGACGCTGTATAGGTGAACCAGTGCAAGAATAACGCAGTCCAGGGCTTGGACCCTTAAGAATATGTTGTTTATGAATTAAATATAGAATGGCATCAGAAAAAAATAACTCTAGCTATAATAAACAGATCTCTCCAAATCAAATGTAGAAAAAGGCATCATAACCCCAGTACATCATAAAATAGAAATTCCGGAGGCAGCAAAAAAGTTATTCTTGTTATGTAAACTATAGAAATAGATGGAATAACATATATCTGGAGCTTTCATTCATTATAAGATCAGAAATTAGAGGATTGACCTCTTTTACAAATACATTGGGACCTCCCGGTAAGGGTTTCCGGCAAAATAACAACACAATGTACAACACTGCGGAAAATACGTTGTACCCAGCAACTCTATATTAAGAAATATTTGATATTCTCAAAGAATAACACACAATATAGAAATAGGCTCAAGACCTTCCTCAATAGACTCCTGGAGTGGAAATCACCTTCTCCTTTCCTAAAATAAGCTCAAATGGGTAGATCTAACCCCAACTACTACAACTACTGCAGAAATAACACACTCACTGAGAGTGACTACGTGGTCCAGGTTAGAGGATGGCTTCCTCAAGATATCTGATGAGAATGGAACTCAAGACCTTCTCCTTGAATCTCCCAATCAACCTGCAACAACAATGGAACTAGAATTCCTGCATGAGAATCCTTGCACTAAATAGTGTTGCAACTCCGGCTAAACAGCTGAAGATTGCAATCAGTCATAAGACTGAAAGAAGAAGTATGAATGAATTCCTTCCCTTGCTGCCATTCCTTCCTTTTTATTCCAAGTGAGCTTCTCCATCCCGGGCCCCACACATTGGTGATGTAGCTTCCTTGAGAAGCTTTCTCCTTCAAAACTGCGCTGCCCTAGAGGTTTTCCCTCCCTTTTTATAGCGCTGGTTGACTTTTTCAACTATAGTAGCTCCTTGCTTTTGCTCCTCTTCACACTGAAGGGGCTTTATTTTATCCTCCTATCTCAATCCCTTTTCACACTGGGATAGATTTTATTGTGTTTCTTACTTTTTATTTCAAAAATGGAGTAATTATAATGTTCCAAGTAGCTATGGCTAATTGGGAACATCACAAAAAACTCACTAGTATAGAAAATATGCACACTATGAACTCTCTTCAGCTTAGAAACTATATAGATCAGTTTCTATTATTCATAATCTACCCTTGAACCTGAAACTTGAGCTCAATTTATAGGGAGATTGAATTAGTTTCATTTTCATAAAGAGAGGGATGGATTCCTCCCATGAAGGGATTTGAGTTCCTTGGACCAAGGGATAAGCTACATGAGTGGAGGGATAAAGCTCGAACTGGCACAACTCTAGAGGCTTCCAGTTGGGATAATACTCAACCAACTAGGCTTCTATAAGTTAATTTTTATTTTTACTTTCTTTTCAGGAGGGTGCGCAGGTTTTAATGGAAAACAGTGTGGAATTCGCCCCATCTAATAGAAATTTCATCAGCGCATGTGCATGGAAAGGCTAGTAAAACCGCACAGGCAGAATTTTATGGGTTTTACAAAGCTTTTTTCCAATTTCCAAGAGTTGATTCAGGAACATCGGTGTTTTTAACGTCGAAGGGAGAATGATATGGATGGTAACAGACCCATATGAACAGTCAAATGTCATGGTGAAAAAATGGCGTGTAACAGATTGCCCCCTAAAGTGCAAAGTCTAAGAGTTTTTTCTGAAGAGTGAAGTGCTTTATCATTCTGAGGATTGGATTGGAGATGCCAGTCAAAAACCTCTAAAAATATTTAATGTAAATATATATCATTGTTGAGGTAGGCATTCCCTGCTCAGATCAAATCTAACTAAATGTCCTGGTACATATATGGTTTCAATATTACATCAAAAGTAGACACAGTATGGGTGCAACCATTTGTCATAAGTAGTCTACTATATCATGAATAATAAAACTTCTTGTAGCCTGGATGGTGGAAACTAGATCTAGGGTCTTGAATTTTGCTTCTCGAACTAGTACAAATCTATCCATGCGATTGATTTTGTCGAAGTCGAACATGGTAGAAACCACTTGATTATCGATCGATGATGAGAACCGTTAACAAGTGTGAGAGAAACTGCAAAAAATGATAATGGATCTCAAAGTACTTCAGTACAATCTATGAAGTGTGAATGAATGATTTGCATTCGAACACTCGTAGAATCGTTTGATTGAAGGTCAGTAATGAAAACCTATCGTCAAAGGCGAGAAACCTGCCATTAGGGCATGCAGATTCCAAGGTATTGATAGGATTCTAGATCAACTTTCTAGATAATGAGCTAATGTCAATAGAAAGTGATTCGTCACAGGAAAGCCTACAACATGAAACCATTAGATCAAGTTTTGAAGAAATATTTTGCAAGGACTGACACAAGGATGGTCAATGTGAATGAAGACAAATGTTTGCAATGAATGGTTTGTTTGAACTTTCTCTTGAACACATAACGAAACTGTAAATGGATTGGTAGCATTTGACCTAAAGATAATACCTAGAAACCGGCTGAAGACTTTCAATGTGGTTCGATTAACTGTTAGACAAAGGATTTCCCAACCCAGGTACAAGTGTGACAAAGTGTCATGTTCAAGAGTGACATGTTGCTTTCTAAAATAAGGATGGAAAATGGATTCCTTTTCTCTCACCACCCCGCCCCCCCCCCCCACACACCATTACTGGCAAGTACCTCTTTATTTTTTTCAAGCTTGATGAGGATCACATTTGCTTGTTTTTGTAAGCACATCCTTTGGATGAGTCCATCTTAGTATTAAAATCGAACCCTAAGAATGAGTGGTTCGGTCTTGTTGTGTTCGACAGGTCCTGTACTGTTTTAATTTTAACGAGTCCAGTATAGGAATAACTCGATGTTTTTCAGTTTTAGAGAGTCAAAAGAAAAACATAAGTAAATTCCATGGTTGTTCTTTTTCATTAATTTAGTCCCTCAAGCCCGAAAAGGATAAAATACTGCAGGAGAGAACTCTATTGACGATAATCAATTAACCTATACCTTTTTAGTAATTAGTTCAATTCAGTCTGAAAAGGGGTAAACTTATATTGAATGGACGACTGTTCATTTACTTTAACGAGTTCTAATAGTCAATTACTCAGCGATATTTTCATGTTTCGAGAGTCTGATAAGGGCTTAAAAAATGACTCCGGGGTTTCATTTTTAATATTTTTTATCGAGTCTGAAAAAGTGATAAAAGTATATTTAATGTCAAAATAATTCTTTTCAGCAAAATCCTGTATCCTGCATAAAACTCGAACGAGTATAAATATATTTTCTAAAAAAGTAAAAATATTTAGATTTGAATTTTTAAAAGTAAAAATAAATAAAATAATATTTTATTCATTTAAAACTACAAAAAGGAGTTAAAACAAGTCATTTTCACCTTTTGTTTTTTACAATAGAGCAGAGACAGCTTTTGGCCAAAAACTTCCAGAGCTGATATCAAAAGAACCGACTGATCATTTCGAGAACCGTCAGAACCAGGTAATCCACATCATCATTGTATTTATTTTCATCCATTTCATTTCTTATTTTAATTTTTCATGGCATTTTTTAGGAGGAAATTATGTTTTAAAATTCACCCTCGGGGGTGCGTGGTTTCGCTGTGCGAAAACCGCGCACCCCGATAAATTTTTAAAAGAAAAACCATCGATCCACTGCGGGTTCTATGTATGACGCGTGCGAACAAATGCACTATGTAAACACAGAACCTGTGCAAGTACCGTGAATTTTTGAAAAACCTAAATTTCTCCATAAAAAATGGTTCAAGTTTCCTCCAATTGATTTCTAATGTTTAATTTGTTGATTTGAAAGTCTTTAATCATCTTGTAATGGTGAGAACAAAAACATGAGCTTGTGGAAAACGAAGCCATGGATGATCCAAGAACCATGTGTGCATTAAAAAATTGTGGCTTATACAGGTTCTGGGAAATTTAGGGCATGAAGGCACAAGTTGAGCTGCTAACTTGGCTTGTGAATGCATGAGACATGCAAGATCAATGTTTCATAATTGGGGACCATCGGCTTATGATTGAGCCAGAAGACATATACTTCCTCACCAGATTGCCTCGTAGAGGGAGAAACATTTCCATATTTGGGACTAGACCAGGAGGTCTTCCCACAGCTAGCTACAAGGCTCAGTATTGTAGCAATAATTCAGAGCTAAAGGATGGTCGCATAGACATCAAAACCATTGTTGCGACCGGAACTCAAAATCACAGCATTCAAAGTTACCGTTATCCGGGGTGCAAATCGTAGTGAAGGAGTGTTGGCCGTATGTATGCCAACTCACGAGCCAAGAATGGGAAGTTGAAAAACTTCGCATGGTGCGTCTCTTATCTTCGTTTTCAGCAGAGGATCCCACTCGTCGATCCAGGGATATTGGTGGTCACCCGCCATTTCACTTGGGGCTCCACCACTGCTTTCCCTTATTTTCCCAGCTTTTTCGCCTTTCGGCACAACATTATTTTTAGCAATTTTTTCGGTCTCAAACTTCCCAGCCGTTTTGGAGGCCCTAAACGACGTTTTTTGGGAAAACAGAGAGCGAAATTGGTCCATGGGTCCATGGACCAATGTTGCTCATTCCAAATTTGTAGTCTTCGGACAGATCTTTTTCTAACTATATGGTACGATCAAACGGAGATCGTATGCCAAAGTTACGCTCTCGGGGAAGTCGAAACACCAAATTTACCCAAACTAGGGCCCACAGTTTTGGCGCTTCATCTCCTAGGTTAGGGTTTTTGGCTGTTTAGGATTTCCCATTGTTTTCTAAATGACAATAGGCTCTGAGCCTCATTGTAACTCGCGCCCGCAGGTCCGTATCGCCACATCTCTTCGCAGACAGCTACCGCCCCCCAGCTAGTTTTATTTCCATTCTCGTCCCACAAATTTCAGCTTCTTTCGATATTAATGAAATGAAGTGTTATTTCGCCGCATCCTCTCGTATTTATGTTTATATGTTTATTCCTTGCCATGCTCGCATAAATCCTGATCGTTGGCATCGTAGGGGTCCGTTTTTTCTCGATCCTTCTTTGCATGTCCCCAACGGTGTCGGGGCATAAGGAGTCAGTGGCCCGATCCGGTGAACCTCAGAAGACTCCACCTCGCAAACCTCGACGGACGCCTATGGGGGACGCCTAAAAGAAAAGATGAGGGATAAGAGATCCTATCAAAATATTGCTCGAGGAGGCCCTCGAAAGACAAAGGAGCGTGATGATGATAACTTTGCTCGTATCCTTCAACCTGCCACCTACCTACAGTCACATCCGCATCTAGAAACCACTCGGAGGCGCGACTCCTTTTAAGGTACAAGCAATTTTTTGACATTCCCATATTTGAGGGTCAAATAGACTTCAGCGCCGTAGATAGATGGTTGAATCGTTAGAAGGATATTTCTCGGTTCATGACTTTTTCGCACGGGAGAAGATTATTTTTTGCACCCCCAAGCTACCCCCCACAAAAGGACCCGGGTGGGAACCCACTGTGAGAACAAGGACCCGACAGAACCCTTCGTTTCCCGCCGTACCAACTTGGAATTCTTTTCCCGAGACGCCACTGGCGAGGTCACACTATCCGTGGGGAGCCGTGAGGACAAGCACACAATGGACCACGCCGCGACAACAAAGGGATCAAGATGTGTGATGAGCCGACGAACTGCTCCATACTGCGTACCAAAGTTGGGTATCGTGCGCATCCGTAGAAACATCTCGCAGCAAAGTATCGCATGTCCCACAAACACATTCGAGAGGAAATGGAGTTCCTGACATCTCCTCGCTTGGCACGCATACCGGCATGCTGGGCCAAGATCGAGCAGCCCGCTAAAGAAGTAGACTTGGATCTGCGAATCAAAAGCAAGGAAAAGGTGCTTCTAAACCGAAGAACAAAGGATCGCCAAGGCATTGCAACTAAAGACAACTTCATCGAAGCCACAAGAAAAGAATAGCACCGCAAAGCCAAAAGAAGGACACGGGAAAGTGGTGAGTTCCACAAGAGGCCCACTCACAACACAAGTGAGTGTCGGCCAAGCAAATGCCAGTGGCCGAGATGAGGCTTCTCGAGCGATGCATGCCTCCGACTCCGAATCAAACCGAAAAGGCGAATGAAAAAGGGAAAGTCGATTATTGATGTGAGCCCAACGCCACCGTTAAGCATCGCAAAGATCCAAAAGGAGGAACCAAAGATCCGCAGGAGGAGGAACGTTCCTTCACTCCCGTATGGGTAAAGGGCCCCCAAGAGCGGCTCATCGTCGACAATGGGAGCCAAAAGGCCCTATTTCACAGATGTCATGGAAGCGGTTGGGCTTGCCGACCACAACTCACCCACATCCACACACCATCGGGTGGCTTCACTCAAGGACGAGATATCCGCGCCCGGCGTTGTCGCTTCCCTATAGCATCAAGCTCTCACGATGAGGTATTATGGGACGTTTTCCTATTAATGTTTTATGTATTATTAGGACAACCACTGTGGAAGCGCTGCGTCGTGTATGAGTCTTGCCCCGTCGTTATTGTTACTTTGGGAACAAGTTGTACAGATACCGCAGGTACCACCTCGCCGCTATCTCTTTGGTTGCAAAACAATGCAAAGAAGCTCATTTCCCAAACCAGAAATTCATTTTCCCGATGATCCGCCCCTGTGGCAAGAAGAAGACTGTGGCTACCACCCTGGGGACAGGCTCCCTTCCGCACAACAACAACAAATGGATAAGGTTGTGGAGGAGTATGGGGACATATTCACCCTCACTCATGGGTTCCTCTCGCACCGTCAGTCAAGGCACCCGATCGATCTCGACCCCCCTTGCGCTCGCTACCCAATGGACCGATCTACCTGCCGTCTGCTTCCGGAGAATGATGAAACTGCAAGGCGTATCTGTGGAGCTGCGAGGCAGCGTCACATCGTACCGTTCATCGCTCCGTGGGAGCCCGACCGTGTTGGTACGTAAGAAGGATGGGACGGGAGACTCGTATTGACTATCGGGGCGCTCGAACAAGATCACCGTCCGGAACAGGGTACCAATCCCACGATTGGATGACCTTCTCGGACCAACCCAAAGGTGCAAAATATTTTCAGCAAGTATCGACCAAGTCCGGCATCACCAAGTACCAATTGAACCCTCCGATGTGTGGAAGACCGCCTGTGCCGATAAAGGCCTTTTCAATGGCTGGCTATGTCATGGTTGATTTAACGTTTCGGGCGACCTTCATGAGGATGATGGATGACATCTTGCGGCTATTCACCAACTTCATTTGTAGTGGTACTTGGATGATATTTCCATCTTCGCGTACTTGGAAGAGCACCTTCACCACATCCGACAAGTCCTCCAAACACCGCGGCAACACAAGTTGTGTGCCAATTTGGAGAAGTGCACTCTTTGGCATGACCTGTGTTCAATATCCGGACACATTATTGATGAAAGGGGGTGCATGTGGACTCCACCAAGATCCAGCCGATCGTGATTGGCTGTACCCCCAACCACTATACCGCAGCTCACATCTTTTCGGTCTTGCCACTTTACCCGAGGTTCATGTTGACTCACATCACCGGCCTCGAGTCAAGTCACCACAAGGGAGGAGCGAGAGCAAAATTGTTTTGGTCGGAACTCGGGGCCGTGCTGCGTTCGCGCAATCGAAAACCGCTCTGCTTCCGCCCTTGCTCACTTTACCGTACTTGCAACAGCCTATTCGAGATCGAGACAGCATGCCTCCGACTACGTTATTGGAAGTGCCTACTCAACAGGACATCTGTGCGGGCATTTCACAAGGAGACATTGTCCGACACAGTCATAAGTACCCCACATATGACAAAGAAATGTACTCATTGTGCAAGCTTGTCGACAATGGAAGCATTGCTTACATTTTGGGAAGGAAACAATCATCCACACGTACTCAAGGTGCCCCCGCAGCTCATACGCGTACACAAGGGAAGTCACAGAATGACCGCCATCGTAAGTGGTCTACATATCTCGCAACAGCTTATCGGAACACGAAGCATAAGAAGGGTAGCACCAATCATGTTGCAGATCGCTCAGCCGACCACCGATCGTGGTGCTCACCATCGTTCAACTTCTTGTGGGCATGAGACTTCGATTGGCCGCTATTAGGGGAGCACCCGGCACCGCCAAACCACAAGGCACTTTTGGGGCACGCAAGTTCCAAATTTTCACCTCCAGGATGCACTTTATGTCACATGGGACACCTTTTTGTGTTCCTTCGGCGCAGCGGCACAAGATGATATGAAACACACCTGCGACGAGTCGACATTTTTGGTCAAGAAAACAAGACAATCCCGCGTGCTATTTCTATTGGCCGAATCCTTCGAAAGGATGTCGAGAAGCACATCGTATCCCGCACCGTTTGTGCTATTGCCAAACCGACCATCAAGAAGCAAGGCCTACATACCCTCTCTACCTACCCCCGCCGACTTGGGAATCCATCTCCATGATTACATGTCGGGCCTCGCTCTACCACAGAAATGATCGTGTTTTTGTGGTCGTCGATAGACTTTCGAAGATGGCCATTATGGCGGCCCTGAAGAAGAATACCACAAACAGAAGCCACCGCTAAACTCTTCTTTGAACGAGTGTATACCCTTCAGATCCCACAATCTATCATATCGTACCCGGACAGCGTCTTCGTTATTACTTGGTTCAGCTCTTGGTCGATGTTGGGATACCGTTCACCAAGTCTGGCGCCTTTCTCCATCCTCAAACGTATGGCCGCACAGTAGGTCGTTAACAGAATGACTGTACACATTCGCGCATGCACAATTTGTTAGGGTCCCGTGATTTGGCCGGTAATTGGCTAGCCAAATGACGATGTAACATCAAACCAAGCTTTGGAGCCCAAGGACCTAGCCTTCCTGGACTCAGAGAGGGCTCTCTCTATATATGTAAAAGATGTCAGTGTGTTTACTTGCGGTGTTTTGATATTAGGCTAGTTATGAAGTATGTTTTTTAGTTTTTTGGTTTTTTAAGTTTGTGAGGAATGAAACTGATCAAATACATAAACTGGATAACAAGATGTAGATAAATTGGGCTATGGGGTCAAACAGATCAAGGAAGCTATGAAGTGATGATGTAAAGCTGCTGTAGGGCCGATTTGATTCACGGTAGAAGGGATCTCTGGGCAAAATGGCTTGAGTGGACAACAAGTTGGTGAAAGACAAGGGATTTCAAGTGTAACTAGTTAATAGTAGACAATAAACATGTAATAGCAAGCCATTAATCATGCTAAGTATAACTATAAGCTAATTAACACATAGAAATCAAACATTCCAGCCATACATAGAGGTATAAGACCCTCTAACTTCTAGAAAAGGCTATCAGACTTTGGGGAAAACACACAAGACAAACTAACAACTCATCAACTACGCCGGAACGCCTAAACATAGTCTCTAAGTCATCGGGCACTTGGACAAATAAGTTTTCATAGTTTTAGGCAAAGGGCTAAATCGGGACTAGGCCTCCTTGGTTCAACAAGATGATCAACAAATCAGTCAAAGAGAAAGTTTTATGGACAGAACTATGGGCAGCTTGTAGGTAGGTAGGGAAAACCATACATCCTACTTAACATACATAGAACCGATGAATAAAACTTAGCAACAATACCTTAGGTTACTAAAGAGCAGCTAAGAATTCTTTAGCATAACTAAGGGAGAAGAAAACATCAAGCTATGAAGATTCATGGATTTTGAGGTGCCTCCATGGGCATATCTCAAAATCAATCTTTACTGATCTATAGCAGCAAGAAATATGTAATATGAATGAGAACTAGGAGACAAAACACATTAAGAAGCACTATACCATTCTACCATGACAAGGAATCCATCAACAAGCCTTCACCATTCCTCAAAAGCATCCAAGAGGTAGTCCAAAAATCATAACTCAAGTGTATTCTTCAAAGCTCATATGACCAATGCATTAATTCTTCTCTCAAGTTCAGCCTCTGATTTACAATGAGAACCATGGGATAAATAGGCTTGAGGGAGGAAAACCTCATGGAGCAACTAGCCATCCCATTGGCCAAGTCAAAATATCTAAACTTGTCCTTGAGGCTTTGCAAAGCCCAAGGCACAAAATATCCCATAAAATATCTAAAAAACTGCTAAAAACGGAAATCATATTGACTTTACATGATTTCCCAATGATAAAAATAGCTTAACGCACATTTGGGAAAAGCAGATTTTTGGAGTTCAAAAATTACAAAAATACTTCATATTTATGCCTGAAAAAGGTCCCCTGACTTGCTGAAGGAAAATGGCAGCCTTCCCGGTGTCGAAATGAGGCTCATGATGGCTCGTTGGAAAGCTCTCTGTGTCTTCTTTCCAACGCAAGTGGAATCACCTCAATCTGATCTCTGAAAGTCCCTCAAAACTGTACCTGTGTGCAAAAACCCAGAAAATAGCAGGCTGCTGATATGGCGGGCAGAATGTGCAAAATGAGGCTGTTTTTCGCCAATTTGAGGGGGTGAATGATCTTCAAATGCCATGAAAATCGCTGGAGACCTGCTCATGGAATTATGGCATCCATTGGTATCATCCTCCTCTCTTGACAACTCATCAAACTGAAATGGCGAATTTATGAGTTTTTGGCTAAAAACCCAAAAATGCCAAAAAACAAAAAGTTTCCGAAACAGGCCCAAAATTGGCATGCATGACCCTCAAGGGTCCATAGAAACATGCTCCGAAGCTGAAGCCAAAATATCAAGGTCTGATATGCTTTTTGCTTCTTTCCGTGCTAGGCGCCTCTCCTTCAACTTCTTCAATTTTTCTTGTGCTACCTTCAATTTTCGCCTGGCAAATTGATTTAGCTTCTGAAAGTGAAGAGTCCTCTTTCTCTGCAGCTCAAGATCCCTATTTGCCTTCTCAAGCTTTAATTCCAAATGCTGGTTAGCTCTCTCAAGCCATGCTTCCTTGTTTTCCTCAATTTCCTGCTCAAAGAGGGCAGTGAGAGGAAAGGCTTCGAATTGAGCTTGTTCTTCTGCTCTCTGTTTCGCCAAGGCTCTTCTAAGCCCGATGGTCCTAGGCCTCTTCCGCCTAGGTTGGTCTTCCTCCTCTTCATCATCAAACTCGCCAATGAGCTCTTCAATTCTTACTTGTGCTTTTTCTGCCTCTTTCTTATACTTGATTTCTCTTGCTTCATGGATAGCTACATGAAACTTCATTTGTTTGTTTTCAACCTCCAAGAAATGGTTGAAATTCCTCGCCCTTTGAAGATCTTCTTGTAATGCCTCAATTTGCCCTTCTTTGTGAATGAGGAGGTTTTCAGATATGGTCATTGTTTAATGACTTACTGGATAGATAATAGCTAATTCACTCATGTTTCACTTTCAATTTTACTTTTGCCTTTGAATGCCAATCTAGCGCTTTTTCTCCTTGGCAAGCTAGAAGTTGTCTTTTTGGGCAATTTCCTCTTTTTAGGAACAGTTTTGGTCACTGTCAAGGAGGCAGCTTCAGCTTGCTGTCCTTCCTCAACATCCTGTCCAATTTGTGTTTCAAAAGGCGCTTCAATTGTTTGCCCAACTTGCTGCTCCTCAACTGCTGTATTCTGCTGTTCATCAATATCTAGCTGCTGTCCCTCTTCCTGCTCACGGCTAAACATCAATATTCATACGTCGTTGATCTTCAAACTCCACGTCGCCGTCACGAATCTCCAACGTCCTTCCTCAAAATCCGGCCGCTGCTGCGCCACGCCCTCCTTTCTCCCCGTGTTCATCGCCTCTCCTACGCCTCTCCTTCTCCCTGTTCACTTGGCTGCCCAGTGGTCATCTTGAGTTTTTTAGGGGTAGGCCTACTAGACAAAGGCACTGGGCGATGGACAGGCTGAGTAGGAGACACATGAACAGGAGGGACAGTGGCAAAATCTGCATGGCTGATGAAGGAATCCCATGAAACCTCTTTCTTCTCCAGCTGGTGTAAGAAGATAATCTTGATCAAGGAATGATGAAAGAGAGAAGGGATTTGCTGAGGTGGAGCCTTCTTTTGGACAGTAGCTGCCATTTTCTCTATGCTTTTGGACAAAAAGTATGGAAGGTTTAATTGCCTTCTTCTGGTAAAATGCATCAACAAACGGACATGATAGGAAAAAATTTGGCTAAACCTCCCTTCACAAGTGAAATATCTCATTATGGCTTTCATCAGCGGAGCATAACTGTCAAGAAGATAGGAGAAAGGGAAAATAGCAGTGATGGTTTCCCTATGTTCAGGTTTGATGAAAGGTTTATAATCCTCTAGATCAAGATGAGCTTGTTTAAACCACTTTTCAGCATGATACGGGATCTTGGTAGCCTTGGATACATACCTTGGGGAGATTTTGAAGTCAAGACCCGCTAACTGGAAGTGTTTGTCCTTGAATCTCAAAGCGCACAAATGTGTAAGTGGCGAAAAACTCTTGACTTCTTCTATCCTCTGGCAGAAATCAAGACAGCCTACTTCATGGAAATTGAAAAGCACCGATGGGTGAGCATTGATTTCTTCTATGGAGATAGGCTCATATCTCTTATGTGGACCGCTCTTGTGATCTCGCTTTGGAGGCATTCTGACTTTGACCAAACTTTGGAAGAGGCAAACTGCCTTCACTGTACGAAAAATGTTCTGCTGGATTGAAAACTGGCCACTACACTGTTTGGACAGATATGGACCCTGTGGTGTTGAATAAAATGCAACAATGTTTCTTGGAATAAACCACCTCAGTACTTCTCAAAAATAGTCCTTCAACTCTGGATGTACTTCAGCCATGTAAAATACTCAATAGGAAACCATCAATTAAAGATGAGACAATATGCTGTATAAATTTCCTGTATATAGTGTTAAGCAATCATTCCTCCTGGTGAGTTTGTTAGAGATGAACCAACCCTTGCATTTTGCATCTATAAGACCAATCTTCAATATTAAAACCCTGCTCCTTAGTACCTCTGTCTCAATGTTAAAAGCAATTTACTAACAGTCACTTCAGAAAACAAAGCTCCTTTCATTTGTGGGTGTTTTAGAAATGACACTGTCTCTATATCTTCCGCCTCCAAAGTTAGAATCCCATCAACTAACCAGCTCCCAGCAAATTGCCCATCCTTAGAGTCTCTTTGTCAATCAGCTTTTTCAACATGATACAGGTGAAAAAGAGGCGACTCTATGTTGATGAAAAAACCAACACACATTTCATCACAAACACACTTTTTCTTTGTGAAGTTAAAGGATCAACCATCACCTGTGTACTTCTGGCTTCAAAAGTTAAACTTGATCATCAACAACCCTGCCTTCTAGAAAATGGCCCTGCTTCACCCTTAGAATCTCTTTGTCAACAACTCTTCACAATGATACAATGTAGTAAAAAGAAAAAAAAAACCTGGGTTGAGTGTAAAATCAGTGCACAGTGGTTTAGAAAAAACACATTCTTTGCTTGTGAGTTTAAGAGATCCACCAACACATCTATACCCCTGCCTCCAATACTAACTTTAAACACTAACAACTCTGCTCTTTTAGAAAATGGCCCCTTTCACTTGTGAAGTTTTAAGAAATCAAACACCACTTTTGTACCTCTGCCTTCAATGTCAAAATTTAACCACCAACAACCTCTGTCCTTCAATATGCTGTTCACCTTTGGAAACTCTTTGTTAACAAATTCACAGTGGGAGAATACAGTGAATGAAAGGCAATCTGCTTAAGTAGTGTGCTGTGAGAAAATGCCACTAATTACTCTGTTTTTAAAGTCTTTGATGTCAACCTTAACACAAAAATTCCTTGTTCAAGGAGGCTTTCAAACATTTAACAATTTCTGTCCTGTACAGGTGTGCCCACTTTCCACTGTTTTGCATCTCAAGCAAATCACCATACACAGGTCTAGACAACAAAAACACAGGGCTGAGGTAAAATGACAGAGCTTTAGAAGACTAACAAGCTTTTAGACAGAGATTACCAGAGTTTTCTCTTTTAAAACAATAAAAATGTCAAAACCCCCTCACTGAGTGCACTTCACTGTTTTAGTAGTGTGGAAATGTTTGGATGATAGTGTGAAAGGTTCTTTATTAGAATTAGGTCTGTATTTCTGCAACGAAACCTCCCTTTAATCAAAACACTGCTGTTTACAAGAAAACTTCTGCCCTTTGATTTATTTGAAGATGACACAAGCTGTCCTTAATCTCAAACCCAGTCTTTCTCTGTATGTGTTCTTCGAATAACAACTTAGCCCTTACTTTGGATGTAAAATAACTCTGTTTAAAAATATAAACTTTGTTTCTTCATAAAAAATTTCTTCTGCCTTTTAGGTGCCTCCCTTTGGAATTTCAGTCAGCAAACTTTTGAAGTCGAAGGGGAATGATGCGAAAATACCTTGATTTTTGGTGAAACACCGGTTTTGGAAGGCTGAAGAATCGTTGAAGACCTCGGGCACTTGCGCGGCATCCTTTGGAGAAAACCCGTCGCGCAGAAGGTGTTTGTCGGGTCGGCCTGTCGTGTGGTCGGGCGGCCTTGTACAGGCACGTCGCGCCAACGTACAGGCACGTCGCGCCGACAAAGGTGGCCTTTGTAAACTTCTGCCCAGGCACGTCGCGCCAGAACCCAGGCACGTCGCGCAGCCTTAACCGGTGCAGACAAACTTCAAATTGCTCAAAAAACTCCTTGATACTCGGGGGTTGCGGAATTTGGTTTTTGAATTTCGAAAATGACTTACTTACTTTCCTATTCCACTCTTTTAATCACACCTTCAACCTTATATCATTTTCAAACAAACATGCTCAACGGTCATTCTTTTTTAAAGTAAAATAGAACTTTGGTTTGGTTCTTTTTTGTGGAGTTTTTTGTCTTGAAAAACCTTTGATTTTTTAACTTCGATACATTCAAAACTTGCCTTGGAGAGTTGCCATACATTTGACCACCTGCAGATCACGGACTTTAGCACCGGGGTTAGGAGGAGGACCTCCAGCTTTGTTCTTTGGGGGACATCTCATCACCAACCTTTAGACCCTAAAAAATGTCTCCATAATCTTGTGGCTATTTTTGCCACTGTGTTTAATGGTACAGGTACAAGTTGCTGCATCTTTTATGACCTGCAATGTTCTCCAAAGAGGGGCATTTTTTACTATAATCCTCTGCTTGACAACTCATTATGCCACATCTCTGCCACTGTTTTTTTTTTTAATACTGTATCTTTGTGCTGAATCTGCCCTTTGGAATGATGACAACTGTGTTTGTTTTAAGACATATAAACAGTGGCAACTCATCAAAACCAACTTCTTCTTCCTATTCATAAGATTGAATACCATTTGCCTCCTTCATCTGAAAAGACAAGCTTGTAAAATATGAAAACAGGGCTCTTTGATACACAGTCATTATTTTGCTTCGATCAGTGTGTTAACCTCTTTTTGTCAATAGAACCATTTCATAACTGAACTATGTTCATTGTTTTCCTCTCTTGGCGATTTTTAGCAAGGAAGGGCTATTCATAATGCGCCAGAAATTTGAAAGCTTTGAACACCTATTTCTTGAAAAGCACTTCTTTGGATCTTTGGCATGTGATATTGTTTTGTTGCTTGAACCTTTCCCTCAAGGAAAAGTCTTCTTTTTGGTATCAATGGCACACATATATTCAATATTTTCTCTTTTCTACTGTAGGTACAGTCTGACAGATAGCTCTTTGAAGAGGGAAAATAACACTTTAACTGCACACATTTTACCCGTGCAATGACTCTTTTATTCAATTTCTTTGTGTCCTTTTCCGCACTTTGTGACCCATCGCTTTTCAACAACTGCAATGACTTTGCAGTTTAATCTGCTTTCATATATGGAGGAGGCTCTTCATCAGGTAAGGTATCTGAAGGCTTTTTCAACAACTCTGTTTGACACAGCCTTTCTCTGAATATGATGTTAAGTGGACCACTTGAATTCAATCTTGGCATCTTTTCTTGCAAGCATCACTGTATTTCAGAAGAAAACCTAGCCACAGTGACATTGTTCCTCTGCACTGTTCTAAGGGTGACTGAGATATTTATCATTTGGCTTGTTCAACTCATGATAGATTTCTTGACAAATAACCTTTGTGACTATGAAGGTTAATGCTTTTTTGAAAACCAAGGGCTTTCCTCCTGCCTGTGTAATGGCATTGGTTAACATCTGTTCTATTTGATCTTGGACAAAACAGGCTACTTAAGATTGGAATGTTCACTGATGACATGCTTTCTAAAGTTTCAACAATTCACATGATTTGCAAGTTTGAAATGAGCTCCTTTATCAGACCAAACTCCCCTTTCCTTTGAGCTAGCATATTTCCACTATATTCCTGTTATGATCATCAGTCACATTCATAAAACCTGGAGTCCCTGTTTCATTTGTTTCAGTTCAATTCAAACCCGGGATCTTTGCAATTATCTGCCGGGTCATTGGCTCCGCCCAGGACGAAGGAGGCGCCTAACCCTCTGCTTGTGAATGAAGGAGGTTCTGGGCCTTGACAATTTACCAGTTTGCTGAGACAGTGGTGACCTTTTCCTGTGATTTTCATGCTGGAAAGAGCTGTAAAGTCTAGATGAGTAGCTTTCTGTTTTGCAGACATATCTAAAGGCTAAAGTTACATTTAGAAGCAGTTGTTCCTCTAACTGTAAAATCAAACATTTAATCCATGAGATGAAATATATTTCCTGCCTTTGTAGAAACATAGAACACTGTGAAAAACCTACTAGTCAGCTTGAGATTGGGCTTTATGCAGTGCTAAGACCTAGGGAATATGAGTGGCGCGACTTAAGGCTGTTTGTCAATTTCATTTGCAAATTAAGGGATCAGTCATGGTAGGTCTGTTGCAGATGGAGGTTTTTTGGCCTTTTAATGATTGCCAAAGGTGAAATGTCTTAGAGCGCCACTTCCTAACATAGGGAAGACTTTTGAAACAGATGTGGATTTGCCTTTTAAAGCTGATGGGAAGACCAATAAGGCTGAAGCTGGATAGGATTGTGATATGAGGTTTTGATATTCGACATGGGCGAACTGGAAAGGTAGAAAGGTGAAAAAAGTTTTAGGAGGGTTTTCTGGATGACATATTGACATAAGGAAATCAGTTCCTAGAAAACTCAGCTGAAGATATAGTCATCACTAACATGTAAAAAATGCTGATGGCTAACAGTGGCTCCATTTGGGGAGGGCAGCTCCTCGTCAGGAGGTGTCCAGAATTCAGATTTTTGGCTTATGAAGACCAGTGCCTTATCCATTGGCGCAAAATTTACCTTTCTTTTGATGTTATTTCTGAAAAATTGACAGCATGATTAACATCAATGACACTTCTACCTACCCCACTATCTTTCCTAACAATTTTTCTTCTCTTTGGCGCATTTGAACTAGCAGCCTTTTGACAAAGTAAATTTTTCTTTTTGCAAAATGAACCTATCTATTTCTACTCTTATATCTGCCGGAAGTTCAGATTAAACTGATGAACTCCTTCATTATTCTACCTAAAACTAGATCGACTGTCAAGATTAAGCAGTTTGACAGGATTTCATTCTCTAATCTACAACATGAAATTTAAAAATGATCAAATCAGGATTAAGCAGTTTGATTTGTCATGCATTTGCGGCATAAAAGACAAGCTGCACACAAATGTTATTCTGCAATAAAAGGAAACTAGACAAGCGGGGCTAAGATGTACAATGTGTTTTTCATCCCTCGCTTCTCTCTTTGGTTCTATTTTAGGCATGTGGAACCAGAATCTCTCCCTAATCTAAGCTCTGTGATAAGTCAATCTTACACAATGTTGACTATCTTGGCGCTCACTAACTTATCAGCAAATAAATTTAAACATGCTCAGCTATGATTAGGCTAGATAGCCGAACAAGACATTGAAGTACTAGTAGCAGCATTTAGACTTGCTCGCTTTCCGAAAGACTATTTTTTGGAACATGGGGCCTTTGTTCTATCTTCACTTGCCCTTTTTCTGCTTTTTACTTTTTTTGACTTTCCTATCTTTTACTGTTTTTGATTTTTCTATTTTTTCAATATTTCAAACAATGGTATGTACAATGACTGAAAGTGTTTCAAACTCAAAAATCTTGGAAATGACGGAATTTCAGCATCTTATCCTCGTAAGGATCTCCTCTCACCCTTGGCCCACTGAACTCTTGAAAAGAAAAGTTTGGGAAATTTTCTCTCTCTAACATGACATAGGGATTCATGCAAGAATCTCTAAACAGCCCAGTATCCTCCCTCTGTACCTCTCTGAATATCTGATTTCCACTCCTTTCCTTACTGTATGCTTTCTTCAGGTAATGTATGTACTCTTGGTAGTTCTTGAAATAGATAGTGACATCATCAAGGTATGCAAAAACACATAAATTTAAAACTGGGAACATGACCTTCATGAACAGATTTCTGATATTGGGTGGTTTAGCGATTTTGAACTTGAAATCAGATTTACCTCCCGCAAACTGGAAAAAATCTTTAAGTTGTCTATTTTGCAAAGGAATCTGATGATTATGATCTGAAAGATGATCTTGTAAGAATACATGATTAGAAGCATTTTCAATTGGTGAATCACGATCTTGAGTAGAAAAAACATGATTTTTGTTATATGGAGATGCAATATTATTTCTAAAATCAAAGCAGATTCTATGGCCATTAGTTTTATTTTTGATCACTTCAGTTTGTTTTAGTTTGTTGTGTTTGCTTTTGTTAAAGTTGTTCTTGGGGGAAAAGGTAGTGACACACTGTTTTCCCTTGTTTTTTCTGTAGAAATTAGTATTCTGCATGAGATTCCTGATTTTAGCATTTCTAAGTTCTTCATGAAAGGACAAAAAATGAGCCAATTTCAGTAGTTCAGGTATGCTGGGATTATAACTGTCATCCTTGCTCATAAGGAGTTCATCTGGCATTTTCTCGAGATGTCGAGTTACTGAAGTTATGGTCAAAGTTTCATTTGCAGTAGGAGGGTCACATGGTGGTGAATCTTTGAGATATGGTAGAAACATTAAACTTCCTTGCTCCCGGGTTCCAAATAGGTTTATGATGTGTATGTCTTCTAAAGCTTTTACCCAAAAGAAATTTCCACAAGTTACTGCTGGTGTTTGACTAAAGATAGAGCAATTTGATTGATAGTACATGAGGGTTTGTGCTTCTTGCTCTAATCCTACTTTGGAGAGGGTAAACCTACTTTCCTCAAGAGACAGCTGTTCATGATCATGGTAGTTTTGAGTGTCTAGTTCATCATAAGGTACCAGGGACAACTGATGTGGTGGATCTAAGTCTTTATCAGTTTCTTCTGACTCTTCTTCCATGTTTACATCAATATGCATAATGAAAGAGTTTAGGTCGGACCGCAAAGAACACATTGGAATGTTATCTGGCCTATCTTGACTGCTGATCATGTATTTCATGTGTGATTCGTGGTACAGTATTCTGTTCTGACCAAACACAGGAATGGTGGCATATGACATGTCTAGTTGGATGTTCCCTTGGAGTTTGGCTCCCCAAGATCTGGATAGGAGCATCCCGTACTTGGGAGGAATGTCTGCCACTACTATATCCATGATAAGATGTTTCGCGGGTATTTGGGCCAGACTAAAACAAAGGTCTTTGATCAAACCCAGGCATTGGACTTTGCTTGAATCAAATGAATACAAGTCTTTGTATGGTCTTGTGATTTCCAAGCCTAATCTTTCCATTACTACCTTCGGCATAAGATTATGCGAGGCGCCGGAGTCTAGCATGGCATTATGGAGGATTTGGTCGTGGATGTTTAGGCTAATGTAAAATGGAAGAGTAACTCCCTCTTTGAATTTTCCTTCTACCTTTGGACCAAACAATACTTCAGGAATGTCATCAGTGAGATTAACAGTGTTCGCATCATTCCCTAGATTTAAGACTTTTAGTACTTGGGATTTATAAGAGTTTTGGGCAATGAGTTCATTAAGAGGCATGGTGATTTTGATCTTAGCGATCTCGCCTTCGAAGCTAAAAGGCATTTGAAGCTTAGATATGTTTGTTTCAGCTTTTTCAGCTAAGACCTTGTCTATGTTCTGAGTTTGTTGACCTTGTTTAGGGGTTTTGTTTGCCATAGTTGTTTTGGTGACCTTTGTAGAAGTATCAGGAGTATATGAGAGAGGACTAGTTTGGGTAACTTTAGCTTGGCTTTGATCAGTATTTTCAACCTTGATTTTGTCACTGCTTGATGCTTTTTTGAGGATGGTATCTGGAGCTTTAGCAGTATCAGAGTTACCTTTCTTGACATTATCTTGGTTTCTTTTTCTCCTAAGGTCATATTGCCTGTGGGCTTCTACAATAGCATTTTGAAACTCTATGGCAGGGTCATCAAGATCTTCATAATTGGTCTCATCTTGATCATGTGAAAAGAAGGCTTGTTCTTCTTCGGTGAGGTACACCTCACCTTCATTGTCAGACCCTATGAGGTTTAAATGATGTTCATCAATAGGTTCTGAGTCCCTATCATCTTCTTCCACATAGTTTTCATTGAATGGTGGCCTGATCTGTTGGTCATTATCCCTTGGTCTGTTTTGGGGCTGCTCCCTCCTAAAGTTTTGGTTTCGGTTTCTGATTGGAAGGTTTGGTTGGTTGTCCCTAACAGGAGCTTTTTCATTGATCTTTTCCCACATTTTAGCCATGGATTTCACTAAGTCATCTATTCTGGGATCTAGGGAAGGTGATGAAGTGGAGACCTCATCTCTATATGTGACTTTCCTTTCTGATCTAGTTCTAGCACTTTTTTCAGCTAGGTTGGCATCTGCTTTTATGGCTATTTGTTGCATTTCCTCCAAGGTAGGGGGATCCTTATCTCTCAGATGATATGTCATGTCCGGATCAAAACCCTCAGGAAATTTTGCCAAAGCTAAACCAAGTGGAGGTTTGAAATGAGGTGGGAGGGAGTTATATACACTGTTGAACCTGGTACAGTAAGCTTGGACACTTTCCCCATTTTCTCGTTTTAGATTGTTATATTCTGACAGGATTTGAATGGGGTTTCTTCGGATTTCCCACCTATTTCTGAAGATTTGATGCAGTTCAGGGATATTATGGATGCTGTTTGGAGCTAAGCTTTTGAACCATGCTTTGGGTTCACCACCAAGGCTTTGGGCAAATATTCTCATTCCGACAGTCTCGTCTTGTACCTCTAGGTATTCATAAGCATCAGTCATTCTACTTATATGCTGTTGAGGTGTGGTGGTGTCTTCTCCAGTAAAGTGTGGGATCTTGTCTTGATATTTGTTTGGGAGAGGAGCTAAAGGTGGTGGTAACACCAAAGGTGCGTACCAGGCTGCCATGACTGGAGCTAATGGATGATGTGCAAGATGAGGACTAGTAGGCTGAAATGAAGTGGTTTGAACAGTGGCGGTTTGACCAGGTGTGGTGGATGAACTTAGACTAGTGATCTGGTTTTGAGCAGATCTGGGATGATAGGAGCCAAATTGATAAAGAAGCTGGAAATCAGGAGGAGTGGTGGGTGAAGCTTCTCTAATAGGATTCTGTGGTGGATCTAGGGGTCCAAGATCGTCAAAGTTTATCTTACTATATGATTTGCTTCTGGGAAGAGTTTGTGATGACTCTAATTCAAAAGGTGAATCTAGTAGGATAGTGCGATGTTTCGGTACAGATTTTGTTCTACGGGTGAATCTACCAGAAGCTAGATGATCAGTTTCGGAAGCTTGCCACAGAATCTTTTCTGGGTCATCTACTATGATAGGGGGATTTGGATCTGGATGAGCTCTGGTATTGATTCTTCGTGAAGCCAGATTTTAGATCCAGAGTTTAAAGAGAATGGTATTTGGGAATGTTCTGGATGGGTGATTTTTCTAAGGTTCTACTAAGGCGAAGGATGGTCAAAAATAAAAGGGATGGATTAGTGGAGTCGCCAGGTGGAAAATGGGTTGTTCTTATGAAGATAGCTATGGTCCACCAACAATAACTATTTTGAGAATGTTTTTGAATTTTCTGAGCTTATGTGCAGCCTATGGTTAGTTAAAGTATCCTAGACTTGTTTCAACACTTTGCTAGGGTGATGAGAACAAAAAGAGTTTACTCTAAAAAATGAGTCTATGGACTGCTTGCTTGTTTATGGTACCTAAAGGACCAAAGAGTCTATAAGAGTTTGCTGGACTATTATGTACTCAGTGTCTTACCATCTCCCGCTATGTTAGTGAGTGATGGGAAAGGTCTATTGGATAGTAGCCTAAATTTTGGTGAAATAGTAAGGCTTACTAGAAGTTAGTGGAGTCGCCAGGTGGATTGTCAGTTGTTTGAGATAAACTTGTATGGTCCACCACCAATAATGTCAAAAACCAATCTAAGGGAGTTTTTTGTGGTTTTTTCTGAGTTTTATGTGCAGCCTAGGATGTAAGAGTGTTATAAACCTGATTCATCACTTTGCTAAGATGGTGAAACAGAGAGTTTACACTAAATGATTCTAGAGGCTGATGGTTTAAGTTAAAAGTTGAAGGACTAAGGAGCCTATAAAAGTTTGCTAGACTGTCGTGTACTCAATAGGTCCCACCGTGATCGCCATTATGTTAGAGAGCGGTGGGATAAGTCAGCCAGCTAATATTCTCAAAAGTCTCTAAAGATTAGGGAAACTAAGTTTGTTTAATACTCAGAGTCCCACCGTGATCGCCATTATGTTAGGGTCCCGTGATTTGGCCGATTGGCTAGCCAAATGACGATGTAACATCAAACCAAGCTTTGGAGCCCAATGACCTAGCCTTCCTGGACTCAGAGAGGGCTCTCTCTATATATGTAAAAGATGTCGGTGTGTTTACTTGCGGTGTTTTGATATTAGGCTAGTTATGAAGTATGTTTTTAGTTTTTTGGTTTTTTAAGTTTGTGAGGAATGAAACTGATCAAATACATAAACTGGATAACAAGATGTAGATAAATTGGGCTATGGGGTCAAACAGATCAAGGAAGCTATGAAGTGATGATGTAAAGCTGCTGTAGGGCCGATTTGATTCACGGTAGAAGGGATCTCTGGGCAAAATGGCTTGAGTGGACAACAAGTTGGTGAAAGACAAGGGATTTCAAGTGTAACTAGTTAATAGTAGACAATAAACATGTAATAGCAAGCCATTAATCATGCTAAGTATAACTATAAGCTAATTAACACATAGAAATCAAACATTCCAGCCATACATAGAGGTATAAGACCCTCTAACTTCGGGAAAAGGCTATCATACTTTGGGGAAAACACACAAGACAAACTAACAACTCATCAACTACGCCGGAATGCCTAAACATAGTCTCTAAGTCATTGGGCACTTGGACAAATAAGTTTTCATAGTTTTAGGCAAAGGGCTAGATCGGGACTAGGCCTCCTTGGTTCAACAAGATGATCAACAAATCAGTCAAAGAGAAAGTTTTATGGACAGAACTATGGGCGGCTTGTAGGTAGGTAGGGCAAACCATACATCCTACTTAACATACATAGAACTGATGAATAAAACTTAGCAACAATACCTTAGGTTACTAAAGAGCAGCTAAGAATTCTTTAGCATAACTAAGGGAGAAGAAAACATCAAGCTATGAAAATTCAGGGATTTTGAGGTGCCTCCATGGGCATATCTCAAAATCAATCTCTACTGATCTATAGCAGCAAGAAATATGTAATATGAATGAGAACTAGAAGACAAAACACATTAAGAAGCACTATACCATTCTACCATGACAACGAATCCATCAACAAGCCTTCACCATTCCTCAAAAGCATCCAAGAGGCAGTCCAAAAATCATAACTCAAGTGTATTCTTCAAAGCTCATATGACCAATGCATTAATTCTTCTCTCAAGTTTAGCCTCTGATTTACAATGAGAACCATGGAATAAATAGGCTTGAGGGAGGAAAACCTCATGGAGCAACTAGCTATCCCATTGGCTAAGTCAAAATATCTAAACTTGTCCTTGAGGCTTTGCAAAGCCCAAGGCACAAAATATCCCATAAAATATCTAAAAAACTGCTAAAAACGGAAATTATATTGACTTTACATGATTTCCCCATGATAAAAATAGCTTAACGCACATTTTGGAAAAGCAGATTTTTGGAGTTCAAAAATTACAAAAATACTTCATATTTATGCCTGAAAAAGGTCCCCTGACTTGCTGAAGGCAAATGGCAGCCTTCCCGGTGTCGAAATGAGGCTCATGATGGCTCGTTGGAAAGCTCTCTGTGTCTGCTTTCCGATGCAAGTGAAATCACCTCAATCTGATCTCTGAAAGTCCCTCAAAACTGTACCTGTGTGCAAAAACCCAGAAAATAGCAGGCTGCTGATATGGCGGGCAGAATGTGCAAAATGAGGCTGTTTTTCGCCAATTTGAGGGGGTGAATGATCTTCAAATGCCATGAAAATCGCTGGAGACCTGCTCATGGAATTATGGCATCCATTGGTATCATCCTCCTCTCTTGACAACTCATCAAACTGAAATGGCGAATTTATGAGTTTTTGGCTAAAAACCCAAAAATGCCAAAAAACAAAAAGTTTCCGAAACAGGCCCAAAATTGGCATGCATGACCCTCAAGGGTCCATAGAAACATGCTCCGAAGCTGAAGCCAAAATATCAAGGGCTGATATGCTTTTTGCTTCTTTCCGTGTTAGGCGCCTCTCCTTCAACTTCTTCAATTTTTCTTGTGCTACCTTCAATTTTCGCCTGGCAAATTGATTTAGCTTCTGAAAGTGAAGAGTCCTCTTTCTCTGCAGCTCAAGATCCCTATTTTCCTTCTCAAGCTATAATTCCAAATGCTGGTTGGCTCTCTCAAGCCATGCTTCCTTGTTTTCCTCAATTTCCTGCTCAAAGAGGGCAGTGAGAGGAAAGGCTTCGAATTGAGCTTGTTCTTCTACTCTCTGTTTCTCCAAGGCTCTTCTAAGCCCGATGGTCCTAGGCCTCTTTCGCCTAGGCTGGTCTTCCTCCTCTTCATCATCAAACTCGCCAATGAGCTCTTCAATTCTTACTTGCGCCTTTTCTACCTCTTTCTTATACTTGATCGCCCTTGCCTCATGAATGGCTGCATGATACTTCATTTGTTTGTTTTCAACCTCCAAGAAATGGTTGAAATTCCTCTCCCTTTGAAGATCTTCTTGTAACACCTAAATTTGCCCTTCTTTGTGAATGAGGAGGTTTTCAAGGAGGCGGGCCTCATTGTCACTATCATCACTTTGGATAGGGATAATAGCTAATTCACCTCCATGCTTTGCACTTTCTCCAATTTTACTTTTGCCTTTGAATGCCAATCTAGCGCTTTTTCTCCTTGGCAAGCTAGAAGTTGTCCTTTTGGGCAATTTCCTCTTTTTAGGAACAGTTTTGGTCACTGTCAATGAGGCAGCTTCAGCTTGCTGTCCTTCCTCGACATCCTGTCCAGTTTGTGTTTCAAAAGGCGCTTCAATTGTTTGCCCAACTTGCTGCTCCTCAACTGCTGTATTCTGCTGTTCATCAATATCTAGCTGCTGTCCCTCTTCCTGTACCTGCTGTTGTTCATCAATATCTAGATGTTGTTGATCTTCAAACTCTGGCTGCTGCTGCTCACTAATCTCCAACTGCTGCTGTCCCTCAAAATCTGGCTGCTGCTGCTCACTGCCTTCTTTTTCTCCCTGTGGTTCACTGCCCTCTCCTACTCCCTATTCACTTGGCTGCCCAGTGGTCATCTTGAGTTTTTTAGGGGTAGGCCTACTAGACAAAGGCACTGGGCGATGGACAGGCTGAGTAGGAGACACCTGAACAGGAGGGACAGTGGCGAAATCTGCATGGCTAATGAAGGAATCCCATGAAACCCCTTTCTTCTCCAGCTGGTGTAACTCCACTGTGTAAGAAGATAATCTTGGATCAAGGAATGATGAGCAGAGAAGGAATTTCACGCGAGGTATACTTTATAGTCGCTATTTTCTCATGCTGGAGGGCATGAAGTGTCCACTCGTCTCGTCGTAAATGCAACAAGCGAACATGATAGCAAAAATTTTGACATACCTCCTTCACAAGTGAAATATCTCATTATGGCTTTCATCAATGTGAGTACAAAAGTCAAGAAGATGGGGAGGAAAAGAAAGTGATGGTTTCCTGTGTCTGGAAGCCTGATGAAATGGTTTATAATCCCCAGATCAAGATGAGCTTGTTTAAACCACTCTTCACTGTGACACGGATCTTGGTAGCCCTGGATACATACTCCCTGTGGAGATTTCCAAGTCGTAAGATCCGCTTAATCCAAAGTGTTTGTCCTTGAATCTCAAAGCGACAAATGTGTAAGTGGCTAGAAACTGCTAGAAACCCTGACTTCTTCTCTATCCTCTCAAGGTAAAATCAAGACAGCCTACTTCATGGAAATTGAAAAGCACTGATGGGTGAGCATTGATTTCTTCTATGGAGATAGGCTCATATCTCTTATGTGGACCGCTCTTGTGATCTCGCTTTGGAGGCATTCTGACTTTGACCAAACTTTGGAAGAGGCAAACTCCCTTCACTGTATGAAAAATGTTCTGCTGGATTGAAAACTGGCCACTACACTGTTTGGACAGATATGGACCCTGTGGTGTTGAATAAAATGTAACAATGTTTCTTGGAATAAACCACCTCAGTACTTCTCAAAAACAGTCCTTCAACTCTGGATGCACTTCAGCCATGTAAAATACTCAATAGGAAACCATCAATTAAAGATGAGACAATATGCTGTATAAATTTCCTGTATGTAGTGTTAAGCAATCATTCCTCCTGGTGAGTTTGTTAGAGATCAACCAACCCTTGCATTTTGCATCTATAAGACCAATCTTCAATATTAAAACCTTGCTCCTTAGTACCTCTGTCTCAATGTTAAAAGCAATCACCAACAGCTCTGCCCTTTAGAAAGTGGCCCTTTTCATTTGTGAAGTTTTAAGAAATTACACACTACTTTTGTACCTCTGCCTCCAAAGTTAGAATCCCATCAACGAACTATGCTCCTCAGTGTACTGTTCATCCTTAGAGTCTCTTTGTCAATCAGCTTTTCAACATGATAATATGGTGAAAAAGAGGGCAGACCTAGGTTAGATAAAAAAACAATGCACAGTGCTTTATGAAGGACACTTTTTCTTTGTGAAGTTAAAGGATCAACCATCACCTGTGTACTTCTGGCTTTAAATGTTAAACTTGATCATCAACAACCCTGCCTTCTAGAAAATGGCCCTGTTTCACCCTTAGAATCTCTCTGTCAACAAATCTTCAGAATGATACAATACAGTGCAAGGAAGAAGCAGACCTAGCTTGGGTGTAAAATCAGTGCACAGTGGTTTAGAAAACACACTCTTTGCTTGTGAGTTTAAGAGATACACCAACACATCTATACCTCTGTTTCCAATATTAACTTCAAATACTAACAACTCTGTTCTTTAGAAAATGGCCCCTTTCACTTGTGAAGTTTTGAGAAATCCAACACCACTTTGGTACCTCTGCCTTTAATGTCAAAATTTAACCATCAACAACCTCTGTCCTTCAATATGCTGTTCACCTTCGGAAACTCTTTGTTAACAAATTCACAGTGGGAGAATACAGTGAATGAAAGGCAATCTGCTTAAGTAGTGTGCTGTGAGAAAATGCCACTGATTACTCTGTTTTTAAAGTCTTTGATGTCAACCTTAACACAAAAACTCCTTGTTCAAGGAGACTTTCAAACATCTAACAATTATGTCCTGTGCAAGTGTGCCCACTTTCCCCTGTTTTGCATCTCAAGCAAATCACCATACACAGGTCTAGACAACAAAAACACAGGGCTGAGGTAAAATGACAGAGCTTTAGAAGACTAACAAGCTTTTAGACAGAGATTACCAGAGTTTTCTCTTTCAAAACAATAAAAATGTCAAAACCCCCTCACTGAGTACACTTCACTGTTTTAGTAGTGTGGAAATGTTTGGATGATAGTGTGAAAGGTTCTTCATTAGAATTAGGTCTGTATTTCTGCAACGAAACCTCCCTTTAATCAAAACACTGCTGTTTACAGGAAAACTTCTGCCCTTTGATTTATTTGAAGATGACACAAGCTATCCTTAATCTCAAACCCAGTCTTTCTTTGTATGTGTTCTTCGAATAACAACTTAGCCCTTACTTTGGATGTAAAATAACTCTGTCTAAAAATATAAACTCTGTTTCTTCATAACAATTTTCTTCTGCCTTTTAGGTGCCTCCCTTTGGAATTTCAGTCAGCAAAATTTTGAAGTCGAACGGGAATGATGCGAAAATACCTTGATTTTTGGTGAAACACCGGTTTTGGAAGGCTGAAGAATCGTTGAAGACCTCGGGCACTTGCGCGGCATCCTTTGGAGAAAACCCGTCGCGCAGAAGGTGTTTGTCGGGTCGGCCTGTCGTGTGGTCGGGCGGCCTTGTACAGGCACGTCGCGCCGACAAAGGTGGCCTTTGTAAACTTCTTCTCAGGCATGTCGCGCCAGAACCCAGGCACGTCGCGCAGCCTTAACCGGTGCAGACAAACTTCAAATTGCTCAAAAAACGCCTTGATACTCGGGGGTTGCGGAATTTGGTTTTTGACTTTCGAAAATGACTTACTTACTTTCCTATTCCACTCTTTTAATCACACCTTCAACCTTATATCATTTTCAAACAAACATGCTCAACGGTCATTCTATTTTAAAGTAACATAGAACTTTGGTTTGGTTCTTTTTTGTGGAGTTTTTTGTCTTGAAAAACCTTTGATTTTTTAACTTCGGTACATTCAAAACTTGCCTTGGAGAGTTTCCATACATTTGACCACCTACAGATCACGGACTTTAGCACCGGTGTTAGGAGGAGGACCTCCAGCTTTGTTCTTTGGGGGACATCTCATCACCAACCTTTAGACCCTAAAAAATGTCTCCATAATCTTGTGGCTATTTTTGCCACTGTGTTTAATGGTACAGGTACAAGTTGCTGCATCTTTTATGACCTGCAATGTTCTCCAAAGAGGGGCATTTTTTACTATAATCCTCTGCTTGACAACTCATTATGCCACATCTCTGCCACTGTTTTTTTTTAATACTGTATCTTTGTGCTGAATCTGCCCTTTGGAATGATGACAACTGTGTTTGTTTTAAGACATATAAACAGTGGCAACTCATCAAAACCAACTTCTTCTGCCTATTCATAAGATTGAATACCATTTGCCTCCTCCATTTGAAAAGACAAGCTTGTAAAATATGAAAACAGGGCTCTTTGATACACAGTCATTATTTTGCTTTGATCAGTGTGTTAACCTCTTTTTGTCAATAGAACCATTTCATAACTGAACTATGTTCACTGTTTTCCTCTCTTGGCGATTTTTAGCAAGGAAGGGCTATTCATAATGCGCCAGAAATTTGAAAGCTTTGAACACCTATTTCTTGAAAAGTGCTTCTTTGGATCTTTGGCATGTGATATTGTTTTGTTGCTTGAACCTTTCCCTCAAGAAAAGTCTTCTTTTTGGTATCAATGGCACACATATATTCAATATTTTCTCTTTTCTACTGCAGGTACAGTCTGACAGATAGCTCTTTGAAGAGGGAAGACAATACCTTTGCACCATAAACAGTAACACTTACCTGTGCAATGACTCCTTTATTCAATTTCTTTGTGTCCTTTCTCTGCACTTTTTAGACCCATCAGTTTTCAACAACCTACAATGACTTTGGCCATCTGCTCATATATGGAGGAGGCTCTTCATCAAGTAAGGTATCTGAAGGCTTTTTCAACAACTCTGTTTGACACAGCCTTTCTCTGAATGTGATGGTAAGTGGACCACTTGAATTCAATCTTGGCATCTTTTCTTGCAAGCATCACTGTATTTCAGAAGAAACCCTAGCCACAGTGACACTGTTCCTCTGCACTGTTCTAAGGGTGAGTGAGATATTTATCATTTGGCTTGTTCAACTCATGATAGATTTACTTGACAAATAACCTTTGTGACTATGAAGGTCAGTGCTTTTTGAAAAACCAAGGGCTTTCCTTCTGCCTGTGTAATGGCATTGGTTAACAGCATCTATTCCATTTGATCTTGGACAAAACAGGCTTCTTATGATTGGGATGTTTACTGATGACAGGCCTTCTAAAGCTTCAACAATTCACATGTTTTGCAAGTTTGAAATGAGCTCCTTTATCAGACCAAACTCTCCTTTCCTTTGAGCCAGCATATTCCCACTATATTCCTGTTATGATCATCAGTCACATTCATAAAACCTGGAGTCCCTGTTTCATTTGTTTCAGTTCAAGTCAAACCTGGATCTTTGAAATTATCTAAGTCAATATTGGCCTGCGCCCTCTGCTTATGGATGAAGGAGGCGCCCTAACCCTCTGCTTGTGAATGAAGGAGGTTCTGGGCCTTGACAATTTACCAGTTTGCTGAGACAGTGGTGACCTTTTCCTGTGATTTTCATGCTGGAAAGAGCTGTAAAGTCTAGATGAGTAGCTTTCTGTTTTGCAGACATATCTAAAGGCTAAAGTTACATTTAGAAGCAGTTGTTCCTCTAACTGTAAAATCAAACATTTAATCCATGAGATGAAATATATTTCCTGCCTTTGTAGAAACATAGAACACTGTGAAAAACCTACTAGTCAGCTTGAGATTGGGCTTTATGCAGTGCTAAGACCTAGGGAATATGAGTGGCGCGACTTAAGGCTGTTTGTCAATTTCATTTGCAAATTAAGGGATCAGTCATGGTAGGTCTGTTGCAGATGGAGGTTTTTTGGCCTTTTAATGATTGCCAAAGGTGAAATGTCTTAGAGCGCCACTTCCTAACATAGGGGAGACCTTTGAAACAGATGTGGATTTGCCTTTTAAAGCTGATGGGCAGACCAATAAGGCTGAAGCTGGATAGGATTGTGATATGAGGTTTTGATATTCGACATGGGCGAACTGAAAAGGTAGAAAGGTGAAAAAAGTTTTAGGAGGGTTTTCTGGATGACATATTGACATAAGGAAATCAGTTTCTAGAAAACTCAGCTGTAGATATAGTCATCACTAACATGTAGAAAATACTGATGGCTAACAGGGTTGATGCCATTTACAATACCATGGGTGGATGGATAACATGGGTAGATGAATACCATGGGTTGATGCAATTTTCGATTTGGATCATTGGTATTCCTAAAGAGATTGTCACTGATCATGGTAGTCATTTTCAGAATAGCATGATGGTTGAGTTAGCTCTCAAATTGGGTTTCCGGCAAGAGCATTCATCTCCTTATTATCCTCAAGCCAATGGCCAAGTGGAAGCCATGAACAAATCCTTGAAGACCATTCTTCAACGGACAATTGATAAAGCTAGATCTAACTAGCATATTATGTTGTATCCTGCGCTTCGGGCATACAGGTTGTCAGTAAAAATTGCAACTAGTTTTACTCCGTTTCAACTAGCTTACGGGTTGGAATCAATATTTTCCATCGAGTGTGAGATTCCTTCTCTTAAGTTGGCTATATAACTTCTTCCTGACACTTCTAGTCTCGAAGAATGCCTCCTTCATCTGGAACATCTCGATGAGCAGCGTCAAGATGCCGCCATGATGAACGAAGCACATAAGAAACAGGTACAAGTTCAGTACGTTAAAGTTGTCAAACCTAGGGTTTGATGAACACCATAGATGAAAAGTGGTGATGTGATATGTTAGATCCTCTCCATTCTTTCCTTCAAACTTTGGAATGTCGAAAGGTAGTTTGGTGGGGACCAGAGGCCACCCTGGACTATATCAGATTGGATCATTAGTCAATTTCGACAATCCGACAAGTTTAACGTTGCCAGAAATGGTAAACGAGGAGGAGCCTAGGGATTCCATCCCTGATAGGATGAATTTCTCACATTCTGAAAATAATACCTTGGATTTGATGAGGCACCAGGTTGGAAAAAAGAGTTCGTAGAAAAGGTTGGGCCATAGGAAAATCCTTGTGACCCAGCATTCGGAGAAGGACCCCCTCCCAACATGGAGTTACTATAAACTGGACCACTTCCCCCCACTAAAGTAGTGAATGAAGTAGAAACCCCCTGATAGGGGTTCCAAGCATTTGAAAAAGGAGAAAAAGCCTGATAAGCACTAGACGAAGAGAAAGGAACATTCCCTTGGTGACCAGTGAGAAACTAATTCCCTGCCCCTACTGCTGTAAAGATAGGGTTCCAACCCGTGAAGGTAGTAGAACTTTGACTTCCAGACCATGGATTAAAATTCTGAGTCTGAGAAGTAAAAGGAAAAGACCCTAAGGAAGGATTTGAGTGAGGAATATGCCAACTTCCAAAGGGGAACCCTTGAAAAGAAGTTGATCCTCTAGCCATAGAGGAGATGGTGTAGATGCAGTTGCAGTAGTAGAAAAGGAAAATGGAGGAATTCCACTAATGGAAATTCCGAAACAAAAGGGACCAGATTGAGAAGCCTGTGCTTGGGTATAACCAGAGCCAAACAAAACATCACTAGAAGCAATCAAATATATAGCAATAGTGCCTCCTCCTTCAACTTTAGAAGGAGTCTGAATACTTGCAGCACTCACATCTGAAGCTGTGTTCCCAGTCGTGGCCATCGAAAGGTAAGAATGTGATGGATAAGGACTCTCGAGTCTCTCAGACTCAGGTCCGATGTACTCGATGATAAACGGAGAACTAGAAGGAAGAGGAGATGGAAGCGATTCAGGAGATTGAGGTACTTCCTCTACTTCTACTTCTTCCTTTGGAAATAAAACTCTCAAGGTGGGTGGAGTACTCCTCTTAGTACTGACACCAACACCAAAACCAACTACAGAAACTCCAAGCCCTAACGGAGGATCTCTCTCCACTGCGTCTGATAACACCGGGTGATAACCACCTTCTGAATTACTCCTACGCCTTCTTGAAGAAGGCTCGGCACTCGCAGGAGACAACCCACGAAGCCATCTCGATCGACGAATCGATCGGTCAGCCACTTTAAAATATTTATTAGACTCAAAAAAGTATAAAGCTAAGAAAGCTAGGAGCAAAGAGCACTCACTACAAAGTCCCCAAGATACAACCAAGCAAGCGGCTTTCAAGTATTTCTGCTTCGAGTGATTAGAACCGGACACAAAAATACAAGAAAGCGAAAAATAGGACCTCTTGAAATTAGTCTGGGTTAATTACAACCCATATCCACTAACGAAGGTAACAGAAGCAGTTACGCTGATCTCCTAACAACAACCTTTGTCGGTGCAAGTACCCAAGCTTCGTAAGGGAACCCTCCAGAAGTAATGTTGGAAGTGATGCAACGTCTGCCTCAGGTACCATGGGTATTCCCCCCCACATTCACCTATGTGATACCTAGGATGGGAAACTAAGGACACCAATCCGTATCAGCAGCCGAGCAGAACGGTCTTAGGTCAAGATTCAACAAATCAAAGAGGGGGTATCTCTCTTCTCTGCCTGCACTTTCCCTCATGCTTGACTCTCTAGAGGAGAGCTTTCCCGGTCCACCTAATGGTGTTGGATTTCACTCATTAATAAACTTCTATGTTTCAAAATATGAGTGGCCTAATCCAAGGCCCTACAACTTAGCTAGTTGATGTATGACACTTAATACAAAAATTGCTAGTTGTTTTTAAATTATATCGCTTATTTTAATTGGTTGTTATTTTATGTCAAGGGAATATGGAAGTGAAACCGATGATGTTTGTATGGCGCAACAAGAAACCAATGAAAACCAAACTATGTGAAAATGCACTGATTGCCTTTCGATGAAGAGTGATTTCTACATAGGTTCTACGAGACTATGTTTTTTTTAACTTTTTATTTTTGTAATGTCCCATAATAATTATAAAATAATAAATAATTATAAAATAATAAATAATATATAAATAATAGAATATAATTTAATAAATAAGTAAATAAATAAATATTCAAGAGAATAATAAATAAAACATTAAACAATAACTGAGTTCTAAATAAAATAGTAAATAATAAACTGGAGTCCTAAAACAATAAACAATAAGTAAATTTAAAGAAAGAATTAATTAACAAAAGTAAATAAATTAACAAAGAGCTAAACTAAGAAACTAATAGAAAGAAAGTTAAAGAAATAATTAATTAACAAAAGTAAATAAATTAGCAAAGAGTTAAACTAAGAAACTAATAGAAAGAAAGTTAAAGAAAGAGAACACTAGATTAAGTAAAGCTAACAAAAAGTAAGAGAACACTAAATTAAATAAAACTTAAGTTGCATGTTGACACAGTGAATGTGTGCATGTGGTCCCCATTCCATTGTTTGGTCTATTTAATAGACATTGAGGAAGATTCAAAGATCATTCATTCTTTCATCTATTCCCTGGAGAGAAAGGTATTGTGAGGCAAAGGATACCCTGGCAGTAGTACATTGATTGAGGGCTTGGGGGTGGCCAGCTGTGGAAAGATTACATACAGCTGAGCCTACGGTTGGGTGGAGAGTTGTCCCCAAAACTTTGTTGCGGTCAGCAGGATTCAAATAGCGTTCAACCTTGGAGTCTCAAGTAAGGAAAATCGTCATTACAGGTAAGTCGTCTTGCTCATATTTCTGAAAATTCCATGATGATTAGTTAAATAGTTTTTGGGTTGATTATTCATTTTTTATGTGATATAATTAATTCCATGTTAAAATTGGGGTTGTTACATTTTTCAGATAACTAGACTTCACACACCTCAAAAAATTGCAAAAAATACTAAAACGCTTATGTGCACCTAATGCAAATTACTAATGGCATGCAAATCCTAAGATGCTAGATCTAAGAAATCAAAGAGAAATCTCTACTGATACCAAGGTTCAATCACGTTTTGGCAGTCAACCAATCTAATTCCAAATCAGAAGCTCAAGGTATAAAGATGCCAAAATCATACTTGATATAACAAAATGGAATCAAAAGAAGACTCCTTTCCTAATCAAGTCACGAACATAAGAATAAAGATCTCAACAAGGCTTCAAAAGATGAAAAGAAACCATAAACCAAAACAAAAACAATGGGAAACAAAAAATGTTTTTGATTTTTTGAGTTTTATGAAGAAAAGAGACTTCAAAAAAAGACCAAGAAACTATCCAATTACTGAGTCAAACAAACTTCGAATTTCAAGAAAAACTTCAACAAAATTCTCTAAGCCAACTGTGCTACTCTCGTAGCAAGACTTATATGAGCAAGAGGAAGACAAGAAATTCAACAAATCAACTCAGCACAATAGCATAAACTTGGAGAAAACTCAAACTCCAAAGAATCAAAAGAGACACTTCGAAAATTGAAACAAGACCTAGTTAATGAAATCAAGAAAACCAAACACAAAAACAAGCAAAAATCAAGATGCCAAGTAACTCATAAAGTTAGAAAATATCAAATGAGAAAAAGCTCTCTGTCCTGAAGACTCAGAACAACCAAGAATCTTCAGAAAAAGATCTTGGTGCTCAGGCCAGAATTGCAAGCATAACAAACAAAGACTTCACCAAATGAGCCAGTCTTCAAACAACTAAGAGAGAAACAAGTATAAAACCACTTTAAACACAGTCCAGAGACTTCAAAGATATCATAGGAACAAGCCTCCACAGGCAGACAAGACCAAAAAAGCTCTAAACCAAAAATTTCAAAATTTACTCAAACATACACACTTTCACAGCTTTGCAACGAGCATGCATACACAACTGTTGTAAATGCAACCCACGTATACACGTGTTCCTTTACACAAACTAGCGTATATACGCGACTGCAAAAAATAAAAACCGCGTATGGAAAAGTAAATAAGGAAAAATAAAAAAGGTCAAGCCTGATCAAGAGACCAGGCCTTCAGTCTGACTGGAAAAATATTTACTAAATTGGAAAAAATGATTAAAAATGTTGGAAACTTTCTAGATAGATGAAACAACCCAAAAGGGAAATCACAAGAGTGTGATCCCCAGCAGAGTTGCCATTTCTGTTTCGGGAAATAACTCCCTAAAGGTTTTTGGGTCAACAACCTTCATAGATCAGGGGCATACCATTCAAGAAGGACTCACTTAACCTATATTTTATGCTGAAAAATATATTTAATCAGTTGCGGAACTTACCGGAAATTCCTACGTTTGATGTAGATCCCACGAGGTTCAAACCTCTAGCAACTCCTCGTGCTTCGTAACCTAGAAATCAAGAAAGAACGAACATGAAACGCTAGTTGTACAACATATATTGTTCCTAGATGTCAGTATAATTCATATATAATATCATATAAGAAATATTGAATGTTCAACTAACAATCTTTACACATATATAAAGAGATACAAACACATGAATATTCGAGAACAAGATGGTTCTTCTCATTATAAATGGCATGTACAAGAATAGAAAATGGAGAGATTACCTGAATCCTTCCACGACCTTCAAGTAGACCGTTCTTTGGATCTGTTTAGCCCTCACTTCGCTAGGATTTTCCAAGATGTGTGCACACTATATGTCATATAGGATGATGATCATCTTCAAGGAAACAAGGGTTTCCTGAACATACCTAGGAAGTGCAGGAGGCATGGGAATATCAAACTTGAAATAGGGATCCAACAGAGTATAATGTCTATAATTTTCTCTCTCCCTTAGGCCATACACATGAGGGGCTTTTATACTCCCTCCAAGTAGTTTCAGTAGTTGGAAACAGTTGGGCCACGGGCTAGGGTGGTTGAATTACAAGAATAACCATCACCCTACCTCGAAAATAAGGAATTTATATATATTTTTAATGATTTAAATGGCATACACGGAAAAGTATGAACGGACTTGTGTATATACACGGAAAAGTCTAGGCATAACCACATATGGGATTTTTAACACTTTTTTTTATGAATTTGTTCAAGTCTAGGGTGGAAGGGTGCCTAAGGCCAAAGAGACAATCATTATTCACATGAGGGTGAAAAATGATGCTATAACAACAATGGACATTCCTATCAACCCTCGTGCTTGATCGTGTTTATTTTCCCATTAAGCGACTTTATCATCATCATAAGGTTTAGTTTCTAGCCCTGTGGCTATTCTATAAAGCCCTTTACTTCTAAGTATATCTACCATGTGAGGTAGCCATTGGAAATAATTGGTGTTGTTAAGAATAATCGGTCATGCACTTTCCATTTTTTTAAAAACAACTGAAGCTGAGAAAAGCTGAAACTAACTAATCCAATGGAAATATCTCGAAAAATTATTCCATTTAAAAAAAAATGGCTCGAGAAACAACTTTTGGATGAATAAGTTATGCCTTTTGAAAAAACTGAGTTGTAGATGTCGAATAGTTACGGGAACGGTTTGAAATTTGGTGATGAAGTTCAACTTAAAAAAAAAAAAAAAATCTCGCTCCTTTAACAAATTTTTGGTACAAAAAGAAGCTTGAGAAAGAGACTCGAACCCAAGACCTCTATTCTTATAAAAAAACTCCTCACCAAGTGAGATAGTAAAAATATTCTATAGATGTTTGAAAGGAGGAAAGATTTCTTTTTTTTTTTTTTTTTTTTTTCAACTCTTCGGTGTGCATGCCTTTTCTTGCACAAAAAAAAACAAAAAATGAAATGCAAGCCTTACAGCAGAATGTTAGATTTTCGGTTAGCCTTACCGGCAACTATCAATTTTTTCACTATTTCTGATTTCCTGGGATCACACAAAGACGCGGGGATAGAGCATACGTAGCGAAAAAATTCCCTTTTCCTGTTTCTAATTTGCTGAGATCGCACACAATGTAGAGAAAAAATCATACACAAAGAAGAGGGTATAGATTTGACAAATAAATAAAACCTAAGAAAGGAAAATAAAGAGAGGGAACCGAAATAATCAGAACTATTAACAAATATAACTGCAAAACAGATGGTTTATACCTCCAGATCTAAACTGTCATAACTTGGGTAGTTAGAAAACTTTTAGAATGAAATGAAAGGTGTTCCTCACTTTAACAGACATTCTGGACACAACAGAGCAGTTCTCCAAGCCAAAAAAAATTCATAAATAATAGATCTACAAAACATCATTCACATGCAGTAAAACTGGCTTCAGATTTTGATCAACAATGGATGCAGCCCTCAAAATAGCTCTGATACCATGTAGGAATTGACAAGGTAAGTTCCTTAGATCAAGAACCAAAAGTCGCTGCTCACAAATAGATCACAAATTAATACACCAGTATAATCACGTGGTTAAAAACCTCGAAGAGGGAAACAATCCATGGCCTGAACCAATGCGGCCACTTCAGGAAATTTATTAAAATAAAAGAAAAGTTACATATGTTTATCTCATAAATGGTTACCGGAAAAATGACCCTCCATGCTCATTAAATAGATATCATGGACCAATCGGATGTTAAGCCATGGATCAAGTGTCGTTAATACCGAGGAGAGAGATAACCGTTGGATCACTACAAATCGTGACCATCGGATTATGAGTTACAAATATACATGGTAAAGAAACACACTTTACCTAACTCTACACTAGACTAAGTTATTCTTAACTATTTCCTATGTGTTGGAATATCCTAACATTTTATTTGCAAAGAAGACATTTTAATAGATTCACATGAATTCATAAGGATACTTACTTGAGAAAATGCTTTTCGTCTTCTATCAACTTTCTTGTTGAAGATGATGACAGGAAATTCCTCTTAAACTGATTTTAAAGTTGGTGATCTTGGATCCTTGATGATCAAGGATTGCTTCATAATGGAGGTGTCTTCAAAGTGTTGGGAGTTGCTTAATGATTCATCTTATAACAATGTCAAGAATCTTTGATGTCAAATATTACCTCCTCGATGTGTGGATTCCTTGAATAAGGGTGAAAGTCTTCTTGAGATGGCTTGAGGATTTCCTTGAAAACTGATTTGACCTTATAATGTAGACTTTGAATTTTTCTTTGATGCTTTCTAGAAAAACGAATTTTGATCCTTGAGTGTCTCTTTGTGAAATAGCCCTTTGTCTTTAGCACCTTAGCTCTGATATGATGTTGAGAATTTGTAGGGATGGTGATTAGTTCAAATTCTCTTCTTAATAATTACTTGTGAGCTTACTTGAGTTACTTATGTCTTCTCTTCTTTAGCTTATTTAGTCTTTCATCAAGTCAATTATCAAAATACACGAGACACAAAAATTGGGCTCCTAGAGCCAGGGAAAAACCTCTCCCTCTTGGAGAGGAAAACCCATGAGAAATTCTTCTTATAGACTTTCAAATGACAAGTACCATGACTGAGACTCAGACCCTTAACCTATGTATGCTTTCAAGAGCTTGTTGAAAATTTCTTTGTTGCCCTCTAATGCTCATCCTTCTTTTCTACACCAATATGCACCAACACTCGGTCTCTATCTTCTATGATCCATTTGTAAATAGGAAGGTAAATCACAGATTTTCCTTCCTTCTATTTTCGTACAACAATGTAGTCCTTGCATCAAACCAAAATTCAGATTTTAGCATTATATTACAATAAATCAGTGTATCTTAGATTTGTCCGAATAAAGGTTACTATATATAGGCCACAGACATCTTGTCACATTTTCCCTTTAGATTAATCCGCAACTTCATCAATGTGATTCGTACTTATTTCTTCGGAACTACGTTGTTCACGTCAGACTTATCCGAAATTGATCTTTACTTTCTTCATTAGAGAAATCCGCTCTTTATACCTTTCAACGTTGCCTAAACGTCACATATTTTTCTATATTTTATCATTCTGAAAAATCACAGAGACATCCGCATCTCTTTTTATATCCACATTATATCCGCATACACTATCTATCTATATTACATTATATTCGCATACACTTTCTATATATAATGCATTATATTTTCATACACTGTCTATATATACTGCATTATATCTGCATTTACTCCAAGACATTACGCATTCAAAACGTTGTAGCATTCTAGAAATATCTGCATCTTTATGCAGACTCCTATCTATAGTCCGAACAACTCAAAATATTTTTTGAATTTCATATTCAAGTGACCGCAGAACTTTATGTATATATAGTCCCCATGACCCTATTTTAGGCCAACCCTTCAAGCATTAGAAGGCTGAATTTTACTTTTTTTCATTGGCCGACATGGAGAACTTGTATTCCAGCGTTGTAAGTGTAGCATGGAGCATCATTTATGAGCCATTTCTTCACGAGGTTTATAGCAAGGTCTTGGATCATTCACTAGCCACTTCATATACATGACACTTGATTATATTTGTAACCAGAAGAAAAACCTAATAGACATCAAGAAGAAGTCGATCAACCTCTAATAAACTCTTGCTCATGAAACCCATGAAGAAAGTACAAAATACATGTTATTATCTTTGTCTTCTACTTTACATAAATCCATAATTACATAGTTAATATGAAGACCGACCTAGTTACACTTTTCAACACAATTGTGGGTGAAGCACGAGCGATGTTGCATGCTCAGGGCCTACCGTTGCATCTGTGGGCGGAGGCATGCAACACAACGGTATTTGTGCAAAATCATATTCCTCATTGAATACTTGGCATGAGTACACTAGAGGAGGCTTTTTCTGGTAACAAACCAGATGTTTCATATTTTAAAATTTTTGGCTCATCTGTTTATGTGCATGTGACCAAAGACGCCAGGAAGAAGCTCGAATCAACAGCTGAGATTGGAATATTTGTGAGGTACACTGATACTCCCCATAACTATGTATTTTACAAAAATCAAGATGAATGTTGTGAGACGAGATATAAAATTTGATGAGGAGAAAGCCATGTGATTGTCCCTTGAGAGGGAGCTGGATTTGCATGCAAATGAGAAACTCTTGGTTGTAGAAATTATATAACTAATGCATTATACATCCAAGATTCTCCTGATCACACACTATTTTAACTTCATGCACAATACAGAATCTCTTCTACTATTGAACATCATATGCGGAAATTAAATCAATTGCATGCACACATTGAAACCATAAAAATTCACACATATGAACATAGTGTTTTAACGGGAAAGCCTGAAGCTAAAAACCCCAACTATCTGTATATAATATATGTCATATAGATCATGTAACAATCCTCATACAAAGCTTCTCACAAGCTCTCAGTACAATAAAATCGCTACACACTAATAAGGCCCGATCTAGCAAATCCATGCACCGATATTTGCCACCTGCTAGCCTGCCTCTACTGCACAATCCTTGCTGAAGAATGGCTCTGAATAACTCGAAATGGTCCAGCCTTTCTCACGCAATCCTCATTGGCATCTCCACTGAGTGTTGGACACAATCAATGCATCACTATAGTCACAACTGATAGTCAACTTGCCCTTTCACCTATCTCTCCACTGGTCTCCACTGAAACTATCCATGCACTGTAGTTAACTGATGTATTCTTTAGTTGATTAATGAGTTAATATTTAGTGAATTAATTATTAATTAATTCACACCACTCTCACTAGTGTATCAATCATTTACACTAGATACAACTAGCTCAACTATGTCTAACTGAGTTAAACTGAACACAACTCCACCAACTACTTCTACAACTCCACCAAACTCTGTCACATGAGTTATAACTGAAGTCTCCATGCAATAGCTCCACTTAACCCTTAGGAATAGCGTAACTCCTCCTGTTAGCTCCTGTGCCACATCTGTGCACTTAATTGAAGTGCTTCAAGAGAATAAGTTAATGTTTATAGTCCAAATATTATTAAGAGCTAATAATATTCGACATATCTATTTTTAGAATGGCAATCTAAAAATAGATTCCGCCGAATATGTCTAAAAATAGAAGTCCATCTATTTTTCCAACTTGACAAACCATCCACAAATAACATCCTGCAACTTATAGAATATGATTGACATGTCTAAAAACAGACATAGTCTAAAAATAGACTTGTGCCAAAAATAGCCTGTGGGCCCACTTAGTGAAGGCGACTCTTTTCACTAAGCTCATCATCTTGTTGCAATATCAACACTCCCTCTCAACAAGATATGGATTATATTCCACCCCAATCCTACCTCTATGGTATTCGAATTTGCTCCTGGTGAGCGCCTTTGTTAAGATATCTGCATCCTGATCCTCCGTGGGAATGTATGAAAGTAACATGATCTTCTGCTACACACAATCTTTGAAATGATGATACTGGATGTCAATGTGTTTAGATCTATCATGAAATACTGGATTAACCAAGAGTTTGATGTAACTCTGATTATCACAATATATCACAGTAGGCTCTAAGTGTGAACTGAACAACCCAACCAGGATCTTCCTCATCCATATAGCCTCGCATGCAGCCAAACTTGCTGCCATGTACTCGGCCTCCGCTGAATTGAGTGCCACGGATCTTTGTTTCCTGTTGTACCAAGAAACTGTTGTAGACCCGATACTGAATATCCCTCTAGATGTTCTCTTTCTGTTCGTTGGGCTCCTTGTCTAATCTGCATTCGTGAAGCCATGCAGCTTCACCTCATCCGACTATCTGTACCATAATCCGTATCCCGATGTGCCTTTGAGATATCTCAATACATGCTTCCCTGCCTTCCAAAAGAGCTTGGTAGGCTTAACCATATCTTGTGAAAGCTGGTTAACAACATAGCATATGTCCGGTCATGTATTGACTAGATACATGAGCGAACCAACCAACTATCAGTAAACAGTGGCATCCACTACCTCTGCTGATGTAGCATCCTCTTTCCTCCAACCACCAGGAAGAGGAGTGTAGATAGGCTTGCAGCCTTTCATGTTGAACTTCTCCAGTATCTCCTAAGCATACTTGCCTTGAGACACTAACAATCCATCACTGCTCTACCAAATTTACAATCCCAGGAAATAATGAAGGAGGCCCAAGTCCTTCATCTCAAACTCCTTTACAAGATCAGCCTTGCATGAGAGTATCAACTGTTCATCACTCGTCAAAATCAAATCATATACATAAAGTACAATGATAAGCAACTTACCCTCCACCACAATCTGGTATAGGTTCAGATCCGCCTCACTCTTGGTGAAACCAAGACCAGTGAAATAACTGTCTATCCATGTGTACCAAGCACGAGGTGCTTGTTTCAACCCATATAACACTCTTTTGAGCCTGCACACATGTGACTCGCTGTTGAAGATATCAAAAACTTTGGGCTGCTCTATGTACACCTCCTCCTCAATGTCTCCGTTGAGGAACGTAGTCTTCACATCCATCTGATGAATGTGCCAACCCATCTGCACTAAGAGAGCTATGATGCTCCGTATGGAATAATACCTTGCGACAAGTGCAAAGGTTTCTTCATAGTTGATCCCCTCAATCTGTGAGAAGCCCCGAGCAACAAATCTTGTCTTGTACTTCTCGACGCTCCCGTCAGCAGTTTGCTTCACTTTGTAGATCCATATCGAACCTACCACTGATTTCCCTTCTGGCCTTGGGAAAATTTCCCATGCACTGTTTTTGAAAATCGAATCATACTCTTCCACCATGGCATCTACCCATGCAGGGTCCTCCACAGCTTCCTCAAAAGAGGATGGTTCTGTCATGATACACTTGCTCATCATAGCCATGTATCTGGTGTATCGGTCAGGTGACTGTCTCTGTTTGCGCTGTGATGTAGGTGCTCCTACAATCTTCTCTGCATCAAGATTCAGTCGCTCAGCTTCTGTAGTGTGCTTCCGCCCTTTGATGTTTGGTGCTGCATGAGTTGTTTCTTCCAGTCCATGAACCTCCTCTTGTGGCTGATCCACATCATGAGGCTCATCCTTAGGAACAAATAGCTCCTCATCTGCATGAAAGTGTGGCTCCCTCTCAAGCGAACACTTCATGGATTTCTCCTCATGAAATTTGATATCTCGTCACACAACAGTCTTCCGACTGTTTGGAAAATACACACGATGGTTGTGAGGTGTTTCTCTATACCTCAAAAATATCCCAACCTATGCAGGTAGCTCCAGCTTCTTCCTGGCATCCTTCATCACATGAATGTAAACAGGTGAGCCAAAAATATTCAAATGAGAAATATCAGGCTTCTTACCAGAAAATGCCTCCTCGGGTGTACTCATGCCAAGTATCCTATGAGGACAACGGTTTTGCACATAAACTGTAGTGTTGCAAGCTTCAACCCACGAGTGTATGGGAAGGCCCTAATCATGCAACATCATCCATGCAGCACCCACAATCATTCTGTTCTTTTTCTTTGCGACCCCATTGTGTTGTGGGTTATGAGGCACTATGAGATCTCTTCGAATTCCTTCTCCACTGTAAAAGTATTTGAATTTTCCAGAGATGAATTCACCACCATTATCACTCCTAAGAGCCTTCACCTGCTTCCCCGACTCTTTCTCAACCAGTGCCTTTAAATCACAGAACTTTGAGTATGTCTTGCTCTTCTTCTGCATGAAGAAGATCCAACACTTACAAGAAAAATCATCAACAAATATCACACAACACCTGTGCTTTGCTATCGAAGCTACTGAGAAAGGTTCACACACGTTTGTGTGAATTCTATCAAGGATCATCGTGGCACGACTATCCTTCTTTCCCAAAGTACATCCCTTGCACTGATCTGACTACGCAAGTGTACCTTTGGGAAGCCCGGTAGAAATCTGCTGCAAAATTTTCAAAGCACCATGGTGACGGTGGCCCAATCTCCTGTGCCAGAGCTCGCTCTCATCCTAGCTCACCACTCCTTTTGCCTTGCCTGCCATTGTTGTGCAACCATATACCTGTAATTGATAAAGGTTCTTAACTCGAACCCCTATCCTCCAGGTTTCACCAGTTGCCTTACTCCGCAGGAAAGCCTTTCCCTCGCTAAATACAACATCATATCCCTTGTCTTCCAACATTGCCACAAAGATCAGATTCTTCTTCAATCCCAGAACATGCATGACATCCTTTAATATGAATGGTTTACCAAACTCCCTCTCAAAGGAAATGGTCACGATACCGGTCGCACTGTATCTACCATCATCGCCCATCTGGATGTGCACTCCAAGATCCTTCTCATCCAGATCAACAAACAAATCTTTGTCTCCGGTCATATGGAAAGATGCACCACTGTCAAGAAACAACATTGATCCCATCACACTTGAGACTAAGCATGCGATTAGTGAAAAATCCAGTTCAAACCGCGAGGCTAAGGCCTCTCCAGATGCAGATCCAACAGCCTGCTTATTTTTCTTCTTTTGTGGACAATTAGTGGTGTAATGTCCGTGTTGGTGACAGTGAAAGCACTTCACCTTGGACATGTCCTGCTTCTTGCCTTTCGCTCCGAATTGAGAAGGATTTTTCTTCCCCTTCCCCTTCCTTGCTTTGGCAGCCAAAGCACAATTTTGTTCATCTTCATTCTTCGATGAAGATCTATCCCTGGTACTTTGCCTTATCTCCTCTTGCACAAGATCCGACCAAAATCGCTCCCATCCCGACAGTTTCTCTCGACCAGTGACAAAGTCCTCATAGGAATGCCAACTCTTCGGAAGCCCAAGGAGAGACAAGCTCACAAATTCCTCTTCATCTACAATCACCCCCACACTTCCCAGCTCATCCCTGCACTAGAAAAACTTCGTGAGGTACTTGGGTATACTTTCGCCCTTCTCCATTTTTATTTTCCTAAGTTTGTCTTTGAGCACCAACTTCCTCTAGTCGCTCTTGCTTTGGAACAAGTATGTCAAAGCTTTCCACATCAAGAATGGAGAAGATTTACCATGAAGGCTGGACACTATGTGATCCTTCACACCTTCCAATAGAATCCTTCGACATTTTTTTGTCTTCTTTTGCCATGCATCAAGTGCAACAGCATCACTAGAAGCAGGTTTTGGAATTTCTGCATCTATGAACTCCTTCAACCCATTATCCTCTAGCACCGCCTCCATCCTGTCCTTCCATGCAATATAATTTGAGCTTCCCTCAAGGACATACTCCAGTCTCAATCCGTTGAAAGACATCTCAACTTCGACACCAAGAAAACACTGCTGCAAATTCGAATTCCACCAGCACAAAACTCAACTACTTCAATGATTTGCAATTGCTCCAATGATCAATATAGATTTGATACCATGTAGAAATTATATAAATAATGCGTTATACATCCAAGATTCTCCTGATCACACACTATTTTAACTTCATGCACAATACAAAATCTCTTCTACTATTGATCATCATATGCGGAAATTAAATCAATTGCATGGACACATTGAAACCATAAAAATTCACACATATGAACATAATGTTTTAACGAGAAATCCTGAATCTAAAAACCCCAATTATCTATATATAATATATGTCATAGAGATCATGTGAAAATCCTCATACAAAGCTTCTCACAAGCTCGCAGTACAATACAATCGCTATACACTAATCAGGCCCGATCTAGCAAATCCATGCACCCATCTTTGCCACCTACTAGCCTGCCTCTACTACGCAATCCTTGCTGAAGAATGGCTCTGAATGAACTCGAATTTTTCTAGCCTTTCTCATGCAATCCTCATTGGCATCTCCATTGAGTGTTGGATGCAATCAATGCATTACTATAGTCACAACTGATAGTCAACTTGCCCTTCACCTATCTCTCCATTGGTCTCCACTGAAACTGTCCATGCACTGTAGTTAACTGATGTATTCTTCAGTTGATTAATGAGTTAATATTTAGTGAATTATGAATTAATTAATTCACACCACTCTCACTAGTGTATCAATCAGTTAGACTAGATACAACTAGCTCAAATGTGTCTAACTGAGTAAAACTGAACACAACTCCACCAACTACTTCTACAACTCCACCAAACTCTGTCACATGAGTTCTAATTGAAGTCTCCATGAAATATCTCCACTTAACCCTCAGGAATAGCGTAATTCCTTCTGTCAGCTCATGTGCCACATATGTGTACTTAACTGAAGTGCTCCAAGAGAATAAGTTAATGTTTATAGTCCAAATATTATTAAGAGCTAATAATATTCGACATATCTATTTTTAGACTGGCAATCTAAAAATAGATTCCGCCCAATATGTATAAAAATAGAAGTCCATCTATTTTTACAACTTGACCAACCATCCACAAATAGCATCCTACAACTCATAGAATATGATCGACATGTCTAAAAATAGACATAGTCTAAAAATAGACTTGCGCCAAAAATAGCCCGCGGGCCCACTTAGTGAAGGTGACTCTTTTCAGTAAGCTCATCATTTTGTTGCAATCTCAACATTGGTTCCAAAGAATGAACCTCAAGATGTGGAGTAGCCACATGAGGAGGATACTGGAGTGGTAGAAAACACTCATGCTGAGCCATCCACCAGAATTGGTAGAAGGCGCACCATAGAAGCTGATAGATTGAGACTTGATGCGGCAGAGCATGTAGGAGCACCTAATTCACTACGTAAACAGAGACAGTCTCCAAACAGGTTTACTAGATACATGGCTCTTATGAGCAAGAGTATTGTGACAGAACCATCTTCCTTTGAGGAAGTAGTGCAACAACCAATTTGGGTTGATGCTATGGTAGAGGAGTATGACTCCATCATCAAGAACAATGCATGGGAAATTTCCCCAATACCAGTCAGAAAATCAATGTTTGGATCTAGATGTATCTATAAGGTGAAGTAGGCGGCATATGGGAGTGCGGAGAAGTAGAAGGCCATATTTTTGGCTCGGGATTCTCACAAGTTGAGGGGATTGACTATGAGGAGACTTTTGCACCGATTCCAAGATACTCTTCCATTATATCTATCCTTGCACTCTCAGTGCAGAAGGGGTGGTGCATTCATTAGATGGATGTGAAAAATGTGTTTCTTAATGGAGTTATTAAGGAAGAAGTGTACAAAGAGCAGTCATAAGGTTTCAAGATCTTTGACAGTGAGTCGCATATGTGTTGACTCAAGAGAGTGTTATGAATATAATTCATAACGAATATAAAAAATATAATTATTAAATAGTCAACTAAGGATTATGTAAGTAGTCATTAAGGTAGTGAAAGGGCATGTCTAAGAGACATGCCCAGTCATGAAAGGTCACCTACATAGGTATATAAGAAGGGCCTCATTGTAACATTTTATTATCTATCTATCTCATACATTTTATAATATAATATTTGTATCCTCATGGATATTTTTGTATTCAAGTCTTTCGAGTATTTTAACTTGAGAAGGAAATTTGTTTGCTTCATTTGGTATCAGAGCAATTCAATCTTCTGGAAGCTCATCACTACACAGAGATACACTCCTTGATCCAGGTCTTTGACCGTAAAAATCGTCAACCTTGTTGCCATTGTGACTGAAGTGTTTCGCTACAGTCTTGGAGTTTCTCCATTTTCGCCACTAGGCCTTTGGCCATAATAAAAAAAAGGAAAAAAACGAACTAGAGAATTTTTGAAAAGAAATATAAAAAAAGGGAGAATAATTTATATAAAAAAATTGAAGAAATATTAAAAAAGGAAGAATTTATATTAAAAATAATAAAAGAGAGAAGGAAAGTCAAAGTATATTAAAAAGAAAGAGAAATATATATATATATATATAAAGAAGTACATATACGTACATACCAAGACAATTTAAAATTAAAAAGGAAAAAGAAATAAGGAAGAGTAGGTAAGGTTATTTTGATTATTCTTTCAGTGGTTTACAAGCTCGTGGTTTTGGAAACCCATGGTAATTGCCCATGGTATTTTCAAGGTAAAATAAGAAGTAAAGGAATAAAAAATCTCTTGTGAATGGTAAGTTTACTTTTACGTGGATAAATACACATAAGTGGACATATATTTTATAGGTGAATATATGTGAATAGCCACGTTTCACTAGGGTTGTAACCTTTCAACAACAAAAATAGAGTTAAAAAAAAATCAATTGTTAAAATAATATATATATATATATATTTAATTAATTAAATTGTTAAAAATAATTATTAAAAAAAATTTGAAGGAATAATAACTTCATTAAAAAGAAGAAGAGAAATTTAGGAAGGGTTATCTTAAAAACCCTAAAAACTCAATTCAATAGACAAAATGAAATCAATCATTGATGAAAAGGAAATTAAATCCAATTCGGAAAGGAAAGAAGGAAGATTTCCTAAAAATTATATTATTTTAACAAATACAAGATGAAGAAATTATTATCCATAAAACTTTGAGGGAAAAGTTCTGAAGGAATGGCCAATTCATAACAAATAAATAAATAAAAGTTGATATATTAAATTGTAACGAAAGCAAATGAAGAAAATGGTGTGTGAATGAACTGAAGAAAAGTGTCAACTATAAGCTTTGAGGACAAAGCTTTTGAAGGAAGGGGCAATGTTATGAATATAATTCATAATGAATATAACAAATATAATTATTAAATATTCAATTAAGGATTATGTAAGTAGTCATTAAGTTAGTGAAAGGGCATGTCTAGGAGACATGCCCAGTCATGAAAGGTCACCTGCATAGGTATATAAGAAGGGCCTCATTGTAACATTTTATTATCTATCTATCTCATACATTTTATAATATAATACTTGTATCCTCATGGATATTTTTATATTCCAAGTCTTCTGAAGTATTTTAACTTGAGGAGGAACTTTGTTCACTTCAGAGAGAACTGTATGGATTGAAGCAAGCACCTCATGCTTGGTACACTTGGATTGACAACTGTTTCACCGGGTTGGGCTTCACCAAAAGTGAGGCTGATGTGAACCTGTACTAGATTGTGGTTGATGGTAAGCTCTTGTTAATATTACTTTATGTTGATGATCTAATTTTGACAGGCGATGAGCAGCTGATAACTTCTTGCAAGGAGGATCTTGCAAGGGAGTTTGAAATGAAGGACATAGGACTCTGTTAGGTCCCTATATTACTAGTATAGTTCCTTATTGTTGTTATTGTAACCCCATTATTTTTATTATTTTACCCTTGTAACCCCCATTTTATTATTATTTTTCCCTTAAATTATTATTGTTAGGTCGGCTAGGATTACATTGTGGCCCACTAGGATTACATTATGGCCCCATGGACTCCTATATATAGAAAGGAGGTTTTGTAAATTGGATCATCCAAGAATTGTTCATTTATGTAATGTATTGGAGGTTTACCCCTCGAAGTGGTTCATTTCTAAGGAATTTATATCTCTTTTCTTCTCTTTTTGGAGCTGGTTACACAACATTTGGTATCAGAGCTTTGGATTCTAGGGTTTCGCTGCTCCAAACAGGTCATCGTGGAATTGTCACTATAAATTTTTTTCTACGAAGTTTTAGAAACTAAAATTTTTAGGGTGCGAAGCCGAAAGCTTGAGGAAGCTTGCATAAAAATTTCAGAGCTTGGTTCGCAATATTGTCGGAGATATGATCTGTGGAAGTCAGGTCTTTTTTCAGGATCCTAAACAGGTTATCATGGAATTTGCGCTATAACGTTTTTTCTACGAAGGTTCAGAATCTGAAATTCATATGGTGTGAAGCTGAATTCCTGAGGAAATGCTTCAAAAAATTTCAGAGCTTGGTTCACAACATTTTTGGAGATATGATCTGTGGAAGGTAGTGCTTTTTCAGGCTCCTGAATTTCATCTCAAAGAGGTGATCGTGGGAAAAGTTCAATAACTCTCTCTCTGGGGATCAGATTGGAGTGCCGTAAAAATTGGTCGCAATTAAACAGACTGTAGTTTATTTTTTATCAATTTTAGAGACAAAGGACAAAACAATGACACGTGGCAAGTCGTACAAGTTCGCTCTACTGAACGAGTCCAGAATTAGGTCATTGTGGGAAATTGGACACAACTTTGTCTTGGAGAATCCAAATCAGGTCAGACCTATGGCATTTGAAAGAAGCTTCAGAGGGCTATTACAGGGCTGAATTTTAGATATCTAAGATTTTAAATTACAGAGATAATTCAATTTCAATATTGAGCTCCTTAAAGCAAGTAAAAGGTGTGTATTTTTTTTTCCGAATTGCATAAGTCTTGTTTGAAGAATCAAGTTGAATTGATTCCAAGGGCATCTTGTAGAATAGATATCAATATTGGATTCTAAAATGGCCCCTAAAAAGAATTCAACACCCATTAAGCCTTCAGAAGGCTCTACTATGACTCATGAAGATGAAGAATTGCAACATGATCTATCAAAATTACAAGAGCAAGTGCAACAAATTTCACTCTCGCAAAGAGGAACAAAAAATGAAATGGAAGTTTTGAAGAAAGGCGTGGAAGCGAAGATGGACGGTTTGAAGAAAGGCGTGGAAGCTAAGATGGATGGCATGGAAGCTAAGATGGATGACATGAAAGACAACATGGAAAACATAAAGAATGATCTAAAAGCAGACATCGAAGGTTTGACAAAGTTGATACAAGAAATGTTTCCTAATGGTGAAAAGATAGTAGAAGAACCTCATGATGAGAACAAAATAAATGTCAATCGTGATTTCATAAACTCTAATGTTGGAGGGAAGAACCACCATATTCCAAAAATGGATATGAGGAAGTTTGATGGAAAGGATCATGTAACATGGATACTACATATGGAGTAATATTTTGATCTCAATAATATGAAAAACACATAAAAGGCATGCATTGCAACTTTACATTTAGAACAAAATAAATTTGTATGGTATCGATGGCTTTGCTCCCATAAAAAAATTGCCACTTGGTCAATTTTTACTGAGGAAATGACATCACATTATGAGGATACAAAGAGCAACATCTCATCTTTTGTTCAATAGAATTTCAGCCAAAAAATGAGTGGGCAACAGACTGAAAATTAAATATAGGTAACCCAGTCTCAGAAAATAGATTAATATCTTCATAGGAAACTTAAAGATGGTCACCATGAAGTTTGCTAAATCTGGACGACAGAGAGTATCTGGGGTTGGCAGAAAGTTAATGTAAAATTATGGCGACAAGGAAGCCTACCACTCACTTCTATAAAGAAGGAAGTGTTGCTATGCCTAGATTTCCACAACCTACAAGGTTGACACCACAAAAATTGGAAGAAAAAAGAGCAGAAGGGCTTTGCTACAGTTGTGATAGCAAATACACTAAAGGTCATAAGTGTGTTGAGAAGAAATTATTTTACATAGATTGTGAAGAGGAAGAAGAAAATGAACAAGAAGAGGATATACACCAGGAACCAGGCCTAGAAGAGGAAGAAATGAATCCGACCATATCGTGTAATGCACTGGCAGGAATTACCACTCCTCAAACTCTCAAAATAGAAGGACATATCAAGAAGAAAAGGGTAATAGTGTTGATTGATTCAGGTAGCACCCATAATTTTATTCATTATAAGGTAGCCAAGGAATTAAATTGTTTCCTATACCCAGCACCAGAATGTCAAGTTATGGTTGCAAATGGAGGAACTATAAATTGCTCGGGAAAATGCCATAATATCAAGCTAACCATGGGGGAATATGTATTGACTAGTCCAATGCTTGCCATTCCTATGGGAGGTGCTGATGTTGTACTAGGAGTACAATGGTTACAATCTTTGGGAACGGTAGCTTTTAATTTTCAAGAACTTTTCTTGAAATTTTTTTCAGAAGGAAAGGAAGTTGAATTACGGGGTATTGCAGGGAAGCCAGGAAGGATAATAAGCTCTAATGTCATGACAAAGCTTCTAAAGAAAGAACAGCGAGGCGTAATTGAACAATTATGCTCACTAGAAGTTCCAACATCAAAATCATCTATTTCTGCAGATCTCCAACAAGTCTTAGACAATCATTCCAAGGTGTTTGAAACTCCCAAAGGACTCCCACCTGTTCGTGATCATGATCATGCTATTCATTTGATTCCAGGAAGTGTTCCTCCAAACATCAGGGCCGCATTGTAACATTTTATTATCTATCTATCTCATACATTTTATAATATAATACTTGTATCCTCATGGATATTTTTATATTCCAAGTTTTCTGAAGTATTTTAACTTGAGAAGGAACTTTGTTCGCTTCAGAGAGAACTGTATGGATTGAAGCAAGCACCTCATGCTTGGTACACTTGGATTGACAACTGTTTCACCGGGTTCGGCTTCACCAAAAGTGAGGCTGATGCGAACTTGTACTAGATTGTGGTTGATGGTAAGCTCTTGTTAATATTACTTTATGTTGATGATCTAATTTTGACAGGCGATGAGCAGCTGATAACTTCTTGCAAGGAGGATCTTGCAAGGGAGTTTGAAATGAAGGACATAGGACTCCTTCACTATTTCCTTGGTTTGGAAATATGGCAGTGGGATGGTGAGTTATTTTTTTCTAAAGGTAAGTATGCCAAGGAGATTCAGGGTAAGTTTCACATGGAGAGCTCTAAACCCAAGAGACTCCTCTTCCAGGAAATTGGAGGAAAGAGAATGCCACTTCAGGAGAAGTAGTGGACGCTACTATCTACAAGCAGCTATTGGGTTCGTTGATGTACTTAGTGAACATCAGACCAGACATTTTCTACGTGGTTAACCAACTGAGTCAAGCTATGGTTAATCCGACCAAGCTCTTTCGGAAGGTGGGGAAACATGTCTTGAGATATCTGAGGGGCACTACAGAGTATGGATTATGGTACAGACATATAGAGGGAGTGAAGCTTCAAGGCTTCACAGATGCAGATTGGGCAACCATTCCATCAGACAAAAAGAGCACATCAGGAGGGATATTCAACATAGGATTGACAAAATTTTCTTGGTACAGCAGGAAGTAGCGATCTGTGGCACTCAGTTCAGCCGAGGAAAAGTACATGGCAGCAAGTCAAGCTACATGTGAGGCCATCTACATGAGAAAGATCCTAGTTGGCTTGTTTGGTTCTCAGATGGATTCGACGATGATACATTGTGATACCTAGAGTTGCATGAAACTCTCACTTAATTTGGTACTCCATGATAGGTCCAAGCACATAGACATCTGGTACCACCATCTCAGAGATTGTGTTTAGAGACACATTATGTTACTTCATTACATTCCCACGAAGGATCAAGAAGTAGATATTTTGATGAAGGTGCTCACCAACAGAAAATTTGAATACCATAGAGGTAGGATTGGGGTGGCATAGAATCCCTTTCTTATTGAGAGGGAGTGTTGAAAGTCCAACAAGAAATAGTGTGGGACCACAGGTCCTAGCGATACATTTTTTTTTGGGTAAGTTATGATAATATATTAATTCAGAAACATATATTTACATTGTTTACAAGCAAGGTTGGTAAGCTGCACTTAACCAATCCCTACCTTTCTTACACTGATTATGGGTTGTCGCAGGGAAGGGGGCTGGCACAAAAAAAACTTGTGAGCAAAAAAGACTGTGTGTGCAGTAGTGCTGATACATTTCGAAGCATGAGAGAATGACATGACATTATGACCCTATGGCCACACTTGAAAAAAAACAAAAAAGAACTTAAAACCAACACAAAAATTATGAGTCCTCATCATCATTGCGGTGGGGAGCTTCCTCGAGGATAGCACAATCTAGGGCTTGGAAAATGGTCGCTTCCCTGGCAGCTTCCACTTCAGTAGTAGTAAGAATGGGGATATTTGACGATGTGCAGAGGATGGGAGAGTTCAGATCAACTCCTTCCGGAACCCTCTTCTAGACTCCGTCGGAATCCATTATCCAAATGTCTGAGTCTTCATCTGCCTATGCAGGGTTGTTCGAAGGTGCTGGGATGCTCTGTGGAGAGGGGGCCCAAGAAGTGAAAGTGGATCTCCGCACACCAAATCTTCCTCTTGTTGCCGTGCTCCTGGAGGAGTCTACGTGTTGCTCCAGACTAGAAGGCTAGCTAGCAGGAGAATTTGTCAAGGAGCCCTCAAGCCATTCGAGCCAATTGTCCTCGACGAGATGGTAGCAGGTCGAGAGAGCTCCTCATTGTCCACCACGGATGGTGCGTTGTCACAACCTAGGGGCCATTGCGCACTTGGGAGGGGTGGCAGGGGAGGCACAGGGACCAAAAAAATTGGAGAGGCTGGGGGGCAGGTGCGCAGGATTCAATGCACTTGGAAAAGGGGATCTATGCAGCTATACTCCTAGATTTGGACTGCGCAACTTATTGTTTTGAGCAAACTTTCAAATCAGAGGAACAAAAAGCAACATAGAGCAGATGATGGATGGAAGGGGATGAGAGTGGGAGGATATATAGGAGTGCAGATTAGCATTTCAAAGAGGCTATGAGTGATAGGCGTGTGAGTCTTGAGCCGATGGATAGATTCAGAGGGGTAAGCAAGGATGTAATACTGATTATGTAGCATGGTCATTAATGGAGGTAAGGGTGAGGTGATGGTCCGGGTTATGTCATACTAGGCCTGTCCATTCTGTGTGATTGTTGTTTTTGTGAGGATCATGCGAGGCGATGACTGTGATTGGATCCAAAGCTGGTGGGGGATTTCCTTGAGGATCTCCACAGTCTACTTGAGTTGGGCTTTGCTATCTCCCTGTGTCAAGTGTGTCACTCGTATCCGAGGGAAGCTGATCTTTTTGAATGAGGATGAGACAGTTTTGTTTCATTGCCTCGTCTTTGTTCTACTCAAGAGTGATGTGATGCAGAGTGCACTGGCTTCCCACCCCTTTTCTAGCAAGAAAATATACCACTTTATTGGATTTTCTATGCACATGACCAAAGGTGATGGCCTTGTGGTTGTGCAATAGGAGTTCCAATGCCTTGAGCTTGTGAGAAAGTCTCTAGCTGTTGGAGATTTTTGAAGAAGCAGTGCCATGAAGGAAATGGGTGGCTGCCATGGTTATAATTTGCAAGTCCCCTTCCACTTCCAGAGGGAAGTAGTGGAAGTCTATGGCGATTTGAATACCCTGTATCATTCCTTCCATTTCAGCTGAGTTGTTGCTATCCCATCCAATATTCCCATAGTAGATTCTGAGAGGATCTCCCTTGGTGTTCCTAATGACTCCTCCAAAGCCTGCTATACCGAGGTTACCTTTAGAGGCCCCATCAAAATTGCATTTGAAGAAGCTTGGGGGAGGGGGCGACCAAATGTCCAGGGTTGGATATCTTCCTGTACTTCTGGGGGTGATTTCCATGGGAGTGTTAAGAATTATTTTCTAGTTGTTCCAAATGTGACCTTCACCCACTTCGGTGGGTAGGTCCTCCTGACTCCATGCATCTAAGGCCAAAGTTTTCGTGAGATTGTTATCAATCTTGGCCCAAAGCTATTCAGGAGTAGAAGCTTTGTCTTTGAAAATGTGACCATTTTTCTCCTTCCAGATGTTCCAAATTAGGATGCCTGGGGTGATTTTCCATAGTCTATTCAACAGATTTCTGTGGAAAGGATTATCCTTCCAATTGCTGATGGTTTGAGTGATGTTGCCCCTTGCACGGTTGGACCGTTGGTAGAGGATAGCCATTATGTCCAATAGGGAGCTAGCCTGCGGACATAGGTCTAATAGGTGGTCGATGGTTTCTGAGTTTCCCTGACATAGAGGACATATGGAGGGCCCCTCAAACCCAAGTTTCAAAAGATTCTCCCATGTAAGTATGCGGCGTTTGCTGAGAAACCATAGGAATGAGGCTATTTTGGGCCATAAGTTTTCCTTCTAGATATTTTTCCAGATGATATCGACGGGTCTGGGATCTTGCTCATGGAGTAGATGATATGCTTCCCTAGTTGAGTAGGTACCACTTGGCATGTGTCCCCAATCGAGTATGTCTGACCTAGTTTTGATTTTGATTTTCCTTTTTATGCATAGCTCCTCCCAAATGTCAGTATGTCTTTCATTATTCCAATTGCTTTGCCATCTGTTGGTATTTATCCATTGCCGATATCCCTGAGAGATGTCTTCTATCTATAAGTCATGAGTCTTTTGATGTTGCTTGTTTTGGAGCACTGCCTCCATAAAGGTCTGCAGAAGATGGAGGAGAGGCTTGGAATTTTTTTCCAGGAGTCCTCCCAGAATTTGGCTTGTTTACCTTCTCGAAGTTCCCAAAAGCTGTGGTCTTGGATAATGCCCTTTTGAAGACTAGTTTCTTTCCATATTTGGGAGTCTGGTAAATCTAAGTTGTATCTGATGAGATCATCCTTTGACCAGTGTTGCGCATACTTGGCTGTCCATAGGTTGGCCCAGGGTGTATTGGGATTGGAAACCCATTTCCACTAGATGCTCGCTCCCATTATGTTGTTGTTGTGCTCAGGATCCCGGAGACCTAGACCTCCCTGATGCTTTGGGGTGCACACATCTTTCCAGTTGACTAAGGCCCATTTTTTTTCCTTTAGTTCCTCCCCATAGGAATATCCCTTGTAGGGTGCACATGAATTTGAGGACCCATTTGGGGGCTGCAACAACTGAGAAAAGGTAAATGGGAAGAGATTGTAGGATGGATTTGATGAGGATCAAACGATGCAGAATGTTAAGAGTGCGGTGAGTCCAACTGGAGAGACGAGTTTCCATTTTTTCAAGCAGAGCTCACCAGGAGGAGTTGTTAATGGCTGAGTTAGTGAGTGGAGCTCCCAAGTATTTTGAGGGTAAGGAGGCAATGGTGAAATCAGGGATGCGAGCAATGTTGTGTTGGGTTAGAGGAGGGGTATGGAAGAAAAATTTATGAGATTTGTCCTGGCTGATCTCTGTTATAGAAGCTTCAAAGAAGGAATCGAGGATGGTTTTAAAGGTTTGGGCTTCCTGGACAGAGGGATAGCCCATTACCAAGTTGTCGTCCAAAAATTGCTGATGAGAGGATGGGGACAGGTTGTGGAGAGGTAATCCTAACAATGCTCCTATCTGAATGGAGTTTTTGATCAGGCGGCCCAAGCCTTTAGCCATGATAATGAATATGAAGGGCGGAAGGGGGTCCCTTGTCTTATGCCTCTTGAGGTATTGAAGGTGGTAGAGGGGATGTCGTTAACCAAAATGGAGTGAAAGGGGGAGGTGATGAGACTCATGATCCATCTGATCCAGGTGTGACTGAATCTAAAAGCTGCGAGGATATTTTTTATGTAATCCCAACTTAGTTTAACAAAAGCTTTTGAAAGATCAATTTTGAGAAGCATACCTGGTTTTTTGGTATTTTGGAGGGAGTGTATGACCTCATGGGTTAAGATGATGCCATCCAGGATTTCCCTGCCTTCCACATACCCTGTTTGCTCTGGGGAGATGATGAGAGGTAGAAGCTTCTTCAACCTATTGGCGATGACCTTGGAGATGATTTTGTAAATGATATTGCAGAGGGCTATAGGTCTGTAATTACTCTAGGGGAGGCAGATCTGTCATCTTTGGGGATCAAAGTGATGAAGGTAGCATTTAGAGTTGGTAACAGCCTGTGAGTGTGTTAGCCCCCTATCAATTTTTGACAACCAAATAGGGGGCTAAAATGTTTTTGAGCCTTCAAGGAATGCATTCGCTTTGAAAACACATCATCCTTGAAGCCTCCTTATGCGTTTGTCCTTTGATAAATCCTCACTGCTGATTCCATGAGAGAAGCCTCTCTGTCTATGAAGAAATTGCCCAAAAGGCCCTTATCCCCCTTATTTCATCCTCACTTAGCCCCTGTTTCTTTCTCCTTTTCCCTCCCATAGTTTCTCTAAATAACCCCAAAATCCCCTTTAGACCCTACACACACCCCTTTTTTGGTTTAATACCCCCTTTTTTCCTCTACTGTTACCCCTTTCTAGCCTCAAATTGCATTAAAAAGGGCTGAAAACCCATATTTCAACATATATCAAGCTAGTGCCTTTTGGCCCAGCCCTGCAAACCACTTCCCCACGTAACCCAGCGCCAAGACCAGGGGCCAAAGCATAAGGCGCTTATCGCAATAGCAACTTTCAGGAAGCGCTTTCTGTTTTATACGAAAAAATCCCGATGTGATAAGAGTTTATTCATTTGGCCTCCGCTAAGATCTGAGCCGTCGATCTTTGTGAGATCTGACAGTCAGCGCTTTTTCGCAATGTGCCTGTTCCCCCCCCGTTTACTCCTCCGATTGCATATCCACTGTCGATCTGATCCATAGATCGATGACCCACATTTCATCTACCCCGGTGGTCCCCGCGTCAATCGCTGCTCGAAAATGACGGTTTCCATCGCACCGCTTTTGGAAGGCGGGTTGTATTTTTCATTCGGCAACGATGCCATTTACCAGCCGACACGTGGCTTTGAGCACTATTGAAAAACCACCCTCATCGCACTTTAAAGTTCGGCTGTGGACCAGGTGCGATATGCACGTACACCATCTGATCTGAAGCTGCCCATCCAACAGTGATCACGCCACGAATATGCTCGGGAGTTAGCCCAAGGAAAACGTGATCCCTAGCCCACCATCCATCGCCCTCTGATGCAATCATAGCCGTCGATCTCCCCCCAAGATCAGACGGTCTCGATTAAATCCACGCCCTCGCCATTGACCGGGTCCCACTGGTAGAGCTCCAAATCACCTCCCTTCGCGGCATTTTCTCATTACCTTTGTTTTTCGCTCGATTTTCAAAACCCTTCCATCGTGCATTTTCCGCCGTCGATCATCGCCCCCATGCAGGATCGAACGGTCAGCATGCTCTTTCTCCACCACGCCTCCACCTGTCTAGTCTTCCACCATTTTTTGCGTTTCCTGACTTGTTTTCACCATTCTACTGCATTTTCGCCATCCCTCCATAGTTTTGCTATCATCCTCGCAGCCTTCCATTGCATCTATCTCCCCCCAGCATGATTTTTCTTAACATGTTTTACGTGTTTTGCAGGGTTACCGACGGTGAAAACCGCCACTGTTCACAGTCAATGTTCCAGTGACACAGAGCGCAGAGAAGTTCATTGTTAGAGCCTGATGTTGTAGGAAAATGTTTGGGAAGGATTCTACAGGAGAGATTTCATCAAAGTACAAGGTTCAACCCTATAAAACCTCTCCAACATCATTTAGAGATTCAATTTCATAGACAGACACAATCATGGAACGCCAGAGAGTATCAGTTAAAAAGCAGAGAGCTTAAGGCCTGTAAGTGAAGATTTTGAGCCTTAATCCAATAATTTAAAGGTGAAGTACTAGATCGAAGACCTCATGAATCACACGGGAGGTCTAGTATGCAGAAAATTATATCATCAAGTTTTCACATCAGCAAAATGTCTCCTACTGAGAAGGGACACGGTACTCATTACTGTTTCAGTCTACATTGTGTCCATGAGAATTTTTCCTTCCTGACAACAGTCCTAATGCTACCAGTGCATTAGTTATGTGGTATGGTAGACCTCACAGTCTTTTATCCACCTCAGTTTATTCACCAGAGTATTGCATAGGTGCTACAACAAGTACATCAAAGACATACCTGAAGTAAATTGCATCCTGACGAAGACCACTCTTTCATCCAAAGAGTACTGAAGATAAATGCCCAAAATTTAAAATAGAATGGGGCCTCATCCCTCTTCCTCTCCTGAGTTTTAATGCTACATTTAGTTTTTCATCTACCTCCTCTATTTCTCTTTCAGCTATAAAATTCATGAAGAAACTCATTGTGTGGGTGTGGTTCGGTTGTTGTTGTTGCTGTTAGAGGGATTCATTTTGATTGTTGGAACAGTCTTGGGAGGGAGTAGAAAAGTAGTTTGTAATGTAGTAGGCTGGGAGGAGAAATTTTGGACTGTTTTAGCCATTGATCTCAGTGTATGTGACTGGTTTTTCACATCAATTGAACAAGCAATTTCTTTGGATCCTGGTCTATTACTACAGGTGATGTTTTCTTATCACATTGTTTATTACATTTTTCATGCTGTTCATTTCTTCTGGCTCGCATCAGAAATCTGGCATAGGATTTACCCTTGTTAGGTACCCTATGTTTATGCTCTCCCTGCCTTTAATGTTTTCCACTAATAGTGAATCTAAGAGTAAATTCATGTGTTTTAACTAGTGTAGCAGATGTTATTTCCTGCTAGCTGATGTGTGAATTCGGGGTTTGCTGCTTGGATGTTTCTTGCTTATGTCAAAGCATTGAAGGTTCAAAGTCCTTCTCTGATCTATAGACCCTGGCTTTGTTTAAACTTATCTCTATTTTTCCCTTGGAGCATGCTAAAGCAGACCTGGAGTTAAATGACCTCTGGTCCGATCTATAAGCTGCCCCTTTTGTGACTTCATTGAAAGTTGCCTTTGAGTATGTCCAAGTAGGTCTGGACTTAAATGACCTCTGACCTAATCTTTAGACAGAAATTGGGTTTCTTTCCTTATTTCACTTTTAGTCCCTAATTTTCCATCCCACCATCTATCTAAAAGATCATTTAGTATAGATGACTTGCCCTTTGAAAGCCTGGGCTAGTTGTTTGCAAGTAATTTCGTTTCATGAATCCATAGCCTAATGGATGGCACAGTCTTGACTCTTTTTCTTTCACCGAAAAATCCTCCTATTTTTCTCCTTTCCTTCCATTACCTTCTCAGTTTATGATCTCATGACTCAACCCAGCAACCAACCAACCAAATCATTTCAAACCCCCCTTGTGCCTGATACCTAGCCTAACATCTCATTTTGAGCTTCAAATATATAGATCATTCTTTGTTTTATGGAGAGATCCCTCTCCAGATCCAGGAGGGCTAGATCCTAGGATCCTGAAGTGGTTATGATGTTGTCTCATCTTCTGGTCTTGCCAATCTGGCCAAAACATGGGAACCCCAACATAATGGCGACTCCACTGGGGAGGAGACCACTTTGCCTTTATATTGGCTCTAATTGCTAATGGTGGACAACAGTCTATTTCTAATGTCCAAATTCATCCACCTGGTGACTTCACACTCCCTATGATCCAAAGACCTGATGACTCCACTGGTGGAGGACTCTGAACTGGTTGAGAAGAAGCAGTGACCTTCTTTGTAGAAACATGGATCCAGACATGGACAAAAATGCAAAGCTTGATGCTTTGGCAGAGCAAGTAAATGGAATAGCAGTCATGTTTGGTAAAGTGCTAGAGATGTATATGGTTAATATGAATGCAAATGATGATTATTTAGAGCAACCCATGCCTTCTTCAGAACAAGAAAAAACTCAAGACCGAGGAGATGAGCAATACATTTATGATGCTCAAGAATATATAGAAGATGAAGAGGAAAGTGATCGAGAACTGCTTGATTGCTTACCTATGTCTTGTGTTACGCTGACTAGAGAATATCAGGATCTAATAAAAAAAGCTAATAGGGATCGCTGCTTTGAGGAAATAAGAGACCACATAAAAGAGGCAGAATCTGATGTGGAAGAAGAGGCTCAAGAAAACATCCCGCCTCCAACTCAGCTAATACAAGAGAAAGAGGATTGTTGTTCTTATGTCATCGATGAAAGGGAAACCCCTCTTTTGACAGAAGAAGAGATTAATCAGATATTAAACCAGCAGTCCACCTCAGAAATCTTTTATAGAACACCACTATTTCCCATTCATCTTATGAGTTTGATGATACAGATCCAGAAAGCTCCTCTACGGATCAAGACGAAGAACGACCTGCTGAGCGTCTAGAATGGTTGACTTGGTCGAGCCAACCTATTTATGACACTGATGGGGAGAGCTACGGCAATATAATAGCAGATGAAGATTCCTTGAATCTTCATTCTGCTTTGCCACAGATCATCAGTGAGACTGGAAACCAGCAGCCTTCCTTTTCAGAGGATGAGGAGGAAAGCAAAGAAGAGATTCTTGAGCAAGATGACAATAACGAGCCTTCTCTTGAAAAAGAGGAAACAATGGAACAAACCACCACTCAAGAATACATAGATATTTGCACAGAGCTCAGCACATCAGAGAAGAATATATCAGAGCTCCAAGAGGACAACACTGCCATATATGATGAGTCCTCCAGTTTAGAAAATGAAGATGATGAAGGAGACACTCTACTCCAAGAGAGTATTCTTCTCCATCCAGTGGAAGAAGAAGAGATCCTGATTGAAATCAGCCTGCCAAATCTTCACAACCAGATATCATTTCATGATCCTTATGTTCATTTCCTGCAAACATTCGAAGAAGGATCAAAGGTATTTATGAGCAGCATGTTGCAAACAGAAAGAAATTTTTTAAAGCTGCTATTATGGAACAAAAAGAGTGGGAGATGCCCTACCTATCTAGCCTACTCAAGGAGCTGAGCAAAACAGACTAGCCATGGGATCACTTGATGGACTGGTTGCATTGGAAGACAATGCTGGTAAGCTAGACTTGTAAATAGTCCAGTTAAAGTAGGGTAGGTAGGAAAATCTCAATAAAACTCAGTCTGTGAGCATGTAGTTAGTTGTTTTTAATTTTTGCAAAGTCCAGCAAGCCAGACAGTCTAATCTTGGCTTGGTTGTTTTTCAATTTCTGTCTTAGAATGTAGAGAAGAAATCTGCTAGACAGTTTAATCCTAGTAGATACTATTTTAGGTAGAGAAAATATGAGGCCGACAGTCTAATCTAGTCTCATGGAGTAATAAGGGTATAATTAGAATAGGTTTACTTTCCTGTTTGTAAAAAATTGATGATGTAAAGGGTCTACTAGTCCAAATTCACCCAGAAGAAAAAATGTTAGGACTATAGTATGGGTAGGTAGTTGTTTGGGAGAATTTTACTGCTGAGGTAATGTCTTCATGATTTGTGGCAGCTGATCCAAGAGAAGAAAAGAATGGGTCAAGTACTAGGCATCTGGCCTACACCAAAAATCATTTTCTGAATTCTTGACTCCTTCAAGAAGAAGCCATCCCCATGTGGAGCCACTGTTAGCCCCCTATGAATTTTTTGATAAGAAAATAGGGGGCTAAAATGTTTTTGAGCCTTCAAGGAATGCATTCCCTTTGAAAACACATAATCCTTGAAGCCTCCTTATGCCTTTGTCCTTTGATAAATCCTCACCACTGATTCCATGAGAGAAGCCTCTCTGTTTGTGAAGAAATTGCCTAAAAGGCCCTTATCCCCCTTATTTCATCCTCACTTAGCCCCTGTTTCTTTCTCCTTTTCCCTCACCTAGTTTCTCTAAATCATCCCAAAATCCCCTTTAGACCCTACACACACCCCTTGTTTGGTTTAATACCCCCTTTTTTCCTCTACCGTTATCCCTTTCTGGCCTCAAATTACATTAAAAAGGGCTAAAAACCCATATTTCAACATATATCAGGCTAGCGCCTTTTGGCCCAGCCTCGCAAACCACTTCCCCATGTAACCCAGCACCAAGACCAGACACCAAAGCATAAGGCACTTATCGCAATCACAACTTTTTGGAAGCGCTTTTTGTGTTATACGAAAAAATCCTGATGCGATCGGAGTTTAGTCGTTTGGCCTCCGCTAAGATCTGAGCCATCGATCTGTGTGAGATTTGACGGTCAGCCCTTTTTTTCAATGAGCCCGTTCCCTCGCCGTTTACTCCTCCGATCACATATCCACCGTCGATCTGATCCGTAGACCAAAGACTCACATTTCATCTGCCCCAGTGGTCCCCGCATCAATCACTACTCGAAACCGGCAGTTTCCATCGCACTGCTTTTGGAAGGCATGCTTTATTTTTCATTCGGCAGCAATGCCATTTACCAGCCGACACGTGGATTTGAGCACTATTGAAAAACCTTCCTCATCGTGCATTAAAGTTCAGCCGTGGACCCGGCACGATATGCGCATACACCGTCTGATCTGAAGCTGCCCATCCAACGATGATCACGCCACGAAGATGCTTGGGAGTTAGCCCAAGGAAAACATGATCCCTGACCCACCATCCATCGCCCTTTGATGCAATCACAGCCGTCGATCTCCCCCCAAGATCGGACGGTGCTGATTAAATCCTCAGCCCTGCTATTGACCGGGTCCCACTGGCAGAGCTCCATGTCACCTCCCTTCATGGCATTTTCTCATTAACTTTGTTTTTCGCCCGATTTCCAAAACCCTTCCATCGTGCATTTTTTGTTGTCGATCATCGCCCCCATGCAGGATCGAACAATCAACATGATATTTCTCCACCATGCCTCCACCTGTCTAGTATTCCACCATTTTTTGCGTTGCCTGACCTATTTTCACCATTCTACTGCATTTTCACCATCCCTCCACAGTTTCACTATCGTCCTCGCAGCCTTCCACTGCATCTATCTCCCCCCGGCATGATTTTTCTTAACATGTTTTACGTGTTTTGCAGGGTTACCGGCGGTGAAAACCGCCACTATTCACAGTCAATGTTCCAGTGACACAGAGTGTAGAGAAGTTCATTGTTAGAGCCTGATGTTGCAGGAAAATGTTTGGGAAGTATTCTACAGGAGAGATTTCATCAAAGTACGAGGTTCAACCCTATAAAACCTCTCCAGCATCATTTAGAGATTCAATTTCGTAGACAGAGACAATCATGGAATGACAGAGAGTATCAGTAAAAAAGCAGAGAGCTTAAGGCCTGTAAGTGAAGATTTTGAGCCTTAATCCAATAATTTAAAGGCGAAGTACCAGATCGAAGACTTCATGAATCACATGGGAGGTCCAGTATGCAGAAAATGATATCATCAAGGTTTCACATCAGCAGAATGTCTCCCCCTGAGAAGGGACATAGTACTCATTACTGTTTCAGTATACATTGTGTCCATGAGAATTTTTCCTCCCTGACAACAGTCCTAATGCTACCAGTGCATTAGTTATGTGGTATGGCAGACCTCACAGTCTTTTATCCACCTCGTTTTATTCACCATAGTATTGCAGAGGTGCTACAACAAGTACATCAAAGACATACCTGAAGTAAATTGCAGCCTGATGAAGACCACACTTTCATCCAAAGAGTACTGAAGATAAATGCCCAGAATTTAAAACAGAATGGGGCCTCGGCCCTCTTCCTCTCCTGAGTTTTAATGCTACATTTAGTTTTTCATCTACGTCCTCTGTTTCTCTTTCAACTATAAAATTCATGAAGAAACTCAATGTGTGGGTGTGGTTCGGTTGTTGCTGTTGCTGTTAGAGGGATTGATTTTGACTGTTAGAACAGTCTTGGGAGGGAGTAGCAAAGTATTTTGTAATGTAGTAGGCTGGGAGGAGAAAGTTTGGACTGTATTAGCCATTGAGCTCAATGTATGTGACTGGTTTTTCACATCAATTGAACAAGAAATTTCTTTGGATCCTAGTCTATTACTATAGGTGACGTTTTCTTGTCGCATTGTTTATTACATTTTTCATGCTGTTCGTTTCTTTTGGCTCGCATCAGAAATCTGGGATAGGATTTACCCTTGTTATGTACCCTATGTTTCTGCTCTCCCTGCCTTTAATGTTTTCTACTGATAGTGAATCTAAGAGTAAATTCATGCATTTTAACTAGTGTAGCAGATGTTATTTCCTGCTAGCTGATGTGTGAATTCGGGGTTTGCTGCTTGGATGTTTCTTGCTGGCGTCAAAGCATTGAAGTTTCCCTGGCTCTGTTTAAACTTATCTCTCTTTTTCCCTTGGAGCATGCTAAAGCATACCTGGAGTTAAATGACCTCTGGTCCTATCTATAAGCTGCCCCCTTTTGTGACTTCATTGAAAGCTGCCTTTGAGTATGTCCAAGTAGGTTTGGAGTTAAATGACCTCTGACCTAATCTATAGATAGAAATTGGGTTGCTTTCCTTCTTTCACTTTCAGTCCCTAATGTTCCATCCCACCATCTATCTAAAATATCTTTTAGTATAGATGACTTGCCCTCTTAAATCCTGGGCTAGTTGTTTTCAAGTAATTTCCTTTCATGACTCCATAGCCCAATGGATGGCACAGTCTTGATTCATTTTCTTTCGCCGAAACATCTTGCTATTTTTCTCCTTTCCTTCCATTACCTTCTCAGTTTATGATCTCATGACTCAACCCAACAACCAACCAACCAAATCATTTCAAACCCCCCTTGTGCCTCATACCTAGCCTAACATATCATTTTGAGCTTCAAAGATATAGATCATTCTTTGTTTTATGGAGAGATCCCTCTCCGGATCCAGGAGGGCTAAATCCTAGGATCCCGAAGTGGTTATGATGTTGTCTCATCTTCTGGTCTTGACAATCTGGCCAAAACATGGGAACCCCAACAGAGTGGACCTAGATTCCTCCACTACTTCCCAAACTTCATTTTGAATGATATCCCAAAAGAAGTGAAAGAAGTTCATGGTGAGTCCATCAGGCCATGGAGCTTTCCCAGATTTTAGTTGGAAAACTACTTGTTCCCCCTCAACAGTAGTGGTCGAAGCCAGCAACATCCTGTTGTGATGATCTGTTAACAACTTGGGGATGTGTTGAGTAATTTTCCCAATGGCTTCCTGCCTGTGATTGTTGGGTTCATGGAGGATGTCCTTGAAGTGGTTGCACATCTCCTCCTTGATAGATTCTTGCATTTCTAGCCTTTCCCCAGCTTTATTATTTATGACAGTGATTCTGTTGTGCATTCGGTGTTGTATGGTGGATCAGTGGAAGAATTTAGTATTTCTTTCTGCTTATTTGAGCCAGTTGATTTTGGATTTATTCCTCCACAAGGCCTCTTCCTGGTGATGTCTCATCTTTGTGTCCATATTGGATGACATTCTGTTGCAGAATTTTCATTTTTTCCTCCAAGTCTTTCTTCTCTGTGAATATATTACTAAATGTAGTTTTATTCTAAATTTTCAGATGTCTTTTGAGAAGTTTTAGCTTTGTTTGGAATTGAAGAATTTTGGTGCCTGGAGGGGGGAATATAGAATTCCACCATTGGGTTTCCATATCCTTAAACCCAGGGTGTCTGAACCAACAGTGTTCAAAACGGAAGGGTTTGGGAGCATGCTTACCTGGGTGGATCCAATGGATTTGTATCGGCCAATGATCAGATCTCACTGTTGGGATAATGGTAGTGTCCATATTCCCTCCTAGGCAGATGAAGTCATCGGTAATGAGAAATTGGTCCAACTGAGAGGCTATATATTGAGTAAATCCTCTTTTGTTGTTCCAAGTAAAGAACCCGTTGGAGGTTTGGAGATCTATGAGATTGTTGCTTTGGATGGATTCTTTGAATTCATTACTGTCAAGTTCTAGATGTTGTCTCCCACCTTTCTTTTCCTAGATTTTTTTAATTATATTGAAGTCTCCTCCCAGAAGCCAGAGTGAATGGGCTCATTGATTGTTGATTTCCTCAATATTGCGCAGGAGCATCAGTTTTTGTTGCACGTTTTGGGGTGCGTAGACATTGGTGAGCAGTCTGTGGATATCAGTACCTACAAGGTGGAAGTTACCCTGGATGAAGTTTATGTTAGCTTACAGGTTCTCTAGATTAATGATTCGAGGGTTCTAGAAGATGGAAAGTCCTCCAAGCACCCCATTTGCATCGACTACTATAATGTTGCTACCTTTCCATATCTTTTTGAAGATGGTTTCCAGGGTGGAACAGGTACATTTGGTTTCTTGCATGTAGAAAATTGCAGGGTGTTCCTCCATAATCATTTTTTTTATGATCTTTTGCTTCGTGGGGCTATTGAGCCCTCGGATGTTCCATGAGATGAGCTTCATGGGATATATTGGGAGGTGAGGGCATAGAATCTGGTTAACTTGGGGAACCGGTTGGATTCCGCCATTTCTTTCCCTACTTCAATAGTTTGTTGCAGGGAGGTTTTCCTTCCTCTTTTTAGGGATTCTTTTCAAAGCATTGGGTATTGATTATCGTGCCTCCTTGTATTCCTAGAGAGGGTATTTGTTCTTGGCTAGTATTTCCTCCATTTTTTCAATTTGCTGCTCTGGGATTGAGGTGTAGTCCTTTTTGGTACATGCTTCTTCTAGCCCTACTAGAGCCAATCCTTCTAGATATATGCTTTCTGGATCTCCTTCCATCGCCTCTGGTATCATTTCCATTATTGTTTCTTTGCCTTTGAGCTAGTCGTAATCCATCTCCATGTTGGCATTGGAAGGTTCTAAGAAGGTCTTTGGTGAAAGCTTGTTTTGTTGTCCCTTTGCTGATTGTGTTTGTGCAGTGGAGGTGCTTCCAACCTCCTTGCTTAGAGTTGTTTCATTTTCGCTCAGTTGATTAAGGACTACGAAGTTGTTTCTGGTAGTTGGTGTTTTTTTGTTCTGCTGCGGGGTATCTCTTTTGGTATGTCTTTTTTTACTTTCTACCTTCGTGAATCCCTCATTTTCCTATTCGTCACCTTTTCTTTTTGTTTCCTTCTAATTCAGAGGGAAATATCTAAATAGATGCCCAAGTTGATGAAATTTCCTACATCTGAAGGAAATGTATTCATAGTAAAAAATTTGAGTCCATTCATATTCTTCATGCAAGAGACTTACCTCGCCTAGGAGCGGTTCGGCTAGATTCATGTAGACACAGATGCGGGCTTAGGTTGCATACTAGTTGATTTTGGTTTCTTCTGCAATATTGAAAAAATCCTCTAGGGAATTTCCTATGTTGCGCAAGGTGAGTTCGTCCCAGTAGTCCTGCAGGAGCAAGTAGAGCTGGATCTAGACTGGTGCCCATTTTAGATCCTATTTGTCTGGGTTGAAGCATTCCATCCAAGGTCGGAGGTATAAGCCTGTACAGTTAAAGAAATACGACCTACTTGTTACACTAAAATTTGTCACCATGTCATTTAGTTGTCTATATGGGCTCATCATTACCTATTTTATGCTCCCTTGGAGGTCTGTAATATTCCTTTTCGGAATTTTCGGGAAAATGGTCCTCAAGGACGCTATATAAGGAAGCTAATGTAAAAATAAGCTGAACCTGGACTTGGATCCATTTTTCCACCCTTCATAAATTACTCCTCTAGAAAATGAGCTCAAAGAAATAACCTTAGGAAGGTTATTCAGATCCTCCAAACCTGTATATCCCAAACAATGCTCAAAAGGGAGAGCTACAACAATACATAAACTTCTACAAGTAGCAGTAGTGAAATATCAATACATATGGTGCAAGGAGAGTGCATAGCCATTATATTATGTGCAACAACAAATAGATATACAAGAACTTGAGGTAAGCCCTCTCAAGTTAGGACAAATCAGCCCCAAGTCAGATGTACATGCAACAATGAAAGTACACAGCTACACAACCCAACAACAAGCTATGACTGTGCAGTCTATAGTAATAAATGACTGCAAACTGATATAGATACAAGGATATAATAATGATAGGCTCAAATAAAGTGTAAGAGTAAGATCTCAACCCCAGAAAACAATACTACAACAATCCCCTAAAGGATTGGAAAAAATACACTAAATGGAAAATGCCGGAGTTGATGGGTAGCAGCAGCAACTCAATAACAATACAAAATGGGAGAATGATGGAAATGCAGAAAATGATGAATAAACCTCCTCCAATGATCTTCCAAGTGAAAGGATTCTCCCTTCATTGAATATTACACTCTCCAATCCACAGTGTGAACCCCTCCTGCAAGTGCCCACTGGAAATAACGCAATACAGGTAAGGGACTTTGCTGTGAACGAGATGAAACATATGGAAAAATGCCAAAATCTGCAAATAATCTCTGGATATTCCTCACTGATCTCCCAGAGAAAGAATGAGCTCCTCCTCTGCAAAACTAGCTCCGAAAGTGGGTGATAATGAATCCTCACTGCAACCCCCAACAACTCAACGTTTCTGCCAAGTCGGAAAAAGTTGTAGCTGAATATGGTCACCTTGGCCTCAAGCCTGGATGTGAGGAGAATGAAGAACAGGTCCTCCAAAGCTTCCCAATGAAGGAGAGGAAACTTCTAAACATAAATCTTCCTTGTGCTAAGTAGCACAAGCTATCCCATTTGCACAACTGGAGAGAGTAGAGCAAATTCGAAATCTTCAACATAATGAGAAATGGCTCTCCTTCCCTATTTTATGCTAAGAGGAGGCTTCCTTGCCATGGAATCCACCCATTAGGGTTTCTCTCATCCAATAATATTCCTCTTATGATAACTGCACTATCTTCTCATGGAAGCTACTCCTCCTTAGGCAGTGCTGTTTGAATGGGTCAAACTCGACCTAGTCTTCTTGTATTTTCCCCTTTTCACACTAGGAGATGAAAAATAAGCCGCTTAAGTGACCCTTTTTAAAATTTGGAGTGTTTATTATGCTTCTTCATGGGCTCCCTTACCCATTTTATTCATTTTATAAAAAGGAAAGAAAAATTAATGTTCCAATTAACTTAATGAAAATTTTGGAACATTACAGTCCTCCCCTCCCAAAGATTGCTTGTCCTCAAGAAAATGCAAGGGTAGACTGATTCTCCTCCTCCTCTGATGTAGCACCCATGTATGATGATCTCCTCTAAGAAATATGATGCTATCTCATCAATAAAGCTCCCACATTGCTTCTCCTCAGCATGTAAATTAGCTACCAAGCTATCATCATGAAAAAGTGAGGTGCTCAAGAGAGTGGAAAAGTGTTGTCTAGAGTTCCTCCCAAGGTATGGAGTCTGAAATGTGTTGGGAGACATTCTCCCCATGTGTATCCTCCATCACCAAGCAATCAACCATGCAAAATAAGTCACCTTCCAACTAGGAAACTCCTGGAAATCATCCTCCATCTTGAGTCCATGTAGAATAGGTGGGCTGAAAATTTAATCATGGAAAGCTTCATAACCTACCCCACGCTATCCTCTTCTCCATTTATGATGAGTGTGGAGTGAAAGCTTGATTTGGGCTACAATAGTGTTTCCCTCAAGTGGCAAGATGAAGTTTATATCTCCAAGGATCTCTCCATCAACGCTGTAATTCAAGCTGGCCCAAATCATCTCATTTGTGATGAGTTGGAATTCATCATCATATGGTATCCAACCAATCATATAGTTCACCTCATGTAGAAACAAACGTTTTTTCATGGTGACCATATCCTCTTCCATACTCCCCTTAGAGCATGTACTACAAAAATTATGGAGGTCTTCTCCCCCACAGAACACATCCTTCCAATGTGTTTCTCCTCCCTTATGATACACATGGGGTTGCTACTGATATATGGCTGAAACATAATGATCCTCAAGAGAGACCCAAGCCATCCCATCAAATACAACACCCATGGGATGCCTCCCCAAAAAGCTCAAGCTCTCCAAATGGCTCCTCCCATTTGAAAGCAAGAGGTGTAACATGGCAATCAAGGCTGGCCCACTTGTTTTTTTGAAACATGCAATGTGAGAAGTATGGGGAACCATACTCCCTATGAGCATCCTCAACTCTTTTGCCACTCCTCCAATGGTGCTTCCCATGTCCAACGTTCTACTAGCAGAATATGGAAGCATAAATCTATGAGAGCAAGGAGGCGAAACAGGGTTCCACACATGGAACCAATGCAAGGCATCATTGGCCTGCCTCAATATATAGTGCAAAAAGTGTCCTTTCAGCCACTTTTTTTCTGCCACATTCATCCTGCAAGATGAGATCATGAAAACATAACTTGGTGCCAATGGTGCACACCAAAAATCCTGTGGCTTTCCCCCATAATCCACCAATAAGATGGCCATCATAATTGCTGAAATTGACCATAAGTACAAAAAAACATAATGTGCAAGAAGGAAATATCCTCCTTGGTATGATATGCTGCTCAAAAGGATAAGAGAGTGCAAAACATAAAGCAAATAGTTGCCTCCCTCATCATGTACTGCGGTCTTTGAGCTAAAATGGCTCAAGTAAAAATTCTCTCTTACTGCAATAGAGTAGGGAAGTGGTTGTGCCAACCATATCATCATCTCTCGAGCTATGCATATATCCATATGTCGATATACATCCATTAGGATGCCCTCCCAAGTGGAATCCTCCATCAATAAAGAGTATGCATAAGAGTGCATGAAAGGAGAATCCATAAATGCTGCATGTAGGTATCTCCCCTTGTGCTTGTGAAACCAAACCAAGAATATCAAAATATAGTAAGGGATGCTTCCATCCATTACTCCCTCATCCACATCTCCTACATGCCTCCGAGGTACATCACTTGTGAAGTGGTCTTGGGAACACTTCAACAAGAAATCCCAGCTCTTAAGTGACAAAGTTGCTGGCCTGTGGAGTAGGGCCATTGTCATCTCAAAGCTCAATTCAAGGACATGGTTCTTGTCAAAGACTCTACTCATCATGTTGTTGCAAATATAGAGTTCCTCCCATGAAGAAGGTACTGCTTGGGCATCTAAGGCTAAGGAGCAACCCCTTTGCACCATGTTAGTGCCACCTCCTGCTCTTGCAACATCTGAATATAATTTGAGCAACAAGAATGTTTGCTGCTCCTCCATACCCCCACCATAACAAATATGTGAAGGTGGCATAATGAGTGGTAAAAATAATACCATCTCATCATAATGAAACCATGCTCCTCTCTATCCCATGGTGTAAGTATCCTACCAGTCCTCCTCCTTCCCCATACCCCATGAAAAAGGATAGGTCCTATGCTGGCCAAACTCTCTCAAGAGTAGCCAACGCAACATTGCCTCTTGCTGCCCCGTGTCATAAACTTGCAAAAGGCTCACCATCCTCTTGCCTTCCATCCACATCCACTCAAATCCTTGTGGATTTCCCCCTTCATCCTGCATCTTGGTATCCTCCCAACAAGGGCTACCATCTTCCCAAAACAGATTTTGGCCTTTGCATTTCATGGGACATTGAAATGCAATCTCTCCCATGACAAAGTTTCTAAACCCTAACCTCAATGGTGGTACACAAAATATCAATGATGTATAAGGATGATAGTACAACGCAGTGAAAAATTCCTGCTCTAGACAATCAGCATGTAATGATATACAAACCTCCATGAGAAATAAAAACTTAGGCATACCTTGGAGAGTTTTGAAAGAATCTTGTGTTGCAGCAAGTGTCTCTTCCTCAATAGTGCTAGATGCCTCAATTTCTGGAGATGAAGGTTGCTTCTCAATCACTATGATAGTGCTGGTATGTGCCTCTTCAACTGGTGGTGAGGGCTCCTCCCTCCTTTGACCAAATCTTCTGATCAATCTTTGAGAAAAATCAACAAGAGTACAAACCCTTGCATGGTCCTAATGGCTGAACCACCAAGTCTTTGCTTCACGCTCAAGGTGCAGTGCTGCAACTTCTATAGCATCTCTATCTACTATAGGATGTAGTAGGATGAAAGCCTCTAGCTTCTTCACCCAAACCTCTGCTGCACATGTGAGTGATCCATCAAATGTGGATGATAGAAATCTATTGCCTCTCATCATCCCATAGCTGTGGGGTATTCTCTCTTCTTTCTTCTTAATACACTATGGAAAAGATAGAGTCTCTTGGAAGGCTCTAGGTTTTTCTAGGTACTTAGCAAGATACTCACTTAGAATCTCGAATTCCAAGTGTTTTTCATGCTCCATTTTTCCTCCTTGGTGAGAGTAGGAGGTGCATGGTCCTAATTCTTCTCCTTTTTCAGTCTTCTCAACCTCCTTGGAGAGGTCTTTTCTAGATCTAAAATATGATGAGAGTAATCTCATCCTCTGCATCATCTTTATCTCTTATCTCTCTACAATTCTAACATCCACAAGCTGGGCCAAGTTCGAAGCTCTGATATCACTGTAATATTCCTTTTTGGAATTTTCGGGAAAATGGTCCTTAAGGACGCTGTATAAGGAAGCCAATGTAAAAATAAGCTAAACCTAAACTTGGATCCCTTTGTTCACCCATAATGCATTACTCCTCCAGAAGATGAGATCAAAGAAATAACCTTAGGAAGGTTATTCAGATCCTCCAAACCTGTATATCCCAAACAATGCTCAAAAGGGAGAGCTACAGTAATACATAAACTTCTACAAGCAGCAGTAGTGAAATGTTAATAAAAATGGTGCAAGGAGAGTGCATAGCCATTATATTATGTGCAACAGGAAATATATATACAAGAAATTTAGGTAAGCCCTCTCAAGTTAGGACAAATCAACTCCAAGACAGATGTACATGCAGCAATGAAAGTACACAGCTACACAACCCAACAACAAGCTATGACTGCACAGTCTATAGTAATAAATGACTAAAAACTGATATAGATATAAGGATATAACAATAAAGGGCTCAAATAAAGTGGGGGAGCAAGATCTCAACCCCAAAAAACAACAATACAACAATTCCCTAAAGGATTGGCCAAAATACACTAAATGGAAAAATGTTGGAGTTGCTGGGTAGCAGTAGCAACTCAATAAAAATATAAAATGGGAAATTTAGAAGCCTCCTCCAATGATCTTCCAAGTGAAAGGCTACTCCCTTCACTGAATATTACACTCTCCAATCCACAGTGTGAATCCCTCCTGCAAGTGCCCACTGGAAATAACACAATATAGGGAAGGGACTGTGCTGTGAATGAGATGAAACATATGGCCCAATTCCAAAATCTGAAAATAATCTCTAGATCTTCCTCACTAATCTCACAGAGAAATAATGAGCTCCTCCTCTGCAAAACTAGCTCTGGAAGTGGGTGATAATGAATCCTCACTGCAACCCCCAGCAACTCAACGTTTCTGCCAAGCTAGAAAACGTTGTAGCTGAATATGGTCACCTTGGCCTCAAGCTTGGATGTAAGGAGAATGAAGAACAGGTCCTTAAAAGCTTCCCAATGAAGGAGAGGAAACTTCTAAACATAAATCTCCCTTGTGCTAAGCAGCACAAGCTATTCCAGTTGCACAACTGGAGAGAAGAGAGCAAATTCGAAATCTTCAACATAATGAGCAATGGCTCTCTTTCCCTCTTTTATGCTAAGAGGAGGCTTCCTTGACATGGAACCCACCCATTAGGGTTTCTCTCATCCAATAATATTCCTCCTATGAAAACTACGTTGTCTTCTCACGCAAGCTACTCCTCCTTAGGCAGTGCTGTTTGACTGGGTCAAACTTGACCTAGTCTTCTTGTCTTTTCCCCTTTTCACACTAGGAGATGACAAATAAGCCACTTAAGTGACCCCTTTGCACATTTGGAGTGTTTATTATGCTTCTTCATGGGCTCCCTTACCCATTTTATTCATTTTATAAAAAGGAAAACAAAATTAATGTTCCAATTAACTTAATGAAAATTTTGGAACATTACACGGTCCAAAATTATAAAGTTCCTAAACCAAGTCTTGGAATTGGAGAAAATCTCATTAAAACCTAAAAAATCATAACTCCACACTTTTCCTAGTCCTTACCTATGGTACCGCTATTTCTTTCTCTATAACCTGTGGCACATTTCGCACGTTTTTCTTATTAAACCTGCGGACCCCCATAAAAGGTAAAATAAAAGAAAAAGTAAGTTCTAGAAGCCTAGCTGGTCAAATATTCTCCTAACTGGAGGCTTCTAGAAGCATAATCAGGTCGAGCTTCATCCCTTCATTCATGAACCTCTATCCCTTCATTAATGGAGCTTATCCCTTGGTATTTGGAGCTCAAATCCCTTTATGAGAGGAATTTATCCCCCTCTTTATGGAACTGAAACCACCTCACTTTTCTTATAAATTGAGCTCATGTTTCAGTCTCAAGGGTAGATTGTAGATTGGTAGACTTTGGTGGATTAAAAAATTGCTGAAGAAATCATACTCTCTATACTTGGCATCAATAATATGTGAACGATTACATACTCATATATATATATTTATGCTAGTTTAGAGAGGATAAGGATTTTCAAACCGAAGGAAAATGGCTGTTCAGGACCCCAGAAGAACCTGTATGACATCAAGGTAAAAAGGTTGTAAGGTTACTTCTTATCATACAAGTTAATACAAATGGATTCTATTTTCTCATTAAGTTGTTCATGTATCTATTTGAGAAATTTAATTATTGGATTCCTTGATCACTGAGATAGATTAGTGTTTCTGAATTATTATATCTTGCGGGTGCTTTTAATCCTTTTATCTGTCTTTGATTGTAGGTTTCACATGTTGAAGTGACCTCTTTTGGAGCGACTGGATAGAATATTTCAGCAAGCGTTGGACTTTAGGTAGGGGCATGTCCTCAAACTTTGTTATTTAATAATTTTGAATCACAAATGATTTAGAGAAAATGGTTTGCATTTGGATGTTTGTTTCTAGATATCCTTAGGATACTAGGGAGATTGTCCTTGTCCGCAAGAAGGATTAATCCGCATAACAAAATGGCAACTCCACTGGGGATATAGAACTTAGTTTTCATTTTTATTTTTCAGCTTGAATTTTAAGAGTCTTCTGATTTTGATTAGTCTAAAACTGGGTTGGGTAGATAACTTATTAAAAAAATTGGGGTAGTTTTCTTTTGTTTTTGCAAAAAAAATTCCCCCTCATTGTGTCTGAGTGTTAATCGCCTTTGAGTTTTTTTTATTTTTTGACCTTTGGAACTCTCACCCAATTTTCTTTACTTACACTTGATTGGTTCTTTAGATTAAATTAGAATCATCTTGTGTTTGAGAATTCTCTTGCGTAGATCACATTTGCATAATTAGAATTCTCTTTTTCAGAATATGAATGAAAAATGTGCATAGATCACATTTGCATAATTAGAATTCTCATTTTCAGAATATGAATGAAAAAAGTGCATAGATTACATTTGCATACTTTTCAAGTGAATTGTGCATAGATTACAATTGCGTAGTTTACATTCTGGAAAAATCAATCGTAGATTTAGATCAGTTTCTTTGATTTGAATTTACATGTTTTTGTGCTTGTTTTAAAAACATAAAAATAAAAAATTGGAATTGATTTGCATTAGTTTTTCTTGATAAAATTATCTTTTCTCTTATTTATCAATTTTTGCATTTTTGGAAGTGAATGGGACCTCTCTCCTTACTTTAGTTAAGATTCATCGAATTGAAAAGATTACATTATCATATTCGATTGCATTCAGTGTTGGGTCAGGTCATAACACCATTGGTTTCATATCCATTTAACCTTTGATTAATAACAGCCCAAATAACACATCGCTTAATAAAATTCATCTAGAAATTTTTACTTTTTTAGGTCTCTTTCCACCAATCTAGCTCAGGATTAGAGCTTTGGAATATGGTGTAAACTTTCCAAAGCAACTAAACAAACAAGTAGCAATCTTGCGGTAGGAAAACTTCCAATTGTTTCAACTGTGCTTGCTCTGGGAAGCTCTTCTTAAAAGAGTAAAGCACAAGATCATGTCGGAACCAGTGAGGTAATCATACCTATCTCATTGGGAAAGATAGTAGATGTGCACATATTAAAAATGGTAAACCTCGGATAGACCATTGTCGAGGAGCCTGGGGTCACTTGTTGGTAAACCTTGGATTATATCAAGAAGCTTTCAAGGGGATTGAGCTAGTTACTCTACCCTTGCATGTATATCAGATCGTAGACTATTCCCTCAGGTATAATTGTCTCAATTGGTGACCTTAGTGGCCATAATCTTTAGGATTTTTCCGAAGGTGACAGTGGAGGGAAAGTTCCACTGTACCTAGAACAGACGCTGACTAGACTCACTTGGACTTTTTGGAGGGTACACTTCACTTAGAGATGGAATAGTGGAGGTACTTGCACCAAAATGTTTCATTAAGCAGGTTGTTAGGGTAACAGTTCTGACCACTAGTTTTTCACATTGATCTTTGTGACGTTGGATTTCATCACCAACTAGTGATTTCGTTGTGAAAACAAACTGTTTGTGTGTGGTTTGCCTCCTAGATTTTATAGCGCATTTTCATTTGTTTGTTTTTAATTTTTAGAGACCTTAGGTGTGAATTGTGAATTTGAATTGTTAATATTTTTTAAATTGTTAATAAATTCACTGAAGTTGAATCTAATGGAAACTGTTCCGGAATTTACCAACCAAGGAACCCCTCTTAACGAGAATCCTAGTACTTTTCCTTGCTTTGAAAATGTTGGTCCTCCCTATATGGCTACATTGTCATTACCTGGATTTACCACAAGTTTACCGGTATGGTTATTTTCAACTTCGTTGGCCTCAAATACTCAAATTTTTCCACCTCAAATAGATGCTTCACCTCAACAGAGTTCACCATCTCAACATCACCAGCCTCATGTTGACCCTCTACCCTCTTCGCTCAACATGTCTTCCTCCATTTCTTCTTCTTCACTTAAAAAACCTTAATGCTAGTAACCAAGTGGCTAAGAAGAAGAAGAAGAAGAAATATAAGAAAGAAGTCAACCAACCAACCATGGCTGTAAGTGTTAGTAGTGTTGATGAAACCTCCAACATGCATCGTAAACCCAAATTACCTTGCAAAATTTGTAAGGGTGACCACTTCCTTATCAATTGTCCTGGTATTCCTAAGGTGTTGGAAGTATGGTCAAAATGATCTCATCAACTTACCGTTGATCCATCAACCAGTGATTGTCATGTTCTTGGGAAAAGGGTAAATTTAGGTTTCCTTGTAGGTTACTCAAAGGGATTCATTAAACTCACATTTTCCCTCACATGGATGAAGCCTCAAAATTGTTGGAAAACCTTACTGTTCCATAGCAGCAACTTCCAATTTGTTATCGTAAACTTTCTCCCAACCTACCGTCAACTGACGGAGTGATTGATCTAATTCCAAGTACAGTCAATCCCACTCTTCCATTGAAGAGTGCAACTGATATCACTCAGGTTGATGATCCATTAGCCAATCAAGTGGTCAACTCAATTTCACATTCGTTCAATCCCACTCTCCCTGAAGAGAGTGAAATTCATACCACTCAAGTTCTTCTTGTTACATCCGATTCTTCTACGCTAGGGGGCATTCCACCTGTTTCTACAGAACCCCCTCCCAGTACCAAGGTCTTTTCCTTTGATTGGAATAGACTGAAAAAACCTCGTCTTCCTTCTTCCATCCCTTTCCAAATAATTGTGAAGGCTTGTGGTAAGAATGTGCGTCGCACAAATATAGATGAAGGTGCTTCTGTTAGTATTTTATCTCAACTGCTTGGCAAGCGTTGGGTTCCCCTCAGCTTGTGCCTGTTACACAGAATTTGTCAGCTTTTAACAGAACCATTAGTGAAACTTTAGGGATCCTTCCAAATTTTATTATTACCTTGGAGGGTAAAACTGTCTGTATTGATCTCATGGTAGTCCAAGGCCCCTTGGATTTCAATTTTTTCCTTGGGCAAGACTATGTCTATGCAATGAAAGTTGTCGTATAGACACTCTTTCGCGTGATGTATTTCCCTCACAATGGAAACATTGTGACTATTGACCAGCTTTCATTTGTTAGTCCTGATTCGACTACCAATAATTTGACACCCCTGAATTTTCCTTATATGGAAGTGGTATTTACTCTACCATAGGTTAATTATATGAAAACTAGTTCCATGTTTTAAATTACCGATGCAAGCGAGGCTCTCACTGTTTGCTCGTCTTCCTTTGACTTAGATCCGGTAATTGACATGGTAAACCCTATGGGATTATTTGAACACGATGTTCTTATCCCATCCCTTGACATGAGTTCCTTCCAGAGAACTGTTCTTCCATCTAATGAAGACCTCTTGGAAGCCATGATCGAGGTGTGTCCCATGACATGTGTTTCTTCTAGTTGGAAGCCATGAACATGATTATGAGGAGAGTTCTTGTTATTGTGTCAACCTCATTAAAAAATGAAATAGGTGCCCGGAGTATAGTTCCTTTTACAATGTCAACCTCGTTAAAAAATGAAACATGATTATGAGGATGGTTTTTTTCCTATGTCAATCTCGTTAAAAAATGAAACAAATCACCATGATGATAGTTCCTTTTACTATGTCAACCTCGTTAAAAAATGAATCAAGCATGAGGATAGTTCCTTTTACTGTGTCAACCTCGTTAAAAAATGAATCAGGAATTGGGGATAGTTCTTTTCCTGTGTCAACCTCATTAAAAAATGAAATAGATACCATGAGCATAGTTATTTTCCTATGTCAAGCTCATTAAAAAATGAAACAAATTCTCTCCTAATTGAGTCGTGTCTTTGATTAGATCTCATAAGTGTTAAGTCAGTATTTCATCTGATCTCGTAAATGAACCTTCATTACATCCACCTATTAGTAACCAGTAGTCTAATTTTCTACTGGTTTCAAGCTTGTGTAAAAATGAAACCACTCTCAAGCACAATTTTCTCTGTTTCAAGCTTATGTAAAAATGAAACCACTCTCAAGCACAATTTCCCACGTTTCAAGCTTGTGTTAAAATGAAAACACTTTCAAGAATAGTTTTACTATGTTTCAAGCTTTTGTAAAAATGAAACCACTCTCTCAAGCATAATTTTTCCTATGTTTCAAGCTTGTATAAAAATGAAACCTATCTTGAGTCCATTTCAGTTATTATTTTCAATACTCGTTAAACTCATGAAAATCTCGAGCTTCTTTTGCTATTATTTTCATGCTCGTAAAATGTACATGAAAATGTCGAGTTCTTTATGTCTTTTCCTGCTCGTTAATTAAATTGAAAGTTGGCCATTGAGTATAATTTTTATCACTTTTTCAATCTTGTTAAAACTTACGAAAAATTGAAACCATTGAGTATAATTTTTATCACTTTTTTGAACTCGTTAAAAATTACGAAAAAGTGAAACCATTGAGTATAATTTTATCACTTTTTTGGGCTCTTGAAAATTACGAAAAAGAAAAACCCTGGAGTTCTCTTTTAAGCCCTTTTCAAACACTTTAAATATGAAAAGATCATCGAGTAATTGACTATTCGAACTCGTTAAAGGAAATGAACAGTTGGCCTTTTAGTATAAGTTTACCCCTTTTCTGAACTAAAATGGACTATTTACGAAAAAGGTATACATTGATTAATCATGGTCAATAGAGTTCTCTCCTACATTATTTTATCCTTTTTCAGGCTTGAGAGACTAAATTTATAAAACATTACACCCACAGAGTTTTCTTAAATTTTTCTTCTGACTCCCTAAAACTGAAAAACATCGAGTTTCTCCTATACTGGACTCGTTAAAACTAAACAGTAAACGACCTGTCGATTACAAATAGGAACGAACCATTCCTTCTTAGGGTTCGATTTTAATACTAAGTTGGACTCATCCGAAGGATGAGCTTACACAACAAGAAAATGTTATCCTCCTCAAGCTTGTAAAAAATAAAGAGGTACTTTCCAGATATGGTGGGGGAAAAGAGAGGAAATGAATGCAGTTGTCATAATTTTTTTTGAAAAGTAGAATACCACTCTTGAACATGACAGTTTTTGTTACAATCATACCTAAGTTGGGAAAATCCTTTGTCTAAAAGTTAATCAAACCACATTGAAAGTCTTCAGCGGGTTTCTGGGTATTAGCTTTAGGTCAATTGTCACCAAACCATATGCAGTGTCGTTATGTGTTCAAGAGAATAGTTTAAATAAACCATTCATTGCAAACATTTGTCTCCATTCGCGTTGACCATCCCTGAGTCAGTCCTTGCTAAAAATTTCTTCAAAACTTGATCTAATGGTTTCATGTCGTGGGATTTCCTATGACGGATCACTTTCTATCGACGACAGCTCATCATCCAGAAATTTGATCTAGAATCCTATCAGTACCTTGGGATCTGCATGCCCTAATGGCAGGTTTCTCGCGTTCGACGATAGGTTGCATCATTAACCTTCGATCGAATGATTCTGTGAAGTGTTTGACTGCAAATGATTCATTCACACTTCATAGATTGTACTGAGTACTTTGAGAACCATCTCCATTATTCGTGGTTTCTCTCACAGTTGTTAACAGTTCACAGCATTGACTGGTAATCATGTGGTTTTTACCATGTTTGACTTCGACACAATCAATCACATGGATAGAATCGTACTACTTCGAGAAGCGGAAATCAAGACCTTGGATCTAGTTTCCACCATCCAGGCTACGAGGAGTTTTATAATTCATGATACAATATACTACTTATGATAGATGGCTGCGTCCATGTTGTGTCTACTATTGATGTAATTTTAAAATCCTTTTTGTACCAGAACATGTATTTAGTTTTGATTTGAGTATGGGAATGCCTACCTCAGTGATGATATACATATATATGTTTGCATTGAATGTTTTTATAGGTTTCGACCAGTATGTCCACAACCCAATCCTCAGAATGATAAAGCACTTCACTCTTCAGAACTACTTCAGAATTCGCGCTTTAGGGTTCAATCTGTTACACTAAAATTTGTCACCATGACATTTAGCTATCTATATGGGTTCATCATTACCTATTTTATGCTTCCTTGGAGGTCCAAAATTATAAATTTCCTAAACCAAGTCTTGGAATTGGAGAAAATCTCATTAAAACCTTAAAAATCCTAACTTCGCACTTTTCCTAGTCCTTACCTGCGGTACTGCGGTTTCTTGCTCTATAACCTGCAGCACATTCCGCACATTTTGCTTATTAAACCTAAAGACCCCCGTGAAATTTAAAATAAAATAAAAATTAGGTTCTAGAAGCCCGACTGGTCAAATATTCTCCCAACTGGAGGCTTCTAGATGCATAATCAGGTCAAGCTTCATCCCTTCTTTCATGAACCTCTATCCCTTCATTAATGGAGCTTATCCCTTGGTATTTGGAGCTCAAAGCCCTTTTTGAGAGGAATTTATCCCCCCTCTTTATGGAACTAAAACCACCTCCATTTTCCTATAAATTGAGCTCATGTTTCAGTCTCAAGGGTAGATTGTAGATTGGTAGAATTTGGTGGATTAGAAAATTGCTGAAGAAATCATACTCTCTATACTTGGCATCAATGGTATGAGAATGATTAAATACTCATATCTATAGTTTTATGATAGTTTAGAGAGGAGAAGGCTTGTCAAACTGAAGGAAAACATATGTTGAAGACCCTGGAAAAACCTGTATGAAATCAAGGTGACAAGGTTGTAAGGTTACTACTTATCATACAAGTTAATACAAATGGATTCTATTTTCTCATTAGGTTGTTCATGTATCTATTTGAGTAATTTAATTCTTGGATTCCTTGATCACTGAGATAGATTAGTGTTTTTGAATTGTTATATCTTGCAGGTGCTTTTAATCCTTTTATCTATCTTTGATTGCAGGTTTCACATGTTGAAGTGACCTCTTTTGGAGCGATTGGATAGAAGATTTCAGTAAGCGTTGGACTTCAAGTAGGGGCATGTCCTCATACTTTTTTATTTAATAATTTTGAATCACAAATGATCTAGAGAAAATGGTTTGCATTTGGATGTTTGTTTCTAGATATCCTTAGGATACTAGGGAGATCGTTCTTGTCCGCAAGAAGGATTAATCCGCATAACACCGCCATCCATGATTTTTTACTTATCTTCAGAGCAGGTAAAGAGGATGTTAAAGAAACCCTTTGCGCATAGTTGTAGTTCTATGTGTCCTTTTGGTTTCCATTTCGAGGCTATCCATCCCTGCAGTGCATTTTCTGTGGGCTAGAAGCACATGAAATTGCCTCTTAGTGAATGATATTTCATGAATTGGATTATTCTTTTTATGCGGTGCACTGGGAGTTCAGTCACTCTTTTCCTGGTTTCTTTTGGGATTCAAGTGGCAGATTTCTTAGTCATGTCTGTTGCAGTCGTATTGCTTTCCTGCTACTTTGTGGGTGTCGCCCCTATATTTTCTTGAGATGGTCTAGGGTTGTGCTGATTGGCATGTTCAGCCCCTGCCACCATCCCTGTTGGTGACTAACCTATTGGGGGGCAGTAGCCCCCTCACTAGGGCCAGTCATTGGAGAGCTTGCTTCTGTCTAAATCTCAATGTCTCGTAGCTCTGACTAAATGAGAAGGACTGCGAAGGGCAGTCAAAGCTAGAACCCACTAACCCTAGGTCATGGAGGTCGGCCTGATACAGAGCTCTACTAGGGTTTTTTTTAGGTCCTAGCGATACATTAGTGTGAAGGCCAATTTAATTAAATAAATTGGTGTAGTGTCTAATTTAATTTTCCCTTAATTAAATGGGACAATAAAATGTAATCTTATCTCGTAATCACTTTTAATAGTTAACTGAGAGTGATAAACTCAGTTACCTCATGTATTTCGAGTTGAGGGTGGTTGATGAGGCATGTAGAGTGATTATATTAGTTATGGAGTTCAAATTTCAGTTGGTGCATTATTTTAATGCATGAGTTATCGGTTAACTTAGTTAGGTGAGTTAAATTCAGTTGAATTAGTTATAATTGTTTGTTGCACTAGTGAGAGATCAGGTGAATTAAATCTAATTCAATTCACATGCAGTGATATGCCATGCAACTAATGATTTACTCTTAAGAGTTGCATGCATTTCAGTTCTAGTGGAGACCCAGTTGAGACAAAGGTTAAAGGGATGTTAAATATAAGTTGTGTGATTAGTAGGTTTCCTGCATGCAACTAGACATCCATTGGATTTTCCATGATCCTTGCGTAGTTTTGAAAGGCTGGAATTCCTAAGGAATAGAGATTGCATTCCACATAAATTGCACAAGTAAGGCAGACTGATTAGAGGCTGCGAATTGGCTAAGTGTTGGTCGATTTTGTCCGGGTCAGTGTGAGACAATTGTGAGAGTGCATGAGACTCTTGTTTGAAGAGTGCATTGTAATTGTTTCATGATTCCATGGTGAATATACAATAGAAGATAGAGGGGTTTTGAGCAGTAATCATTCCTCTGGAAAATATTTGTGTTGTGGTTTGATTTTATTCTTTATTTACTTCTTGTGATTGGCGATCGTGTTTAATTTCCGCAATTGATTTGTAGAAGGATTCGGTATCTAGCTTTAGTACATTTCTTGATCAGATTGAATCCATTGATATACATATGTTTGTATGATTTCTACATCACACGTGGCTTAAATTGCACTAGTTTACATTCATCTTTCACTCCTTATCAATCAAACTCTTAAAAGTGGGATCAAAGTGGGATCATATACTTTAACGTGCAATATTTTTCTATCATTTAATAGATCTTGTGTTTTAATTAAAATTTTATAAAGATATAGATATGTATAAAATAAACTTAGGATTCTTGTTTAAGATATTGCATTCTATCTCAATTCTTATGAAGATATAGACATGTTAAAATAAAATTTTCATTATTGTTAAGATATTTTTACTTAACATTATAACAATATTATATATTTATTTGTATATCTCATATATAGCATTTCTCTTTATTTACATATTTTTCTATTTGTTGTGAATATGATATTTATTTCTTTTTATTTTTTTATATAAAGTTTTTTGTATTATGTGCAATTCTTACATACATGAGTGTTATATAAAGGAAAAAAGAGATATGTTTATTTGTATGGATATGTGCCCAACATATTCACATAGATAGATAGATAGATAGATATGATTGTAAATGATACTCTGATACAATAAAATAAATATTTATAGAAAAATGAGACATGAATTTAGTTAACCATTATTAGTATATATTATTTGGTAGATAGAGCTAAGAAAGCACATTATGTTACAAGTTTATTTATATCATAAGAGATTAATATCATAGTTTATCAATGGAATTTAGCTTGTAGATAGGGAACTTGCCATTCTAGTGGATTCAGGGTATTTGGAGGCATGCCATGTCTTATCCATAGTTCTATTTAAGAAATTTTTTTAGGGGTTGCCTCAAATGAGAACATCATATTCATGTGGATTTGAGTTCGAGGTACTATATTTTAAGACATTTTCATTTTGACTTGCTACTTTCTCTACCTTTATCAAACTTTGTAGTCCAAATTATTTCATATGGGATCTCTTTCTTGAGTTGTACCCATACATTTCTCACCACTCCACTTTGGCTAATGCTATCCTCATGGATCATTTCAAAGCTTGCATGAAGTAGTTACTAATTCATGATAGCTCCTGGGATGCCCTTCTTCTTAAGGATACCAACAAGAGCATGGTGGGTTTTCATAAAGTTTGATATTATGTTTTTGGGCCCTGTTATCACAAAATATATCACCTTAGTCTAAAGCCTCTTTAAGCTCTAGATTAAGGTAAAAAATGATATCAACCACCACTATCACCTTAGCAAGTATTCCCCTATTGTTCTATGGATGGATATTATTATCTCCACAGGGGAGACTTCCCCAACTGATCTCGAAGATTCGATAACCTATTAGGTCTCTATATTACTACTGTAGTCCATTATTGTTGTTAGTGTAGCCCCCTTATTGTTATTTTTGTACTGCTGTAACCCCAATATTATTTTTATTGTCCCCTTACATTATTATTATTAGGTCAGCTAGGATTATATTATGACCCCATGGACTCCTATATATAGAAGGAGGTTTTGTCATTTATATCATCCAAGAATTGTTCAATTACGTAATGTAAAGGAGGTTCCCCCTCTAAGTGGCTTATTTCTAAGGCGTTGATCTCTCTTTTCTTCTATTTTTGGAGCTGGTTTCATAAATTTTGTATCAGAGCTTTGGATTCTAGGGTTTCACTGCTCTAAACAAGTCATCATGGCATTTTCGCTATAAATTTTCTCTACGAAGGTTCATAAGCTGAGACTTTTACAAAGAAAAGCCTAAATATTGAGGAACATCTTGTAAAAATTTCATATCTTTGTTCACAACATTTTTGGAGATATGATCTGTGGAAGTTAGGGTTTTTTCAAGCTCCCAAATTTAACATAAACAGGTCATCGTCAAATTTTTTCTATAACGTTTTTTCTACGAAGGTTCAGAAGCTGAAATCTTGAGAAAATTCATGTAAAAATTTCAGATCTTGGTTTGTAATATTTTCGGAGATATGATTTGTGAAAGTTAGGGTTTTTTCAAGCTCCCAAATTTCATCTCAAAGAGGTGACCATTGGAAAATCATCATAACTCTCCCTTTGAGCATCGGATTGGAATTCTGTAGAAAGTGGCCACAATTACACAAAATTTGGTTTTTTGTGTATCAATTTGAGAGCCAAAGGAGTAAACAGTGACACGTGACACACTATGCAATTTCGCTCTATTGAACCAGTCCATAATTAGGTCATTGTGGGAGATTGGGCATAGCTTTGTCTTGAAGAATCCAAATCAGGTCAGACCTGTGGCATTAGAAATAAGATTTAGAGGGCTACTACAAGATCAAATTTTCGATATTGAAGATCCTAAATCATAGAGATAATTTAGTTTCAATATCAATCCCCTCAAAATAAATAAAAAGGTGTGTATTTTTTTTTTTTCCGAATTGCTTAAGTCTTGTTTGAAGAATCAGTTTTAATTGATTCCAAGAGCATATTGTAGAATATATATCAGTATTGGGTTCTAAAATCCCCCCTAAAAATAATTCAACACCCATTAAGCCTTTAGAAGGCTCTACTATAACTCATGAAGATGAAGAAATGCAACATGACATATCAAAATTACAAGAGCAAGTGCACCAAATTTCGCTCTCGCAAAGAGCAACAAAAAATGAAATAGAAGTTTTGAAGAAAGGCATGGAAGCTAAGATGGATTTTTTGAAGAAAGGTGTCGAAGCTAAGATGGATGGTTTGAAGAATGGCATGGTTGGCATGGAAGCTAGCATGGAAGCTAAGATGGATGACATGGAAGAAAAAATGGAAAACATGAAGAATGATCCAAAAGCAGACATGGAAGGTTTGACAAAGTTGATACAAGAAATATTTCCTAATGGCGTAAAGATAGTAGAGGAAACTCATGATGAGAACAAAATAAATGTTAATCATCATTTCGTAAACTCTAATGTTGGATGTAAGATCCACCATATTCCAAATCGATATGAGGAAGTTTGATGGCAAGGATCCCGTAACATGGATACTACGGATGGAGCAATATTTTGATCTCAATAATGTTCAAAACACACAAAGGTTATGCATTGAAACTTTATATTTAGAAGAAAATACATTTGTATGGTATCAATGGCTTTGTTCCCGTAAAAAAATTGTCACTTGGTCAATTTTTAGGGAGGAAATGATAGCACACTATGAGGATACAAAGAGCAACACTTTTTTTAGCCAATTGATAAATCTCAGACAAAAGGGTTCTTGGCAGAATATTTGGTTTGCCAGCAAAATAAAGTTGAGATAATTAATACCCCAGGTCTTCTACAACCTTTATCCATTCCAAGTCAGCGTTGGGAGCAGATTTAATTGGATTTTATCACAAGTTTACCTAAGTCTGAAGGAAAGAGTGTCATCATGGTGGTAGTTGATAGAATTACCAAGTATGCACACTTTTCTGCACTATCTCATCCATTTAAAGCAAGTATAGTTGCTACTACATTTATGGAAACAATTCAAAAGCTACACGGATACCAAAAGATTATTGTAAGCAACAGAGATCCCATTTTTACTGGAAATTTTTGGACGGAATTATTTTCTTGTTTGGGTACTCAACTAGCTCATAGATCATCTTATCATCCTCAATCCGATGGTCAAACTGAGATAGTGAATAAATGTTTGGAAGGATATATTTGTTGTTTTGTATCCGATAAATAAACACAATGGGTCAAGTGGTTACCTCTCGTTGAATGGTGGTATAACACTTCCTTCCATACTATAGAAAAAATGACCCCATTTATGGCACTTTATGGATATCATCCATCGTCCATCACATTAAGAGAAAATTCTAAGGTTAAAGCAGTGGAATATCACATCGAGCATAAAAAAGAAGTTCTCCAACTCTTAAAGGATAACCAAAATTTGGCACAAAATCGAATGAAACAACAGGCATATCAACATCACAATGAGAGAAGTTTTGATGTAGGAGACTGGGTATTTTTACGGCTACAACTATACAAAAAAATGTCCCTCAAGCAAGCTAAGAAGGATAATAAATTATCGCCAAAGTATTATGGTCCTTACAAGGTATTGCAAAAGATTGGTACTATGGCATATAAATTGAAGCTTCCTTCTTCTTTGCAAGTGCATCCAGTTTTCCATGTTTCATGCTTAAAGAAGGTTATAGGTGAAAAACTTCCAGTTCAAACAATATTGCCAGAACTTGATAAGGAAAAATCATATTGGAACCTGAAGCAGTCACAGAAACAAAACTTGACAGCTACATAATCAATCAATTTCAGAGTATCTCATCAAGTGGAAGAACTTACCCACTAAAGATTCTACATGGGAGGATGGCAATTTTATACAAAATCACCCAGAGCTACTCAAGCGTTGAGGAAAACACTTTTTTGAAGGAGAGGGGCATGTTAGGTCCCTATATTACTAGTGTAGTCCCTTATTGTTGTTAGTGTAGCCCCCTTATTGTTATTGTTGTACCCCTGTAACCCCAATATTGTTATTATTGCGCCCTTACATTATTATTGTTAGGTCGGCTAGGATTATATTGTCACCCCATGGACTCCTATATATAGAAGGAGGTTTTTTCATTTGTATCATCTGTTAGTCTCCTGTATTTCTACAATATCACAATATGACTGTTTATTTCTTACATTCTGCTGAAAATATTATTCCCTGACAATCATTTATTTTCAGAAATCCCATTGCCTTCATTATCTTCCATTTAACCTCTCCATTATCTCTCATTTTACTTTTTCTAACACTCTCATGCTCTGAAATCCCATGTTTAACCTCAGTCCCCTCATTTAGCCTTGTCCCTTTCTTAAAACCTTTTTCCTACTAAAACCCCATTTTCCTCACTAAAAACCCTTCCCATTTGCTCATCCCCCCTCTTTTTCATTAAAAAACAAATATAAAAACCCATTTTTACATTGTTTTTTAATAAATATTAATCTCGGACCCCACTTTTGATAAAACCTGTTTATTAAACCTCGAACCTTGTTATATTGAAACCTCGCGTTCATTTCATTATCCAAAATCACACTTATATTAAACGCCTTCATTTTAAACCTTTTTTACCTCGCTTTTCTCATTTCAGTTAACCCTAGCCACACCTTCCAAACTAACCCTCGAAAAATCAAAGCCCAACCATCGTCTGATCTCCTTCTCCTAATATGATGGCTCCCAATCCGTTTCGCACCTCCAATTGCCCGTCATTTAAACACCACCAAGGGTTGCGAAATGAGCAGTTTCGCAACCCTCCCATCTGCCACACGTCATCCTGATGTTACAATAATTCTGTCAGAGATATTTTTGGCTTGGGCCTTTCATGGTCTCAAGTGTCAAACATTATTTACTCTGTAGTAAATACAGTTTGTCACCCTATGTTAGGGCAACCTCCTCATTTGCAGTAAAATACTGCATGTATTGTTCATTATTGTTGTTGGTTGTTGGTTGGTTAGTTGGACTTTGTTTCGACTCTGATTTGTAAAGGTTATTGCATTGGAGCACTGTAACTTTTTTTTGAGCTGGACATCAGTAATACAAGCACTTCCACGGGATTCTTAAGCTATGTTAATGGTGATGTTATCCCTCTTTTGTTAATGTTTCTTCTCTATTTTTCCATATTGTACATCAATCTCCCTGATAACAGAATAGAGGTTTTAGATTAAGATATGTTGCATGAGCACCTCAATTCTGTTTGTTACTGCTATCTCAATGTTTTCCTTTGCAAAGTATAGCTAAAGAATTCAGAGACTATCTTCTCTTTAGTTTCACCTAGCTATTATCTTAAGTTTTTTCTGTTGAAGTTTAACTAAAGAATTCAGAGATTTTCTGCTCTTTAGTTTCTCTTAAACTGTTATCTCGAGGTCTTTCTTATCATGTTGAGTTAAATAATTCTTAACTGCTCTTTACCTCTACTGAAACTGTTGTCTTATATGTTTTCTTCTAAGGAATTGAATGCAGAATTCAGAGTCTATCTGCTCTGATTTTATGTTGAAGTATAGTTAAGGAATTCAGAGATTGTTTTCTCTTTAGCTTTACAGACTCACTATCTTCTCATATTCATCTTGCCACAGAGATCCATTTGATATAGTTTGCTTGCCCTGTGAAAACCCTTTAAAAGTTGGTGTACAACTCATCCCTTTTATCACTGGATAGCCCAATGGATTAAAGCTTCCCACATTCTATCTATTCAACCATAATCAAACAACCAATCAAACAAACAAACAACCACAATCCTTATAACTACCCTAAAATCAAAAAATATAATCATAAAGCTAAAAAAAATTAATCATAAATACAGAGAGAACCCTCTCTGAGCCTAAGAGGGCTAGAGCCTGGACTCCAAAGCGGTTTGATGTGGTTCTCTTCTATTTTGTTCTTACCAATCTTGCAAATTACAGGGAGCCAACATCATCCAAGAATTTTTCATTTACGTAATGTAAAGGAGGTTTCCCCCTCGAAGTGGCTTATTTCTAAGGTGTTGATCTCTCTTTTCTTCTATTTTTGGAGTTGGTTTCATAACATAACCCAAGGACTCCCAAGATTAATATTGTGCAAGGATTTTTCTAAATAAAACACCGAAAGATGATATTCAATAAAGTAGGGCTCTAGGTAAGGTGAGAGATAATTAAAGGTAAGGAGGTCAAAAGGCCTATGGCTAAATCTAAAGGGATTAAATGGCCTTTGAGAGGCTCGAATAGATCCCAAAGAAATGTTACATTCAAATTAGAAATTGTTGTTATAAATAGGTTTTTAGGAAGCACAATTTACAACATGAAAAATGTATGAAAATGAGCATAAAATAGCTATGAAACTCTATGACTCAACCCTAAAAAGATGACTTAAAAATGCACAAAGTATGATATTTTTTATTTTCCAATTTAGCATATACAAAGCCTAACCCTGGGACTATGAGATCCAAGGTATTTTATGCTATTAAATGCTGATTTGTTGTAAGCTAACCCAAATTTACCCTAAAAAAACATAAAAATTAAAATTTAGGCTTTTAAATTTTGTTAGGATTGACACACAAATGGATTATTGTATTTTCTTAATCATGAGTTGATGGAGTTAAAGGGTGAGGCATATGGAAGAATACTAATTGGAATGAATTACGAGAGAAGATGTTACAAATAGGTTTATTTTCATCAAAACTCTAGTGACTTTTAGTCAATTGGATATTTAAAAAAAAAAAACCAAGGAATCTCTATGAAGATTCCTTGATTGAAACTAGATACTAATTTTGCAATAGGAGATATAAGAGCTATAAAAAAATTAACAAATATGCTGAAAATTCCAGTGAAACCCTAATTCTACAACAATTACAAATGGAAGAAGATGCTCACAATAAAATTGCACAAAATCATATTTGAATTTATGAAGGGAACAAAATCATACATAGATTTATACAGTGAAACATGACTCCTATCAATAAATAAAAAATGTGAAAATGTATAAATGAAAAATTAAAACAAACTAGCTTGAATGGTGGTAGCTTATCTCTAAGAAGAGATGTGACAACTACATGCCTTCATCGAACTGTCTTACAATGAGGCTCGAGAAATTTTCATCAAGAAAAACAAAAGAAAAGATAAACCCTAAACATACAAATACCTAACCATAGGAGATGAGGTGCCTTGTGGGCTTCAATGGGGTAAGTTGAAACATCAACTTCCCATGGTCGCAACTTTGACATACGATCCATGTTTGGTGTGCATGATAGCCCATTGGAAAGGTCTATCTGAGAAGTACATTTTTCGATTAAACTCAAATTCAATGATAGACAAGTGCCCATTTCCCAAAAAAGGTCGTTTAGGGCTTCAAAATGACTCCAAAAATTAAGGACCTAAAAATTGTAGAAAAAATGTTGACGAGTCTCGGCTTTGACCCAACTTTTGCATGTATGATACCACCTTTTTTCTTTCATGCCTTGTTTCACCTCTCTTTTCCATATTCGTTGTCATTTATATCAATTGCGGTCTCAACAATTACAAGTTCAATAAGGTGATTATTCATACTTTAATGCATTTCCTTGCGAATTAGTCTATGTTTTTTAATGTAATTGTCTTAATGTATGGGTCTAATTATGAGTAATATTATGAGCAATGGGATGTAATCAAATATCTCTTGAAAATTGATGACTTATTGGATGAAGCGTCCAAATTTTATCAAAAGTAACTTCAATAGCTTGTTACAGACCTAAGTGAAAGGATTCTCCAATTTTAGGAATAGTAATTGGAGTAGAACTTGGACCATTACTGCCTTGTAGAAATGTTTCATTGTTGAGGTGAGATGATTTATCAGCTATAAAAAAGTGGTTTCCCTCCCTCTAGCACCAGATTGTTGACGTTGTTGAATCCCGCCAACATACGGGGGATCTCCTTAATATGAGCTCCCAATTAGACGTCACACCATTTGGTGTGGGACTCCCATCCATAAATGTAGCTCGGTTTCCATTTACTTACATATTTACCTTGGCTTAAGTAATTATCATAAGAGAGTAGCACACATGTTCTTTTGAATTAGAGAGTATTGTGAAATGTTCGACTGTAAATATATCAAGGTTCTTTCACTGCAAGGAACAAAAGTGATTCTCTAAAAGAAAATTAGTAGTACTAATCTAGTAAAGACACACATACATGAACAAGGAAGAATTGTTAGTCATCAAGAAAAACAATTCACATAGATGAAACGATCATTATAATCATCACAACATATTTCCAGCAAATTGAGTACCAAAGCCACCAAAATAGTTCAATTTCTTTAGTACATATGAAATCCAACATAAACCGCAAACATTTGAAGAATAGTATCAAAACATCCACGATCTGTGCATGAAAATGTGTTTCATGAATGGCTTCAAGTATTAAGAAAAATTTATGAGATACATGAGTACAATGAACACCGCCATCTCTAATAATGGAGCGTAAGAGCCACTAATTTCTCTCCAAAAGAACTATCTCTATCTCTCTAATGTCTTTTGGTTGAAGCCAAGGTGAAAATTCCTCTGCTTTAATAATGACATTTCTTTTATAACTAGAGACCTGATCTTTCATATCCCAATGACTCTTGGAATTACATTTGTCTTTTGAACTTCTTCATATGGATCTTTTTTCCATATATGACTTTTGGACTTCCACAAGTTTGTCTTTAGAACAATTACATAATTGCATCATTATTTCCACATCACCATGTGGCGAGAACATGACAGGTCACCAATATTATGACTTGGACTCATAGTGACCGATGACATGGACTTTCTTGAGAGGTTAAAATGATACCACTTGTGTCTTATATCTTGCGTGAAACTTTAATTTTGTTGTTTTATTTACCCTCCAAAGGGTCACTGATCATATAGAGTCTTTCTGGACCACTTTGATCATCAGGATTTCAATGTCCTTCATCTTGTCACTTAATGTGTTCTTTGTTCTTGAATGCTTCCTTAGTTGCTCTCTTTGACATATCTCTTCATGCATCCTCACCATGTTGCTCTAGAACACCTGCACTAATATCACTCATGGCAAGCAAACATCGACCTGAAATTCTCCTATTCTAACATGTTTCATGCAATTTTTGTTATCATGATTCATCGGTGCACTCAGGAAGGAAAGAGAACGATTTTGGATCTAGGTCGCACTATCAAGGGACAAGGTTTTAGTGATTTAGTCTTTAGGATGCATTGTGCACTCAAATAGGAAGGGAAGACTTAATGGAGGGCACTGGGTGTAGTTTGAGAGGTGAAGGAAGCTTAATGAAGCTTGTTGATGTGCCATGTGCTCAACTGGGGAAGCCTAAGTCACAAGGAGGGAGCATGACATGGTGTATTAGAGGAAAATTCAGCCTAAAAGTGGCCTCATAAGGAAAAGTAATAAAATAATAGGAAAATAATAAAATAAGAGTTATGAAATTTAGAGGGAAAAAAAAACTACTTTTTTTAATTGTAGTTTTGGATTATCTCCTTATAATTTTACTAAAATTTCAAGTGTAGACACTCATTGGATGAAGAATTAAATTTCACATCCAAAACAATAAAAATTTAAGATACTTAAAAAAAAACATTCGATGAGTGCTTACACTTGAAATTTGAGTAAACCTAGAAGGAGATAAGCCAAAAATACAAATAAAAAAAGTATTTTTTTTTAAATTTTCCATCCAAAATATTTACATGTACCTTTTTCTGAATTTAAAGGATTTTGATTGGTTTACATATTATGTGCTTGAAAATTTCATGGGCATTGTTAGGCTGAAATTTCTTCTAATGTGAAGGCTCAATAGGGTTTTATGTTCATCGTTGATGCGTCATGCACTCAACTGAAGGCGCAAGGTGCTGTGTTGAGGCTTGAAGGAGGCCAACTAAACATTGTTGATGAATTGTGAACTCAACTGAGAAAAGGCTTACTTGAGGGAACAACTTGGAAAGGGAAGGAGAGGATGTTGCTTGGAAATGCGCTATGCAATTTTGAAGGGAGGAGGGTGCAATCCAAATAAGGAAGGGGTCTCAAATAAGCCTTAAGAGTGTGCTATTGGCTCTCTTGGCCTTAGTGGGCCAACTTTTGTAAACCAAAATTTGTCTAAGTCTGCAATTTTAGGACAAGGGAAACACCATGAGTTAAGAGTAAAATTAGGTGTGACACATAACAAATATTCAGAATAAATTTGATAGGATCAAGTACTAAGACGTACACATCAAAACACCAATTTACAAACAACCTCTGAGTATGATAGACTAAGTGTGTGAGAATGTGACCAAAAGTGTCGTTTTATAACTAAAAAATGTATTATGACCGTAAATTGCACAATATATGTTCTAAAAAATGTGACGGCACTTAGGAATGAACAAGAACACTTGAAACATGTAGAATTACATGAAGCAAATCTTGGTGACCAAAGTGACACTTGATACAATAGCTAGGTAGGCTCCAAAATATAAATGTACTGAAATTTTGGAGGGTGTGGTAGCGGCAGCGAAAATAGGTACCTATCTATAAGGCATGCTAGATTTTGCGGTAAGAGGGATTACCAATTTTGGTGGTTAATAGGGTCCATTTTAGTGGTAGGTTCCGATTTGGAAAATTGGAGTCTAGAATCTTATGAATCCATTTTGGGGCATGAAATGAAATTTTTTGGGGTCACAAGATTCAAAAATAACACAAACACCATTGAAATTGATTTACACTATGAAACCTTTCCAATTATCAAAACATTACCTCAATCAAATCTTGTATGCGGAAGTTATGCCTCTCATAACTTGACCTACCTAGTTGACAACCATGGTATGAATTGATGCCACATAAAACCTAACTACTCATACATGTGGGGCTAGCCACTTGAGGAATTTCAATAAGATTCTAAAAGGACCAAAACTTTATGACATTGAGGCTTTAGGAAATCAAACCATTAACCCTAAATGGCTATTGGGCTATGTTAAGCATCAAACAACTACAAGGAAAAGGCTTCCATTCCTTTTAATTGTACTTGTTCCATAATTGAGAAAAATAAATCTGAGTGGTATTTTTTTTAGCATAATAATGGAGGCACTAAAATTGTACCTCTGATATGTGTCTTTGCATAGGCCTTTTGTCCAAGCATGTAGAATATATCTTGAAAATTTACTTATTTCAACATTTTAAATTCTTCCTAAGTCAAAACTTAGGAAAAACATGATAATTAATTTAACTAGCTATTATTGGATTTGTAAATCACTTTTTCTGAAGTTTTTAACTTTGGAAATTAATATTTCCGTTTGAGAAAATCAAAGAAAGTGATCAGACCAAATTTTGGCCTTCGATATTTTCTTTGAAGATATCAAGGAGGCAGTAGTACATATGGTCAATTTTCCGACACTTTAGTTTCGACACATTTGATGTATTGTCGGAAAGTTACCCAATTTTTCTAAAAAATATTAATCCTGCCAACAAGTGTCGCTTTAGCAACATTTAGGGAGTATCGTCAGAATTTTGACGTTAAAGGGTTTCTTCGGAATAGCGACGTTTCGAGACAAAGCGTCGAAATTGCGACGTTTATGAACAATTCATCAGAATTGTGACGTTTAGGAAGAATGTGTCAGAAGTGTGATGTTTAGGGGTATCATCGGAATAGTGACATTTCGAGACAAAGTGCCAGAAGTGCGACAATTCAGAACAATGTGTCAGAAGTACGACGTTTAGGCGGGTCGGGTCGGGTCATGTGAGGGCGCCCAAGGAATGCGTCCAATCAGGTCGGGTTGTGTGATGGCGCCCAAGGAAAAGAGTTTGGGCGGGCTGGGTCAGGTTGGGTTACGTCATATGATTGCGCCCAGGGAAACACATTCGGGTGAGTCGAGTCGGGTCGTGTCGTGTTAGGCCGCCCATGGAAACGCGTTCGGGTGAGTCGGGTCGGGTCAAAGTGAATTGAATATCTAGAGCATAGGTGGTTGAATTTACTAAATGGAGAAGTCAAAGTGAGCTAACCATTATGAAATTCAACTAGTTGTTGGAGAGGTCTAACTAGATGGACAAGTCGAGTTAATAGATATACACAAACATTTTTCCCCTCGATCCCAAATCATGACTACCAACTTGATTTTTCATTATATTCCTTTTAGTGTACAACACATATATATACATGCCGAATCATTCATAAACCCAAATCTATTAACCCTGGATTAGAACATAATTGTACTTCCCTTGACCATATCTACAAAATACCAGGGGCCGAAAACCATCATGCCCCAAAACCATGTGCAAACCCATGCACAAACCCATAGGTGGGTCTGCCCACCCAAAATAGGGTTCAAGAAATTTTTCACAGGACGTTGCCTCGAACTCTATGACCCCCCCCCTCCCCTGCGCCCGATGCTGTTACGTAAACATGACTCGGGGTAGAGTCAATGTTGACTAGGGTAAATAGTAGTGGTTTTGGGGCACATGGTATTGTGTACCCATGGTTTTTTCCCATGGTATTGCATGTAATGGTGCCTATAAGAGGCTGAGAATACTTCATTGTAATGTAGGCCTGGAGGTGAGCGGTGAAGGCTCACTTGGCCGGATTGGCCACGGTTGTGGCCAATGGTTAATGAAATTTCATTGGTTGGGTTTTTCTGGATAAACATCTATGTTTATGTTTATGTGATTTGTTTTTGGCTCTTTCATGGTTATGTTTATTTATTTCTCTTAGTAAAATTCTTTTATTTCTGCGGTAAATCCTAACAACTGGTATCAGAGCCAGTTTAAGGCTATTGCAGGATCATGGATAGATTTATTAACTAAGATCGTTCAATCATTATGAAATGAGAGTGATTTTTATGGATATGTTAGATTTGATGTTTGGATATCTAGATCCATTTGAAGATATACATCATGATGTGTTCAGAAGATGGGAGAAGACGTGTTCTGGGCTCTGAGATGCAGTGACGACGCTGGTGCACTTATGGGAGTTGATTGCACTGGCATTGGAGGAGAGTCTGTATCTACGAGTGACCATATCGAGTACCCAATTAAAAGTGGGGCATCGGGATGTTCATATGACCTTCAATGGAATGTATCTGGGACCCCTCCATGAACTTCTGAAAATAGTTAATCAGAACTTTCCGGAAATGGTCATGGTCTCCGAAACTGTAAAGAGACGATCTGGATATAGTTCACTATTGAATTTTTCTGTGCAGAACTTACGTTACACAGAGTCAAGTTTGTGCAAGCCCTATTCTTTTATTTTCCCTGAAAGCACACAACAAGTGCAGAAATCGGTGACTTGTTGCATCAAACATGGCTGGGAAATTTGTGTTCGTAGCAGAGGGCATAGCTACGAGGGTCTCTCCTCTACTTCCGATGTTCCATTCATCATCATCGATCTCATGAATCTGGATGAATGAGATTGATATAGCTTCCAAAATGGCTTGGGTTGGGGTCGGTGCGACTATGGGAAATTATACGATGCCATTGCGGACAGTTCTGCAACCTACGGATTCTCTGCGGGAAGTTGCATCACTATGGCGACCGGTGGCCATTTTAATGAAATGGGGATCGGTACACCCATGGTGAGTTGCTGGAATCACTTGATCTGAAGCTGAGAGAAATTTTGTATGGAATTTTGTGCTTTGACAAAGAAATGAGTTTCCTTTCTCGGTGCTCAAGTACGCCATGACCATGGATGGGAATATCGCAAAGAGTAACGAGCATGGGGCGTGGGTGAGCAGCTCGACGTCGCGGGAGATGATGCGTTAATGAGGTTCGTAAGTTTTCCAGGACCAATGGCATGGTCATTTTTTTTTTTTTTAATACCTTGAATGAATTAAGGGTGGAAAGATCATAGCACCAAAAGAGTCATAGAGAAAAGATAAAATTCTTGCATTGGGGTGTGGCAGCATGACAGAGGCGTCCCTGGTTAGATACTAGCCATATGGCGCATTGATCGTGGCCTAAGAGGTGGCCTCATGATTCTTTGAGAATCACATAATCATAACAGCAATGTGGAAACGATATGGATTGGTGCATGTGAAGGCCGTGGAAAGGCTCAAGAAAAAATTAATTGCTTTTATGGCAGTTCGTGGACAGATTCATGATGTCCTCCAAAGAGGACATCATGAATGAATGAGAGAGGATATGAGTACCTGGATTACTTAATTGATGAACCATGTATCTGAAGAGAACTCCTAGAGAATTGGCGGTTACAGAGGCTAGTGACCCATGTAATCTAGTAGATGGGTTCTTTTTATATGGACATTGATTTCATATGTACAAAGATAGCAACAATGAAACAAATATATATATATATATATATATATATATATATATATATATATATATATATATATATATATATATATATATATATATATTATAGTGAAGTTAATTTTATTACATGTAAATGGGCATACTGCTGTAAGACCTGGTATGGCATGCGTACCCCTGGGTAATCACTGGTAAAGTCTGGGTTAGACCTAGGTGATAGGGGGGATGTCAAGTTTACAATTACCCTGGGTAAAAATTTGAGGGGGGAAGAGCTAGAGTGAGCGGGATTGTCTCACTTAGCAGGTTTAGCTGGATTTAGTAAATAATCCGCAAGTCAAGTTTAAGGGGGGAATTGTTAGGTAAACATGACTCGGGGTAGAGTCAATGTTGACTAGGGTAAATAGTAGTGGTTTTGGGGCACATATTATTGTGCACCCATGGTTGTTTCCCATGGTATTGCATGTAATGGAGCCTATAAGAGGCTGAGAATACTTCATTGTAATGTAGGCTTGGAGGTGAGCGGTGAAGGCTCATTTGGTCGGATTGGCCAGGGTTGTGGGTCATGGCCAATGGTTAATTAAATTTCATTGGTTGGGTTTTTCCCCGGATTTGGGGTTTTCCTGGATAAAAATCTGTGTTTATGTTTATGTGATTTGTTGCTGGCTCTTTCATGGTTATGTTTATTTATTTCTCTTAGTAAAATTCTTTTATTTTTGCGGTAAATCCTTACAGATGCAACGAACAAGGGGGGTTGTCACTCCCCCTGTGACCCCCCGTGCATGCGACTAATCATGGAAAAAATATAACACATACCCAACAAAATGGAGAAGTCAAAGTGAGATAAGCATTATGGAATTCAACTAGCCATTGGAGAGGTCTAACTAGATGTTGGAGGTATCTTGTTGTAAAATCAAATAACCAACTCAAGGACTAAGTCGAGCTATGACATGGACAAAAGAGAGGGACATCAGGCAACTAATTTCTACCATTCTTCATCTTTGAACACTCCATGCCATTAGCAAAGGGAATCTTGGACCAAATTGAGCATTGTGAACCAAATTTGTTAAATATATTTAATAAAATTCTAGCCTCCCCTCTTGTAATTATTGTTGTTTTCATATGAGATAAACTCCATCAAATAATAAAAGGTCTTCATTTTTGCAAACCATTGTTCAATATTTTATTGTTCATCATGTGTGTGTTGTCTTTTATTTGTATTTATTTTCTTGATTAATTTTGTTGAGGCTATAATAAAATAATCTCCCTAATAAGTAAAATTACACAAAGTCATTAGGTTAAGCCACTAAGGGGCTACATAGTCATGTGGGTAAGAAAATTAGGGGGAAACCCCAATTTGTTCTTTTGTTTCGTAGGTGGATCGCTTCAATCAATCAAACCATTCTAAAGGGAAGCTTCAATTTGGAAAGAAGTTCATATTCCATCTCTCACACAATCTAAAGATCAAAGAAAGCCATAAAAAGGGGTTTCTCCTAGTTGGGTTCAAAATTTGGAGAGGTTATTAAGTCAATAGTGGGGGCTAATTCTCCTTGTAGACCAAACCCAATTCCTTGACCATTTGAAATATCAATCTAAGAAGTTATTATTTTCATATCCTAGCAAAGTGAGGTGGGCTTGGTACAAGGTACAATTAACAACCACTTTTCCTTTATAAAATTTTAAAACTCTAATTTTCAACATTAGATTCGGAATGCTACTTAATTATTTTTCATTGATCACATCATATTAGCAAGTCTTCCATTGGAAAAATTAAGTTTAATTTTAGATCTAAACCAATATATATAAATTTTTCCATCAAGAATATCTTACACTTTTATATAGTCAAATTGCATGTAGATCTGAGCTTTTATTGGTTGTAGCACACAACATATGAATTAGAATCTTAGATTTTCAACATTCCACAAGATTATTTTGGAAATCCTTCTAGTGGTTCTAGCTTACTTATTTATTTTACCATTAATATCCAATTTATTTAATTTTCGACCATACTTAAATAAAACTCTTAAATATGAAAATTTATGGGCACATTTCCTAGAGGGTTAACACTATTTCCATAAAAAGATATTTCCTTCTAGGAAATTTCCTTTTTTAGTTGTCACGAGCTGAGGAGAGGTCTCATAAGCCTTATATTTTACACTCCACCCTTCCCACCCATAGATACAACAACCATAAGTGCTTTGGAAGTCACTAAGTGGCTAATTTGGCCTAATAGGATGTTGTCCTTGTTAGTTTACAAAAACTTTATAGTCTAATATAACATGACAACAAATTGTTTTAACCCATAAGTCCTTAACCAATAGTCCAAATTGAAAAGTAAGACCATATTTGGTTAGGATAATTTCTATAAATTGAACTTGATTGATTACATGATATATTTTCCATCAATTTGTGTCATTTTATTAATAAGAATCTCAATCGTTGATCTCAAGTGAGGCTTAGGATTTACTCCTAGCCATTGATCAATCAGGGTTAGATATTTTGGCTTAATTAAATTGTAAGATAAGCCTAAGGGAGAGAAGAAAATACACACAATTATTGAGAAAGAATTTTTCTCTAGAGCAAGAGGCTCAATTAGACTAAAGAGAAGTGAGGATAAGTGTAATAGGAAATTTCTAGAGAAATCCAAGGAGGTCAAGTTTAGGAAAGTGGGGGCCTAATTGTTGAAGAAGAGGGTCGAATTATAGAGGAGGCTAAATTATCTAGGGAGGCAAATTTCTCAAGTGCACAAGGGTTGTATAATACAGGGAGAAAGGGAGGTTTATTTTATAGTGTGATAGGTTGATTCTCCAAGGAAAATTTGCTTCAGGTGGTTCAATTTCAAGAGGCCAAATTATTTGAGACAAATTTTTTCACTAGGGATGAGTTTCTAGTTGCCCAACAATTGCATTTTTCTATTAATTTTCTGTGGGTCTAACCCATATTTTTCACGAAAAATTTAATGAAGGAAGATTGTGATGGGTGTAAATTAGTTGCTGTGGTGTGATTGATCTCTTCATTTTTACTTCTGCTGCATTTTAAGTTAATATACTAGTGTATTTGTTTTTCGACAATTTCGTAAAGATTTAAGATAAATGTTTTATGGGGTTTTAAGAAATTGTTGAAGTAAAACAAATAAAATATGGAGTGAGAAAACTTAACAACTTGGAAAATCCTTACGAGAAAATCCAACCAAAGATATAATTATTCCCTTTACCAAATTCAACCAAGTAAGCCTTCAGTGCTCACCTATAGGGTCAATACAATAATCTACAATGTGACACCAAGAAATGAGCAATCATCTACAATTTAGAAGCCCAAGTTCATGTGACAATGGGATATATATATATATATATATATATATATATATATATAACACCATGTTTAAAATGTTAGTCAATCAGTTTAATAAGTTGGAAATACTTGTTTTCAGGATAGTATGTAATATTTTTTAGTGTTTAATAGTTGGTAATTTCAATAAGTAGGAAAGAGTTGTTTTCAATATAATTAACTTCTACATTGTAACCCACTATCATGTAACACTTAACTCACTAACTCCGTAATTAGTTTATCCTATTTAATCACCAAGCCATTAAACCCTTAATATTTAGTACACTAATACTATAAATTTAAGCTAAGCATGAACCACTAATCCACTAACCTCAATCCACTACCATGAACCCTTTGATACATAATCCATTACCCATTAATTCAACAACCCAACCACTACTCAATTGAACCCTTCACCATTAACCAATTATCCGACACATTTTCTAATAATTAATTCACTAACTCACAATTCCCCTACATATTGAACAACCAACCAGTATACCCTAACCACTAACCCATTAATTATTCAACTATGATAGTTGAATATAATTAATTATATTCAATGGTCAAATATAACTATTCAAAAGGATACTATTAACCTATTAATATATAATATAACCTGCTAACCAATAAATATTTATGCATTATCTAACCAAATAGTGAAAAATAAGTTCAGAATACTTTGCACATTATCTAAAAACCCCTAAAAAATAACTTTTAAATTTTGAATATGACAAACACTATCTAGCCAACCCCTAAAAAATAAATTTAATTTTTTAAAATTTTGAATGTGATAATGATGTTATACGTCACCCATATATAAAATGGGTCTGACTTTTCTCCATGCAAACTATTAGGAATACAAGAAATGGCCAAGTTTGAAGAAACATGAAATCATCCTTCATCCATGAGAAAGCATTCCAAATTCAGAAATCTTCACCTTCATTTTGGCCAATCACCAACTTGGTGCAAGGCACAAAGGGAAATCAGGATAAGTGAGCAAACTACCCTAAAAAACCAGCACTGGATATTCTTGGTCCTCATAAGACTCTAGCGGTAGTGGTGCACATGAGTGGCAGGAGTGGAATCATACACATGAAAATAGATATATGGTAGCGGAATAGTAGAGATGCACTAGATTCTGAAGGGAGAAACTAGATGCAAAACAGGCTGCCCATGTGCAACAAATGCAAGAAATTGTTAGATAAAAGAGTGGTAAGATCCTCCTATAAATATTCCTGTAGAACATGATGGAAAAGGATCGTAGGCCAAGAGAAGAGGGTTAAGACCCAAACAACACTTGGAAGAAAAATATGAAGATTTGTTTTCAAAATAGTTAGCAAATATATGCTTTTTTGTTTAATCAAGGGACAATTTGTCTGTCTAATACAAAACCACATAAAATTAGGGAAAACAATGATACTTTTGAAATGGATTTGATATAATATTAGATTGAATTGTGTGCTCTACACCTTCCTCCAGGGTAGGCAGAGGCATTTTTTAAGAAGTAATGAAAAATATCCATTTTTGTCCAAAAATCAAGTTGGAGTGTCACCATGAGATCAATTATGGTTAAGAAAGCATCACCAGAATTGGCATCTTGATGGGACTCAACAAAATCATGGAATACTGTAGCCTGAGCATTGGGAAATGACAAGATGAGAAAAAGTAATATTTGTAGGTTAATTGTTTTTTAAGTGTGAGAAGATGAATAATTGAAGTATATTATTGTAGATATTACAAAGCACACCAAACTAACGGCCTATGGCCTCTGCTCTTTTATTTGGCTTGGTATTCTAAATCAAGTGTGTTGTGGATTTATTCCAAAGGGTTGGGTTTTACATTCCTTGAAAGTTTAACATTGTGCTCCGTTCTTTTGAAGATTCAAATTTGATCCAGTGCAACTTCATAGTTTTAGCTTCGCTTTTGAGGCATCTTTCCTCTTGGTGTTGCTTCACAAATTTTTCTATATTGTATGATCCTTTCAATTAACTGACCATTTTTTAGTTTTAAAAGTTCATACCATGCCATCCTTCCTCTTTCTTTTAGCTGACAAGCCTGAGGCTTTGTGCTTTTCTTTTATTCCTTCAGCCTTGTCATGAATAAAAGAGGGAAAACCTCTTTAGATCTATTTTTCCAAGTACAAGGAAGGAAAATGTGTATGACCTAACACTTTCATTCTGAAAGAGGTAGCAATAGCATAGATTTCCTCGGAAAGAGGAAGATACGAGGAGAAACCTATGAAGCAAGTGGTAGACAGAATGGACATCTTTCTCAGAGCTATGTTAAATAATCTTCAAGGCTGGCGGTAGAGTGGGAACCCAAATAAAGAACACATGAATCCCTAATTTATCCCTCTCATACCTATTGAAGATAATTGAGAAACTTAATTAGAGAGATTTGGTTCACCATAACCGTATATTAGGAGTTTGTTCCTATTTATTAGGTATTGGTTCTAACTTCCCTACAAGCATGTAAGCTATATATTGTTTTTATTGTAATGAGAATGTAGAGTGACCTACGGATGTAGTCCCTCCTGGTGTAGTTTCTCATAATAGAGCTAGCCAATATTGCTTAATAAATTTGATCCTGCCATTTTTATCATGGTATCAGAGCTCCAGGGCTAAATCAAAGCTAGAGTGCTTTGATCCCTGTGAGTATCCAGGTGGTAGAAGAGAAGCCCCTAAAGGCCTGAGTGAGGTTGTTTTTTTTATATTTGAAGGAAACACCGATTAGCACGTTCGTTGGAGGTACAAAAGAACCTATCATCGCAGAATCGTGCCCCTCAAGAGCATTGATCTCTGAAATCAGTGTGGAGTCGCATGGAAAATAAGCGCTGATCCTTTGCCCAACACAGGATCTGAGTGGGTTTGGAATACCATTGAGCTAGTGAACTCGTGTTGACCTAACTATGAAGGAGATAGAATATCCAATGTGCTAGTGTCATAGGAGCCAAAGAGCTCGTGCTGTGGAGCGTCGTGGATCCGAAGAGCTCATGCTATGGATCGTTGTCGAGTCAGAGAGATCGTGCCTGTAGAGCTAGAGAGCTCATGCCTAAAGTTCCAGCGAGATCGTGCCAGAGGAGCTGGTGAGCTGTGGCAAAAGAAGGAGTAGTAGATGATTGGTGAATTGATGTAAGCATGATCCGTGATAGAGGATCCATTGAGCTCATAGAAAAAGAGTTCGTAGCAGAGGAGCCTGTGATCTTGTGGTGCAGTGCGCAGAGCAACCTACTAGAGTGGTCGAAGATCAGGTAGATCTGTTTCTTGACATTGTTGTTTGTTGTGGATATGGGGTCGATCTATTTGAAGATACATTTTTTTGTCAATTGCTGGAAGTCTTTTTTTTTGTGTCAAGATGAATACCCAAATGATAGAGGCATACTTGAACGGGAGCAATAGGCTTGACGGTTCCAATTATTCTAATTTGAAATTCAATTTGTAGACTATGCTGGAAGGGCATAGTGCATGGGGGATTGTGATTGGCGATGAATTGAAATCTACAGTTGCAAGAGGCAAAACAACTGTGAAAATTTGAGTTTTGGAGAAGAGGGAGAACAAGGCAAAAAAATTTTGATCATCATAGACCCGTGCCCCTCAACAATGCTGATCTCTGAAATCATTGTGGAGTCACATGGAAAATAGGCACTGATCCTTTGCTAAAAATGGCATCTGAGTGGGTGTGGAGTGTCATTGAGATAGTGAAATCACATTGACCTAACTGTGAAGGTGAGAGAAGAGCCAGTGTGCTCGTTTCAGAGGAGCCAAAGAGATCGTGTTGTGGAGCGTCGTGGAGCCGGAGAGCTCGTGCTATGGATCGTTGTTGATTCAAAGAGCTCATGCCTAAAGATCCAGTGAGATCGTGCCAAAGGAGCCGGTGAGTTGTTACAATATAGGGAGTAGTAGATCACTGGTGAATTATGTGAGGATTGATGCAAGCATGATCCGTGACAGAGGAGCCCATGAGCTCGTAGCAGAAGAGGTCATGGCAGAGGAGCCCGTGAGCCCGTGGTGCAGTGCGCAGAGCAGCCTGCCAGAGTGATCGAAGATTAGGTAGATCTGTTTCTTGACATTTTTGTTTGTTGTGGATATGGGGTAGATCTGTTTGAATATCCATTTTTTTCAATTGCTAGAAGTCATTTTTTTTAGTGTCAAGATGAATACCCAAATTATAGAGGCATACTTGAATGAGAGAAATAAGCTCGACGGTTCCAATTATTCTAATTGGGAATTCAAGTTGCAGACTATGTTGGAAGGGCATAGTGCATGGGGGATCATGATTGGCGATGAATTGAAACCTACAGTTGTAGGAGGTGGAACAACTGCGACAGTTCAGGATTGGGAGAAGAGGGAGAACAAGGTGAAAATGATGTTGAAAATTTCAGTCAAAGACTGCATTATCCCTCACATTAGAGAGTGCAAATCAACAAACAAGATATGGAAAACTCTCAAGGATTTGTACGAAATCATAAATACAAATCACCTATTGTTCCTGAAAAGAAAAATTCTCTCCATTAAAATGGAGGAGAATGAAATAGTAGTTGTGTTCATCTCTCGCATCAAGGACCTCAAAGACAAGCTTGGTGACATAGGAGAGGTGGTAAATAACATTGATCTGGTAATAATTAACATGAATGGTATGATTGATGACTATTTGATGTTTATCACATGCTTGAATGCAAGAGAGAAAGCCCCAAAATTTGAAGAATTGATAAGGATTCTAATGTAAGAGGAGGAAAGGCAGATAACTCTGAAACCCCAAAATTCAGGTCTTGTTTTAATGGCGAAGAAGAAGCCCTTGAAAGGGAAGACAAATGGAGGACAGAGAGGTGGACGTACACCACAAAAAAGGCTGAATCCATCTCAAGGTATGTCATGAAATAGGAATGATTAAACATTAAAATGTTTCTATTGTGGTAAAATTTTCCATATGGCTAAACATTTTCGAAATAAGAAGTTTGACGAAGGTCAACAGAGATACAAGAGACATGCATGACACTTTTCTAGTGATGACCATAACCAGGACCTCAAATTGTTTATGGTTGATTCTGATGATAATGATGAAGCATATACATGGTATGTGGATTCAGGAGTGTTACAGAGTAATTTGTCACTGTCCCTATACTCACCGTTCCTTGATCTTGGAGGACCCATACAATGACCCTTGTGTACTTTCCAATCATGGAATACATACCTCTGAACCACACTTTGTCTGCCAAATCATCTCCCTTTACAACATTTCTGGAAGATCCCTATAAAAACCTAGTTTTCAAGGTCAGCACTTTCTCTCATTTTCTGACCCGCGCTGATAGCGGAGATTTGCACTGAGGCCTATGCTGATCGACACTCTATCTTAATGTTGGACCCGCGCTGATCCTCTTTTGGAAAATTTTTTAAATAGAAAGGAAGCTTCCACAACTAGAAGCTTCACGAGGCAGCAAGCTGGAAGTTGTTTTTGAGGATATGGACGAGGAATTCCCCTTTGGGATTCTTGTTTCCAAGAAATAGGAACTACTCCAAAGGATAAGATATTTTCCCATTATTTGAGGACCCATAACCTCCTCCTCCATTGTTATATAAGGAGACCTCCTTCACCTCTACTTCCTTAGTCTGAGTCTGAGTTAGAAAGTTAGATCAATCATAGAGAAGAGAAGAAACTATAGATTTGGGAAAATAGTGTAGAGTGTGATTGCTTTTGTGTGTTGAGAACGTAGTGATATCTTAGACCTTTATGTATGAGGGTTTTGAAAACATTCTTGGATACAGACATGCCGAAGGAGAGCATCAACATCAAGGCTTGGTTGTAAAATCCCCTTGTATTTATCATAATAAAATACATATGATGTTTATCTTCCACTCTTATTTACATTTATAATGAGATCTCTAGCATTCCTTGATCAGTTAGATAGGTTTTAATAGGTTGTAATTGTTTTATGTTTGTCATGATTTTACGTTTTTCGTGTGCCTTGATTGTCTGCACAGGTAATCGGACATTGGTAGTAGTGCATATCGAGCTCGAGGAGAGCGATATATCAAGAAGGTTTGACAAAAGATACAAACATAACATCAGAACAAGGTTGGTCATCTTACTTACTCTGAATTTCATTTACAATCTAGGAAGTTAGATGTTATTATGTTCCCGTAGTTGCTAGACCCACCCTAGGGCTAGAGGGATCACCTCTGTCCGTAGAGGGGATTTACCTAAACAAAAAATTAGCGACTCCACTAGGGAGTTTCCTTTGAGTTTTTCACTCTTTGAGTTCTTAGTCATTCAATGAGTTTATTCGAATGAACATTTCCCTTTTTGTTCCTATGTTTTTCATCAATTACAGTCTTTTAGTTTTTGCTTGAAGTGGTGAGTCTGGTCTTGGTTGGGAGAAATTATTTGTTTTCTATTTTTCAGGCATTGGAACTTTAATTTGTCTAAAAATCATGCCAATTGGCACTATTTTTCAGTTAGCAAGTCGCACCAATGGGCTGTTGGTGCTAGTTTCAACACCTAAAGTCGTGCCAATTCTAGCATGTGTGAAAAATTAAGATTTTTTCCCTAAGTCTTTCACTAATATGTCTTTCCCTTCCGGTCTTTTTCTCTGTATGATTTACATTTTCTCCCCTTCACTCAAGTTGGTTTTATTGACTCATTGGCTTGGTTTTTGGTTGTTTTTTGGGAGGTGCATCCTTACATACTAGTTTTTCTAGGATAGTGCATCAATTGCCTAGTTGCATGCTTCGCGGGGCATCGCCCTACTGATTGAGTCAGTTTCCTTGCTTGGTGAGCCATCTCTAGTTTATTTCCTTTTGCTTTTTGGTTGATTGTGTGTTCAAGTCTCAAGTGTCTCTAGATTTAATTCGGTCCGCTTGTTCGCTTGTGAGCATATATTACATTACTCATTGTTCAATTGAAAAGTCTTCTTTCTCTGATTTCTTGATGTAAAAGGGAATGAATGCCTTGTTTTGATCCCATGCTTTGGAAGTCCTCTTTGTCCTTGAACTCATATGTCTCGTAGCCTTTTGAGGAAATATGTTTCGAAGTGTTCAAAACAGGATTGTATTCTTAATGTTTGTTGCATCCCTTTTGCATTAAGCAAATTTGCATTCATTTAGTTTTCGTCTCAAAGTTTTCTTTTCGTTAAAATGCATTAGATCAAGTTGCATTGAAAAGAAATGTTTGAAATTTATCATTTAACTTAGATTACATTGTTTAATAATTGAAAACTAAAAATTGTTTCATTAAAGGCATGCATTAAGTAGATTCTCATTTCATTGAAAAATGCATTGAGTGCATTCTTACTCATTCAAAATAAAATAAAATTGTGCATAGATTACAATTGCATAGTTTTCAAAAAGAGAATTTTGCATAGATTACATTGCATAATTCACATTGTTGAATGTTTTAAAATTAATTTTGAATAGTGAAAGTCATCTAGTTAGGAAAAATCTTCGTTTGCAGTATTACTATTTGTTGCATCATTTTTTGAGACTCTTCCCTGAACTAAATAGCATTCATCGAATTGAAAGGTTTATTTTATCATATAGATGCATATAGAAGTTCTCTAATGATAGCGGTAGGGCCTTGGAATTGAGACATAATTCAAAATCAACTGTTAAAATTTATTCAATTAACCTAAGGAAGCATTGAAACTTAACACACATACTTATAGGTCTAGGCTAGTGATGTGTTCCGGCATCATTAAACCTAGTAGCTTTCGTTCGCCATCTGGCAGTAGACAGCACTAGCACAGACTTGTGCTCCTCATATCGTCGAGTATATAATGGGAGAGCCTCATAGGTTGCAATCTTTTATCCATAGGAAGCCAAGTCTGCCACCCTGTAACCCTGATACACCGAAAACAACATTCGGGGAGACTACCTGCACGTACGTCAAGTCCTTGGTTATTTCTCTTTCATTTGATCACCAAGGTGTATATTGCAGTTCACGGGAGCTTGGTACACCCTTTTGCTTAGATACCCTGAGTATTCATTTTGGTCTTTTCATGACTCTCTAAAATTGAAACGATCATCGAGCACTTGTCCTTTCAAGCTCATTCAAACTGAAAGTGACTAGATTCACCTTTTTTCCTTTTCTCGACTCTTAAAATATGAAAAGGCGGATATTTGTTTTAGTATCTTAAAAAATTAACTGTCCACGAAATATTCTTGGTTAAAGTTATATTCCTTAGTGATTTTTTTAGGGTTCTTTCCAATGGAAACCTTTTCGAAGTTTACCAACCAAGGAATCCCCTCCGAAGGGAATCTTGATCCTTTTCCTTATTTTGGGAATGTTGGTGCTCCTTATATGGCAACATTGTCCCTTCCTGGGTTAACAGTTGGTTTGCTCATATGGTTATTTTCGACCTCGGTGGTCCCGACTGTCCCAACCTTTGTTCAATCATCTGCTTCACCTAAACAAAATCACGTTGACTCTAAAGTTGACCCCTCACCTTCTTCGCCTATTTCTTCACCTCTTTCTTCCTCTTCATCTAGTGAAAGTCTAGATTCTAGTAATCGGGTTGCTAAGAAGAAGAAGAAGAAGTTGAAGAAGATGAAGGAAAATAAGATAGGGGGGAAATCAACAACTATTGTTACCCATGTAGCTGATATCGAGAAAGCTCCTACTCTGTCTCACAGAGTCAAATTCCCTTGCAAGCTATGTGAGGGTGACCACCTTCTTCGTGATTTCCCTGGTATTCCCAAGGTACTGGAAGTGTGGTCTGTTGGTTTGATTCATGCTTAATCATCAACCTTTGGGCACCATGCTGATGATGAGCCTTCAACTAAAGATAATGAGACTCATAAGAAACAGGGTAATATCAAATTTCCCTGTAGGTTGTGTGAAGAGAACCATCCCATTCACCTCTGTCCTTATATGGATGAAGCTTCTAAGGTAGTGGATACCCTTTCGGCTTCTGAGTCCTGTCTTCCCATCAGTTATCGGAAGATTTCTTCGATTCCTCCAATAGTTGATCAACCCATTGATCATGATTCATCTCCAGTCAATTCCACTCTCTCTGAAAGTTAGTCTCCTGAGTCCATTTCCGACCAATAATTGGTTGAGAATAAGGAAGATCTGGTTCCACCTACAGTTCACCAGGTATTTTGTGTTGAGAGTGGGTCTCATCACAGTCAGGCTCATTTTGTTTCCTATGATTCCCTGGGATCAGAGGGCGATCCTCCTGTTTCCATGATCCAGGAGGGTGATCCTCTGACTCTTGTCACCACCATTCTAGAAAGTGATCCTCCTGCTCTCATTCCTGTAGCCTAGAAGGATGGTCATTCCACTCCCATAATGCAAGGTGATAGCCCTCTTATTCCTATGGCACCCCCTCCATGTAGTTTGGTCGCTTCCTTTGATTGGAGTCGATTCACGGGATATCGTATTCCTTCTTACGTTCCCTTTGAGATCATTGTACAGGCCTGCAATATGGTTGTACCAGGAACGATTATAGATGAAGGTGCCTCGGTTAGTATTTTTTCCTCAACTACATGGCAAGCTTTGGGTTCTCCACAGCTTGTGCTTGTTACTCAGAATCTGTTGCCTTTTAACAGAGGAACAAGTCAACAATTAGGGATCCTTCTGAAGTTGCCTATTACTTTGGGAGGGAAAACCGTCTATATAGACATGATGGTGGTCCAAGGCCCCTTGGATTTTAATTTACTCCTGGGGCGAGACTATTCTTATGCCATGGGTGCGCTTGTCTCTTCCCTCTTTCGTGTGATTTGTTTTCCACATGAAGGTCATATTGTGACCATTAATCAACTTTCATGCTTTGGCCTTGATGTGACATTTGGTTTACTGCCATCCCTTCCTGGTTCTTACCTACCGGTGGTTTCATCCTCACCACATGTTAATTATGTGGCTACCTGTCCCATGCCTGAATTCAGTGACAGTGTCGTTGTGCATCTTGTGCTGGGGACATTGGGTCTTGACTTCCAAGATGTTTTACTACCATCGAATGCAAACCTTTTGGAAGCCATGAATTTTTATTCGCCATGATCAAGGTACGTTGGTCCATAGTTTTTTTTCTTGTGTCAAGCTCCTTAAAAAATGAAACAGGCTCGTTGAAGCATAATTTGTTTTCTTGTGTCAAGCTCCTTAAAACATGAAACAATATCTTCAGAGAAAAGTTCTTTTTCTTGTGTGAAGCTCCTTAAAAAATGAAACAAGCCTCTTACGAGGATAGTTATTTTAATGTGTAAACCTCTTTAAAACAATGAAACAAATTCCCGTTCAATTAGAGTCTTTGATAAGATCTCGTAAGATCCCAGTCGAGTCTTTCCCTGATCTCATCATTCTTTTTGTTTCCTCTGATTCCCCAAGATCAGAGGGCGATCCTCCTATTTTCGTGATCGAGAAGGGTGATCCTCTGACTCCTGTCATCACCATTCTATAAAGTGATCCTCCTGATCTCATTCTTGTAGCCTAGGAGGATGGTATTTCCGCTCCCATAACGCAAGGTGATAGCCCTCTTATTCCTATGGCACCCCCTCCATGTAGTTTGGTTGCTTCCTTTGATTGGAGTCGATTCATGAGATATCGTATTACTTCTTACGTTCCCTTTGAGATCATTGTACAGGCCTGCAATATGGTTGTACCAGGAACGATTATAGATGAAGGTGCCTCGGTTAGTATTTTTTCCTCAACTACATGGCAAGCTTTGGGTTCTCCACAGCTTGTGCCTGTTACTCAAAATCTGTTGCCTTTTAACATAGGAACAAGTCAACCATTAGGGATCCTTCTAATGTTGCCTATTACTTTGGGAGGGAAAACTGTCTATATAGACATGATGGTGGTCCAAGGCCCCTTGGATTTTAATTTACTCTTGGGGCGAGAATATTCTTATGCCATGGGTGCGCTTGTCTCTTCCCTCTTTCATGTGATTTGTTTTCCACATGAAGGTCAGATTGTGACCATTGATCAAATTTCATGCTTTGGTCTTGATGTGACATTTGGTTTACTGCCGTCCCTTCCTGGTCCTTACTTACCGGTGGTTTTGTCCTCGCCACATGTGAATTATGTGGCTACCTGTCCCATGTCTGCATTCAGTGACAATGTCGTTGTGCATCGTGTGCTGGGGACATTGGGTCCTGACTTCCAAGATGTTTTACTCCCATCGGATGCAAACCTTTTGGAAGCCATGAATTTTTATTCGCCATGATCAAGGTACGTCAGTCCATAGTTTTTTTTCTTGTGTCAAGCTCCTTAAAAAATAAAACAGGCTCGTCGGAGCATAATTTGTTTTCTTGTGTCAAGCTCCTCAAAACATGAAACAATATCTTCGGAGCAAAGTTCGTTTTCATGTGTCAAGCTCCTTAAAAAATGAAACAAGCCTCTTATGAGGATATTTAGTTTAATGTGTGAACCTCTTTAAAATAATGAAACGCATTCCCGTTCAATTCGAGTCTTTGATAATATCTCGTAAGATCCCAGTCGAGTCTTTCCCTGTTCTCATCATTCAACCTTCACTCCATCCACCTATTAGTAATTAGCAGCCTACTCCGGTGAATGCACTGAAGCTTGCGAGGCATGTACCTCGAATTGAGTCACCATGCTAGGGGCATGCAAACTTTTTCAAGTACAGTTTATCTTTGTTTCAAGCTTGTGTCAAAATGAAACCAACTTCAAGAAGAGTTTCCTGATTTCAAGCTTGTGTAAAAATAAAACCATTCTTATTGTACCTCTCGTGATTGCCATTTTGTTAGCCTGTTTTTCCAGATGAGCCTTTTTTTTCTTATTCCATCATTACCATCTGCTTGGCGGATCATATGCCTTCACTTGATTGTTTTACCCATTCCTAAGGGACCACTACGATGAGTGGTCTTGTTAGCCAACCTCTTGACCTTTACTTGTTTTGAGTAGTTACACCATCACCAGAACCAGTTGCTACCCTTAATTCCACTCGTTCCTCCAAGAGGAGTCAACTTTCAGCCCTTTTCTGACTCTCAAAAATTGAAAATATTATCGAGAATCCTATCGTTTTGAACTCATTAAAGGTTGTGAAATGTCATCCGCCCAATATACGTTTACCCCTTTTTCAGGTTGGGACATATTTTTTACAGAAAAGGAATACCTTAGCCAATCACAACTAAGAGGTTCTCTCATATTTTGTTTTTTACCTTTTCTGGTATGAGGGACTATTTACGAAAAGGGACCTGCTGGAGTTTCCTTTTCTTATTCTCTTAAAACTCTATAAACATGAAAAGATGCCAAGTTATTACTTTGTCAAACTCGTTAAAACTAAATGACATCGGATGTCGTCATCATGACGTTACCGAGTCCCTCCTTCCTAGGGCTCGTAAAATGTACTAGGATGGATTTGTCTGATGGAAAAAATTATATGACAAGCATATGCTATCCTCTTTGTTATAGGTCAATTTGGGCATCATTCCCAATGAACTGGTTAACTGGACATCATCTCTAGGACCAATGAATAGGGTCTATCATCTCCTATCATTTCAATTGCTACATACCCTAAGACAAAGAACAAGAGAAATCATCCATGAATTTCATCTGAAAAGTTTTCCAAGATTTGAAGTTTATAATGTATCATATCAGAGATCACCAACACTGCCTCTAAAGGGACTAAGTTTGTTTCATATGCAGGTAACCCCATTCAAGGTTGCTTTGCAAAGCACTTCCTGACACTCATAGGTGCGTTGGTCACATTGGGAGCGAAATTCTCATTGTTCCGAAATATCCACTTGGCCAATGCCTTCTAGAAGAGTTCACATGTGTCAAACTTTGAATCCATGTGTCCATTTGACCTCTACAAGATTGGGAACACACCTTGCCTATTATTAGAAATTCATTGATTGTAAAACTACCTTCAACTCCTCTATAAATTGAGCACAAATCCTAGTGCTTGGTAAGGAAGAATTTGGAGAAATGCTGGTGGAATTTCAATTGAGGAGTTGATTTGTGTAACATAATGATGGAGATATCTACATTGTGATGAGGCTGGGATGCTGCTAGATATGGTCACTTCAAATCAATCACTGGGTTGTAACCTCCCCTTCTATCCATTAATAAATATTGCTGCTTACTTTCCCACATATGTATCTATATAAGCTCATGTTTTCCATATTATGAATTATTATTTGATGTATATGGTTTATGTTTCATTTATTTAACTAAATAAATTGAATAAACATCTGTATTATTTCTATCTTTTGTTGTTTAGTGTTCATCTTTGCAGGAAATATTTTCGGACATCTAGCTTGTATTTGAAGCTACAGCAAGAGCGACAGAAGGAGAATAGGAAGCACTTGAACTCCAAGTAAGTTCTTTGATCTGTTTTGTGTGTCTATTTATAGTTAGGAAAAGTAGTCGAAAAGTATTTAATCTGTTGTTCTAGATAAGCACCTGTCTAGGGAAGAATTTTTTATCTGTAATCCATAATTTCACATAAAAAATTGGTGACTCCACTGGGGAATTTACCCTTCATCCTAGGCGTATTTGCCTCTGATTTTCTCTGTTTATTCAGCCAGTAGATTTTACTCAGAAAGATTAGGTTTTTTGAAATCAAAATTTTCATTAGAAGTGTGTTAAACAACTGTGTTTTTCATTGTACACTGCACCCAATGCACTGTTGGATAGGACATAGTGCTTTGCATAGCACTGTCTCCCTTTTAGGGGTGCTTTGCAGCACACTGTCTCCCCTTAGAGACTGCGTTGACCCAAGAGACCATCCAAATTCCATTGAATTTTTCTTTGTATTTTGTTTTTAGTTTGTTCTCTGTTGTGTTTTGAAAATCCTTAAGCCTCACATTGACCAGTGAACTTATCTACCTTTTCCTCCTTTGAAAGAATATTATGTTCAATGTTTGTTTAAAGCGTTTTTATTTATCATTGACAAATTAATTTCAAAGTATTTTCATTGTCGCATTAGATCCATTTGATTTTGAAAAGGAAATTGTCGTAAATTCTTTGTTTCCTGATAGGATAAATTGTTGTTTAATTCCTCATTTTTCCTTCAAAAGAGAAATTGTTGTTCTATTCTTCATTTCTCAAAAGTAAAAGACATTTGTTTTTGTTTATTTGATGCACTTATTTTCCTTTTTTGCATTCATAAAATTAAAGGGACTAAAAATAAAAACCTGCATTTGCATGTAGTGTATTGTGTGTTTTGAAAAAGGAACAATTAGGAAAGTTGCATTTTAGTATGTGCTCTTTGATTTGTTTGCTCTCAAATTGATTGCTCTTTCCCTTTAGTAGCTAGGATTTTCATTGAAAAACTAAAAGTGAAATTTTTTTTATCATTCTTAGTTTTCATTTTAGGAATTTCCAATACATCATCGCGGTGAACCTTGAAGGAAAATTAATAAACAGGATCAACTTAAAATTTATCTCAATTTACCTAACAAAGCATTGGAACCATAACGAAAAAAATTTAGAAGGTCTAGGCTAGATACATGTTCTAGCATTGTAAAACATAGCAGCTGTCGTTAATTATCTGTGATACATTCTGAGTGTGATACCTCACTCCACGTACGTAAGTATATCATAGCTCTTCCACGTAATTTCGGGTATATCGGGCAGTGTTACAGTACGAAAAGTATAAAAGGGTGCTCTCACTGTGCAGTTTCGCATCAGACAACGCTAATACTAACTTGGGCATCCACGTACGTTCAGGAATATTTGTGAGGAAAATTTTTAGGTGCTATCCATCCATAGTGAATTGAGTCGGCCACCTTGTAAACTGTGATACACTGAACACAAAATTCAGGGAGATTGCTTTCCCGTACTTCTTGGTTCGCCAAGAGGTATTCTGCAGTTCACAGTTTCTTAGTAAACCTTTTGCCTAGCATTACCATTTTATTTTGTTTATTTTTTTTTGGTTAAAATAAATCAGTAATCGTGGAAGAAAAAAATCCTTTCCCCCGTCATTCATGTAGATTAGCATTGAAAACACCTTTACCACTAGAATTTACTCCTGGTCGGCGAAGTTGATCACACTTTACCGAATCAAATATAATTCATACCTCTAGTGAAACATCATCTTCGCATATACCATAATTAACCTCAAGTTGTTTCTACACATCCTGGTTCGTCTATTGTTATACAGATGGAGTCTTCACAACTACCCGTGGTCATAATCCATCCAATCAGTGAGACCATACCTCCTGGACCCAATGTTGTTAAACCAGAATTTGATCCAGATCTTGTGTCTTATTTGCCAGAACATCTGAATCTTGAAGTCGAACAACCAAAATTTATTCCTGCCTTGGTCATCCCACGAATTTCTGTAGCCATTGAGTCTCCCATATCACACAGTCAATCTCCTGAAATATACTTTGGGCCTGACGGTGAAATACTTCCACCTGGTTTAATTGTGATTGAAGAAATCCTAGAAGACGAGACACCTTTAACTCCAACCAATTTTGGGGAGGAATTTTACTTGTACGAGTATTTTCCTCAATCGTAACCATCTTCTTTTTTTGATCTCGTTCCTATTCAAACTCCCGTCGATTCAAAATGGTATACATTTGGTCAAGTAACCATGCTTGAACCAACATCTTCGGTTGGGCCATCTGTTCCAATTATGTCAGCACTTGCCCTCACTACCCCATCGATGTTCACAACTTCACCAGAGTCATATTTTCATGGTGGCCCTATGGTCCCATCAGGTTACAAATCATTATTTGGAATTTTCTCTGGTGCATCTTCAAAACCATGGACTTTACCAATTTCATTGTCCGATATTCTAATTGGTAATCCTATAGTGAGTACTGAACGACTTGATTCTTTATACACATCATCAGGGAAATATCAAGCCGGTGCTTCTGGGTATATTCCTTCAAATAACATATCAACTAGACTCCCAGCATTTGGAGAGAAATATTTTTCGTCTTATTATCCTCCTCATGCTGGGGAGAAACCTTTGGTCACCCAATATGACAGTTCTCCGTCACTTTTTGGTCAACCTAATGTCGAAATGAATGTTTTTCAATGGCAGCCCACATTGCCTATCCAACCACAAATGGTTGTACACTCGTATCAACCAGTTCAACCTGTTACACCCACATCATTTCCACTTGTTAATACATCTTTACCCCTATTACAGAATCAAAATGTTGTACAAAAACCTTATCAAGCAAGTCCTTCAACTCAATACCCTCAAATATTGGGTCCACAAACTCCAAATCCTTTGGTTAATTTACAACAACCTGTATCCGAAATCATTTATTCAAAAGCTGGTTTACCATTTTATGGGATGTCACAGCTAAAACCACGTTATACTTATCCTCAACTGAATCTAGGTTATCCTAATTTGGGTTATACCATTGGTGGACAGACCCCTTGGCAGCCTCAGGCACAAATACCTCAGAATTCATTTCAACAAGTAGCATATCCAAGTTTTGGTCAAAAAAATCCTCAAGCATTTTCTTTTCAAAACAACCCCTATCTGGGTTACCAGCAACAGATTCCTTATGTTGGTGCTCAAAGGCCTGTTGCTCAAGAAATTCCATATTACCCTAGCTATGCTCAACCTAAACTTAATAGACATTTGCCTTTTGTTGCAACTTTAGAGTTACTAGATTTAAATTGGCTAACCAATGATCTAATTAACTATGCTCCTTGGTGGCTTATGATACCTCACAAATTACCCTCGAATATTCCTAAGTTCAATGGAAACCCTGGAAAAGATTTTTCAACTCATGTCATGACTTATCATTTATGGTGTTCATCAAATTCCCTGAATGATGATTCTGTTCAACTACGTCTTTTCCAGCCTACGTTCACAGGTCCGGCTGCAAAACGGTACATTGAGTTACCTAGAGTTTCTTTTGATAATTTCACTTCCCTAGCTATTGTCCTTTTGAATCACTTCCAGTTACCCATCCGATATGAAACTGGAATAGAACTCTTGACCAATTTCAAACAGACTAATGCTACTCACATTTCTGATCTTATTCATGAGTGGCGTCGTCATCGTAGAATGGTTAAGACATTTGTTCCGGATTAGCTACTTGTTGAGTGGTTCATTAAGTCCCTATTACCATCTATAACTGAGGATGTGGCTAAGGGTGGTGTTGTCACTGAAGAGTAGGTTATTGCTCATGCCTAATATTTAGAATTGATTTATACTCAGTCTGGCATGCTCTATGGAAAAATTCCTAATGCGCTAAGATCTAATTTTACTGTTCCTCCTCAATTAAAGGACTCCCATGCCAAATATGACTTGATTGGTATTGCAAGAACACATCATACTACTGAATCTGATCCTGATCGTTATTATAAAATTAATGCCATGTTGTTTGACAAGAGAAAAAGTGACAAGCAACCCGGAATTAAGAAAAAGGGGAAATCTAAGAAAAAGAAAACTTCTAACCTGAAGGAAAGATCATTGAATCAATCGTTTAGACCTAGGAAACCTCGTTATCCATGCATAATCTGTAATGAGAAACACTTTGTTAGGGATTTTCCTCACCACGCCGAAGTCTCAAAAATCATCAAGTCTTCCCATGCATCAGTTGTGTTAACAGACCCATTTCCAAATCCGGACACAAACTTGGTTGCTATGGATCCAGCTTCTAGTTCCCAAGTAGTTATGTTATCCATTGAAAAACGTTCAACAGATATTTTGGTGTCAATGCGCAATAAATATTATGATAGTCAGACCACTGATCAACCCACTACCTCGACTACCAATCCATCTACGGAATCAGTACTGCCTACTGCTATTCCTGAATTGGCAATCAAGCCACCAAAGGGAGTAATTCACAAATCGACATATAATCTTGGAGAAAGAGCTACAAAAAATCATAATATAGTTGAAGGTTTGGCTCAATCCCCTTCAGCTATTTCTGCTCTTAAGGAATTACAAGATTATCCCTCCCAAAAACAAGCTTTATTGTCGGCTATTGGTGGAATTGATCCGACTGATTCTAATATTGTCATCTTTAATCATACAGGCTATGTGTCGCAACTACCAGTAGAATTGGCATTATCCATACAAGTAAATCTTCTCAATCGCCTTGTTCATTGTACTATTATTGATGAGGGAGCATCTACATGCATTATGTCTCTAAATTGTTGGAAGTCACTTGGCTCGCCGCACTTATCACAATCATCAACGACGTTGAAGGCTTTTGATGGATGAACATATAAGCCTTGTGGTATTATTAATAACCTGCACATTGAACTAGGGGAAAAATAGTGAATGTTGATATCGAGGTTGTTGACAGACCCCTTGACTATAATATTCTGCTTGGAAGGCCATGGGTATATGCAATGAGTGCAATTGTTTCTACAAATTTCAGAAAAGTTTCCTTTCCATATAAAGGTACTATCACAGTCATTAATCAACTATCCTTCTTTTCTTCTACTTCCCAGGTAACTGGAAGTGTTCCATTTGTTCATGCACCCCAACTAGCACTTCAGAAAACTGATTTAGGACTTTTAAAGGATTCCACTGTCATGGGAACCTTTGCATTACCTCTGCCTGCGACGTCGGCAGAAATTGCAAGTATAGAGACCTGCTACATGATCTCTTCCACTCCATCTAGCTTAAGGGAGAGTACGGATGATTTTGGAATTGTTACATTGGATAAGTTTTTTCCACCAAGCCCTATTGAGTTGGCATAGGAATCAAACTATCTGGCTTGGGCGGCGAATCCAAAATCAGCGTTGCCAATTTTTTGGGTTGATCGTTCCTTAGAATTTGGTACTCCATTTGATCCATTTTCCTTAATTTTCTTGACACATGAGAATATTTTGGAAGCCATGGTGTCAGAAGGAGAACCATGGGAAGATTATCATCATCATTCCCATCTTCCTGATTATGAAGAAAACTATCTTAGTGAACCATATCACCCATCGATCAAAAATTTCTTTTCAAATTCTTTACCTATTAATGAAATCGATTCCGAGCGAAATATATCAAATATTGAGGAAACCATTTCTATTGATATTTCAACCAAACCTGGCGTTGTAGAAAATATTCATGTCAGTGTGTCTTGTTCTCCATCAAAACTTGAATCATATCGCTCTCTATCTCGTGAATTCCGTGATGTATTTGCTTGGTCTTATGAGGAAATGCCAAGCATAGATACTAGTATTTTTGAACACACTATTAATATATATCTTGATGTCAAACTAGCACGTCAACGGCATCGTCCCGTTCATCCAAAGAAATCTGCTATCATAAAGCAGAAGTTGAAATTTTTTTGCGTGCTGGTTTCATTTACCCTGTTCCGCTGACTGAGTGGGTTTCCAATATCGTTCATGTCATGAAAAAACAAGGAACCATTAGAGTGTGCGTAGATTATTGGGACATCAATCTTGCTTGTCCAAAAGACAACTATCCTACTCCCTGTATTGACTAAATTATTGACGATTGAGCTGGGTGCAAAATCTTTTCATTCATGGATGGATTTTCCAGCTACAATCAAACCAATATCCAACCAGAGGATCAACATAAGACAACATTCATTTTTCCCTGGGGCACATTCGCTTATAGGAAACTACCGTTTGGTTTAAAGAACATTGTGGCAAATTTTTAGAGAGAAATGGATTATGCTTTCAATGACATCAAGCACATTGTTCAAATGTATCTAGATGATTTACCAGCGCATTCATGAAATCAGACTGATCACCCGATGCATTTGAGAGCCATGTTCTTACGCTGTCGACACTACAAAATATGCCTCAATCCACATAAATGCGTGTTTTGTGTTGGTTCTGGTCGTTTGCTTGGATTTGTAGCCTCAAAAGAAGGAATTCGAATCAACCCATTGAAGGTTCAGGCCATTCTTGATTTGCTTGCGCCATCAAATTAGTGAAACTATGCCTCAACCAACCTCATGAAAACAACGACATCAAATGCAATGCAACAACAGTGACATATTATCTCCCTCTATGGATTCCAATACCAAACCACTAGATTGTAATAGCGTTTAGGTCTACCAAACTTTGAACGAACATTTAGGAAATGCATAGGTCACTCCTAATAAAGAGTCCAAGCTAATCTCATTCTAACACCATATTAAAAATATACAAATAACTCGAGAGAAATAATTAGCTAGAAATGACAACAAACACACATACATCATGCACACATGATTGACAAAATTAGTTACCTTATGTTGAATTTTTTGTAGCTTTAGAAGGTCTTCTACAAATGCATGGTGTCTTAGCATGTAGAAGATATTTGATTGCCTCCTTAGGTGCTTTCTTTGTGGAGTAAGTGATATTATGATTTATTTCCTAACTTTAACTTAAGAAAAGTAAAATAATTAATCTTATTAATTATCGTGGACTATTAGGCGAAAATTCTAAGGATAGATAATAAAATTATTTAAGTGACTTAGATATAATCTCGGCCGTTGATCTTAAATGAGGCTTAGGATTTGATCCTAGCCATTGATCAATTAGGGTTATAGATTTTAGCTTAATGAAATTATAAGATAAGCCTAAGGGAGAGATGAAGATACACATGGTTATTGAGTTCAGGAGATTTTCTTTAGAGAAAAAGGCTCAAGTAGACTGAAGAGAAGTAAGATAAGTGCAGTAGGGAACTTCTAAAGAAATTGAAGGAGGTCAATTTCACGAAAGATGGGGTCGAGTTGTTGAAGAAGAGGTTTGAATTGTGGAGGAGGTTGAATTATCCAGGGAGGTTGATTTCTCTAGTGGACAGGAGTTGTACGAGACAGGTTGAAAGGGAGATTGATTTGCTAGTGTGACAAGTTAATTCTCCAAGGCCAATTTGCTTCAGGTGGTTCGATTTCCAAAGGATGAATTCTAAGGAAACTTTTCCTAGTGGTGTTGTGTTTCTAGGTGCCCAACAACTATATTTTCTATGTATTTTTTGTGGGTCTAACCCAAAATTTTCATTGGAAATTTAATGAAGGAAGATTTTATTGGGTGTAAATTAGTTGTTTTGGTGTGATTGATCTCTTCATTTTTATCTCTGTTGCATTTTAAGTTAATATACCAGGTTATTTATTTTTCAACAAATTAATAAATATTTGAGATAAATATTTTTTGGGGTTTTAATAAATCGTTGAAGTAAAATAAATCAGATTTGGTATGAGAAAAATTAACACATTCCAAAATCCTTACGAGAAAATCCAACTAAAGATATATTTGTTTCCTTGAACAACTCCAACCATAAGCCTTCACAATGAACCTCTACAACCATTAAAATCATCTACATGTGACACCAATAAATGAGCAACCATCTACAATGTTAGAAGCCCAAGTTCATGTGACAATCCCACATTTATAAGTATAGTGAATTAGTTTAATAAGTTGGAAAGACTTGTTTTCAAGACAATATTTAATATATTTTAGTGTTTAGAAGCTTAGGAATTTCAATGGGTTGGAAAGAGTTGTTTTCAATATAGTTAACTTCTACATTGTAACTCACCAACACCTAATGCTTAACTCACTAACTCCCTAATTCCCTAATTTTTTGATCCTAATTGACCACCAATTCATTAAACCCTTAGTCTCTAGTTTACTAATACCATAAATTTAAGTTAAGCATAAACCACTAATCCACTAACCTCAATCCATTACCATAAACCATTTAATACATAATTCATTACCCATTAAATCAATAAGCAAACCACTAATCTATTGAACCCTTCACTATTGATGTAATAACCAACACATTTTTTAATGATTGATTCTTAACTCACAATTCCTTAAACCATTAATCAACTAACCAATATTCCCTTATCACTAATCCATTAATTATTATAGTTTTAATTGTTCATTGACCATAATTATTTATAATTCAACATAAATAAAATATAACTATTTAATTATAATTCAACAACATAAGTAAAATATAACTATTCATGATGATGCCAACTATTTCTATATAACTTACTGGCCATTGAAAAACAAGTTCATATAAGTTCATAAATCCTTTACGCATTATCTAACCCAATACTAAAACTAACTTCAATTTGTAAATTTAAAAAACATGAAATCATCCCTCATTCCTGAGAAAACATCCCAAATTCAAAAGTCTTCGCCTTCATTTTGGCAAGGCACAAAGGGAAATCAAGATAAGTGAGCAAACTATCCTCAAAAGCTGGCAGTGGATACTCTGCCAACTTATAAGACTTCAGCGCTTGTGGTACCCACTATTTATAAATTCTATCAGACACCTAGATGGTAACAGAATAGTAAAGATGTAACTGGATGCACAACAGGCTGCCCATGTGCAGCGAATGAAAGAGATCAATGGTCACGGTAAATCTCCCTGCAGAACATGATGGGCAAGGAAATTAGTTACCAAATATTTTTTTTTTGTTTATTCTTAGAGGCAACAATGATAGTTCTAAACATATTTGATTTATCTTGATTTACCTTATATCCATTGGAATTTCTATAAAATTTTACCTCCAGGTTAGGCCAGCGCCTTTTTTAAGATGTAATGCAAAATCTATGTTTCTGTAAAAAAATCAAGCTCGCAGTGTGTTGGGGCTCAAAAATGTCATATTTTCATCCACCTTTTCCTTCACTATTCCTTACATTTCATCATTCCATTAACCTTTTATCATATCATTTTCATAAATACATTTGGGCTTCACCTTTTTATTTTCCATTTTATTCATTTTTGTATTATAAGTGAATTTATGATTAATATTAGAAAATATACATATTTTTATATATATATCTCAAGAATATGTGAGCTTTGTAATGTGTAGGAAATATGTGAAGGATTAATTCCAAGATACGTCTCAAATATCTCCTCCACCATATTAAGGAGATAATTATTCAAGCCTATTCCTAAGTAGAAGATCATGGAGGATTTGGTTGGCATATCTTATCCAAGATATGTGAGAGATGTGTGGAGGATTCAAAGGGATAATATCTTGTAATAATGGGAAATTAGTTGAGAGTGCTTGAGAGAATATTGGATATGTAATTATGAGATGGTTATCTTCCTCATGTATATAAGAGAGTGCTCTCTCTTCATTTGAGAGGAATAGAAGAGAAGTTGATTAGTTGATAAGTTTTTGAGTTTGGAGAGATAGTCTTGTAATTAGGAGAAGGGGATTCTTAATTTTGAATTCATATTCTTTTATTGTTACGCTTTCATGATTTGTAATTTGATTCTTGTAATATAATCGGAGATAGCTTTATTGTTGTGAGCTCACATATGTTTTTTTTCATTCAATTCTTCACATGTTGTATTGCTTTTCATTTATGCAATTTCCTGCTTTCCTAGTTAGTGTTTCAATGCCTTCCTAGATTAATTTGATTTCAGTAATTTAGATTAAAATAGTTCCACTTCAGTCCTGAATATATAGTGCATGTGTCTCGTAAGCCTACAAACCTCGGATTGACAAATTAAATAGTTGGGCAAATACTACAACAAAATTAAACGAACATATTTTCACCCAACATTTTGGCGCCGTTGCCGGGGAGGCACGATGGATTGAAGTTTAATTTGATTTTTCATGCAAGTGTGTTTAGACATGTTCCTAAATCCGAGGTGTTAAGGCGGTAAGATGTGGGGAACAGCCTATGCATTGCATTCGAGATACCGTAACGGGCTCGACCTCTTATGGATCAAGGCATGTAGGGTGTGTTTACATTTATGCAAGTGTGAATTTCAATTTTTGCAAGTGTGTTTTATTTTCGCAACTGTGAAGAGTGTTTGATGAATTCATGGTTCATGGTTGTAATTGAAGAATTCAATTACTAAATTAATGAGCAGTCCTTGTAAGAGGGTTTAATTGAGTATTGAATTCAAGATTATTTTTGTGGTCTTTGTTTTTAATAAATTCAATTTTTAGTGTGCTGATTTGAAAGAGTTTTTGTGAACTAAAACCTTGTAAAAGGATTAAAAGCTCAGACAATTATTAGCACTCTGTTTTTAGTATGTAAGAATCTATTTTTCAACATGGTTTTATAATGAGTGTCATCTGGGAACTACTCACTCAGATCCTTGCAGAAGTCGGAATCTCCTCTTCCTTGGAAGAAGAGATCTTGACAAAAATTGAAAGTTCAACTACTCCCCAAGAAATAAACGAAGATTCAATAGAATCCGCCATATCTGATGGCGAAAAATCATTCAAACAGGAGATCAAGGAAGAAGAACAACAGATCGAGGAAGAACAACAGGAGTTAGAACATGATCTAAGTGAGAGAAACTGTGCCTATCGAAGCTTTATCGAACAATGGTTCCAGGTAAGTACTAGATTAGATTCATCTTTTTATTTTTTAGTTGATTTGCAGTTACAGAAACTAGACTCATTCACTCTCGAATATTTTCATCCATCATTTAAAAAATTGCTACTGGATATATTGTTGTTACTGCTACGTGAATGGCTTCATTGGAAATTTAATTACACGTAACGAATTTTTTTCTAATTAGTATAGAGTAGGTAGGCTTTCATTTTTAGTTTTTACTTTCATTTTCAGTTTTTCTTTTACCTAGAATAAGTATGCTCTCCTCCGCGCTTAGTGCGATCGCGAGGATCAGAAAATAGGAATGATTTAGACTAATTTCAGGAATAAATAAATTCATGTTTTGCAATATGCTTGATCAAAAACATCTTTCAGTATGCAAATCACTGTGTCCATTTGTTAAAAATTTAAGTTTAGAGAAAATTTAGTTTCTTTCTAAAATTTAGTTTTTAATTGACTAAAAAATAAATAAAAACACAACTCTCATAATAAAACAAAAGGAAATCATTTTAAACAAAAAAAAAAATTTAACAATAAAACAAAACAATAAAATTTTTAATACATTAAAAACAAAACAAAAACATAAATCAAATCAAATAAAAAAAAAAAAATTTAAACGCCATATCAACATTTTTTTAGAAATAAACAAAAACAATTTTGGACTCCTGCCACATTGTTCAATTTTGGATTCATACCACTTCAAACATCTTTGGCATTTCTGTTACACTGGTTTTTATGAGAGAAACAAGCCATGGCACAAATTGTAGCAGCGGGCAATACATGCACATGCTCTTCTTTTACATCGCTCTCCAATGAAAATCGAATTCCCAAGGGTTCCTTTGAAAATTCCAATTCAAATTCTATCAAGCCATCTCTGTTGTCTTCAATTTAGAATTTTCTTTTTGGGAAGAATTTAGAGGTGAAGGACTGTATCGATGCTTTTATGGATTAGATACAGCAACCCAGACAATAGAGATAGAATTGCAGAAAAACATGAAGATGGATGGGAATGTCACCTGCAGTCCAATCGAGAGAGCGTTTTTATCGACCTTTGTTTGAGTGCTTAGATATCTAAAACGCTGTAGAAATGCCGCTGATCCAATGGCAGTAAGTTATTAATTTATTGCTTGCTATGACTGAAATTTCAGAATCTATGGATTTCTGGTGCGAAGATATCGGATCTAATCCACAATCCGTTGCATTTGGTGTAGTAGTTAGAGAAATTCGACTTGTTAGGCGAAGATTTTGAAATGGATATCAGATTTTGATTTGCCCAAAGCATAGCATTTACTGGGGTGGACGTAATATGGATCTCCACCATAATAAATTCCGATTTCACTGGCTAGAAAGAAAACGGCCTGGACCAGAAGAGGGCGGAAATCAGGTTTTTCTTATTTGCTTGTCATCACATTTGGAGGAGGCAGTTATTCCAGATATCCCTCCATGCAAGGATTTGATTCCATTTCCTCGAATTGGAAGCAGGATCTACACCCATATGGTTCTGAATTTATGGTGGTAGATGACTAGATGACACGTTCAACCATCAAATTCGATTTGGATCTTTTCACTGACTAATGAAAATTTGGCCCTTGATATTCGAGATCTTACAGTCAGACAAGTCCACGTCTAAGGTAAATGACTAGGACGATGGCGAAAGTGGAAAGGTGGATCATAGTGCTCCCTACACGTTGGCAAGAGTGTTGTTGCTATTGGGCTAGCACGCCGCTACCTTGTGCAAGTTTCATGTGCCATTGGAAAGCAATAAGAGCTTCCAGAAAAGAGCAGCGTATGGCCATTTCGGTCGGGAGGGAGGTCACGTTGACACAAGAAGGATAGGAAAGCACCAGGATCGTGCTTATAAACTTGTTATAGAACCTGGAAGTTGTGTGGTGAAAATTTATTAAAAACTAAAGAAGAATCGAGAAATAAGTGTGTTTTCTGGTCTACTACGTGTAAGAAAGGAAGGCAGGGGCTTGATTTGCTTCTCCGTTCTGTTCGCCTGAGGATCTCTGTTAACCATGTCTTCATTTTATTGTTGGCAGAATGGCGTCCAAGTGGATCCTCAAGAAGTTGAAGGATATCCAGAAGGATCCTCCTACTTCATGTAGTGAAGGTCCAGTAGCAGATGATATGTTTCATTGGCAGGAAACTATCATGGGACCTTCTGACAGTCCCTATGCAAGGGGTGTATTTCTTGTGACTATTCACTTTCCTCCTGATTATCCATTCAAGCCCCCAAAGGTTGCATTTAGGACTAAAGTTTTCCACCCAAATATAAATAACAATGGAAGCATCTGCCTTGACATCTTGAAGGAACAGTGGAGTCCTGCTTTGACAATCTCCAAGGTGTTGCTTTCAATTTTCTCTTTGTTGATGGATCCAAACCCATATGATCCTCTTGTGCCAGAGATTGCTCATATGTACAAGACTGATAGGAGAAAGTATGAGTCCACTGCATGGAGTTGGAATCAGAAATATGCAATGGGTTAACTTTAAAAACTATATATCAGTGATGGAACTTTAGCCCTAAGTTGGAATTTCTTCGAAGTCAATGACTAAGTGCTTTCTCTAAACTTGATTGAAGTGCAAAGTGAACGTCCTGGAGGTCTTTATTGAAAGCAGGCTTATGAACTCTGGGTAAGTAGAGCATTCTGTTCTTTGCGTTTATTGATTAATGCTTCAAAAATTTTAATGCTTTCTGTGCAGTATTGCTGTTCAATGACTTTTAAAATGGGAACAATGAAAACTACAGTCATTCCAGTTTTGTATCAAAAAAATAAAATTTAAAAAATAAAAATAAAATTGACATAAATAATAAATTAAAAACTTTTGTTTTTTTTTAATTTGTTATTGAAAAAAAAAATCTTGTTTAATTCAACACCAAAAATGATAAAATAAAATTTTTATTTTAATTTTGTTAAAATAAAAAAAAAATTAAAAAAAAAAAAAAAATTTGCCCTCATTCATTTACATAAAAATTCATAAAAACCAACTACTCGTTCCCTAACAAATACAAAACCTTTTCAAATGTTTTAAATCACTTTTACTACAAACCAATAAAAACATTTTGAAAAAATACTACACAATCAATGAATACATTGCATGGGGACATGCAATATCTCTAGTTGGGGGGAAATAAAAGTATGATGGATTTTATCATTTATTTTACAGTGAATTTATGGGCAAAAGTTAGGATGCATATACTAACAAGTGAAATGAGATTGGTGTTATGTGTAGGTCAACAAGAAGCTTATGCAGAAAGCTCAACATTATGATGCGACACTCTTTTCATCCACAATTAGAGTAATTTCGAAAAATAAAATAAAAATAAAAATGGACATTTCATAAATTCTTGAAAATGAGCTAATTTTTTTTTGAGTCACTTCATACAGGAATGATCGATGGGGATCACACACAAAGGTGACAATTTTTATGCAGGAATGGTGCTAAGTTTTTCAGTTTTGAAGACAATGCAAAAGTGATTTTTCGAAATCACAATGAAACATGCATCATTGGATGCTTGAAGGAACTAATTCTTCACAACACATATCATGACATTTTCCACTACACAAAAATCCTTTTGCGTCGTGATTACTCACCTTTTTTCCTTCCAAACGCCTAGACCATCCTTATGTTGCAGCCCATCTTCAATTACCTTATCTTTCACGATTTCATGCACGCCTATTTTTCTGAATCACATACATTCCTTTATCCTTTTCAGTTTATTGCCTTCTAGTTTGCCTTCTGAATAAAACTTATTCCCTTTTCATGATTACATTGCTTTGTTTCCTTGCCATGCTGATCCACATTGCTTGTTTGTGAGTTCTTTCCATTTATAGTCCTACCAAATCTCTTTGTACAAACTCGTGTTGACTGATGTGGGATTCCTTAAGGCCCACCTTTCAACAAGTCTTGCCCCATCGACATCAACACCTTATCTGGGAAATAAACTAGAGTTCCTTTTGAGTACCTTGAGACTTGCATGCCTTAATGGCAAGTTCTCTTGCTGACAATCATGGGAATACATCAATGTCCCTTGATCGTCAGATCTTGCAAATGGCTCGACGTCAACCCTTTTATTCGCATTTCAGAAGATGTACCCGGGTACCTTGGCACTCATTGACATCAATGGTGAGTTTGCCTCGCATTGGTTAACGGCATGCATCAATGGCCGGTAATCCAATGATCTCTTTTCATGCTCGACATCAACACATTATTTCGCATGATTAGACTTGTACCATCAGTTTTGTAGCAGGTGAAGACTATACACTTTTTCACGACTCCTTCAGCAGTTACCGCAGCATGAATTCTGATCGACGAGAGTACCACAGTTCCAATTTCAGCCTTTATCTTTTCCATGATTCAGCATCAGCAGTTCAGATTCCTTCATTTCCCAGGATACAGTTACAACAACATCAGTCACATTTTACTGATCCAGCTATAGCAGCAGCTACATTTCTATTACATAGTTCATCATTCTTGGGTAAGTAGAGGTATGTTGTTTTCTAATCTTTAATCATGCAATTCCTTATATGCTAACTTGAATATTTTGGAAAATTCACTCACCATGCTACATTTCCTTTCATGAGCCATGACAAGTTGCATGACGACATGCAACTAATTCAGTTGGGGAGGGGGAACTATATTCACTACATATTCACTACCTTGATTCCATTTCTCCACCACTATCACTCCATTTTTATCTCATTTACCATTCACCAACATTTCTTTTCCAACAATAATTTGTTGCACTTTGCTTCATATGCATTAAAATACATATTGGCATGCTTCATTAATATTACAAAAGGGCTTTCTTATGCACATTATGATTTCCAGTAAATGTTTACATTATTATTGCAACAAGAGAACAACAAACGAAATGAATGTTGTTAACACAAGAACCAACATTCTTTGTATTCATGGTTGTCACACAAGAACCAACCATAAGAAAATGTAAGTTGTTACTCATGTCTTTCACATATCTTGGAAACATTGATTATTAAAAGACATCATCATGTAAAGCCAAAGTTCAAGATGCCAAATGTTCTTAGAGAGACCCATGCATGGTTCCATGAGGACATGCAACAAGTTCAGTTGGGGAGGATGTTGGGACTCAAAGATGTCATATTTTCATCCACCTTTTCCTTCACTATTCCTTACATTTCATCAGTCCATTAACCTTTTATCATATCATTTTCATAAATACATTTGGGCTTCACCTTCTTATTTTCCATTTTATTCATTTTTGTATTATAAGTGAATTTATGATTAATATTAGAAAATATACATATATATATATATATATATATATATATATATATATATATATATATATCTCAAGAATATGTGAGCTTTGTAATGTGTAGGAAATATGTGAAGGATTAATTCCAAGATACGTCTCAAATATCTCCTCCACAATATTAAGGAGATAATTATTCAAGCCTATTCCTAAGGAGAAGATCATGGAGGATTTGGTTGGCATATCTTATCCAAGATATGTGAGAGATCTGTGGAGGATTCAAAGGGATAATATCTTGTAATAATGGGAAATTAGTTGAGAGTGCTTGAGAGAATATTGGATATGTAATTATGAGATGGTTATCTTCCTCATGTATATAAGAGAGTGCTCTCTCTACATTTGAGAGGAATAGAAGAGAAGTTGATTAGTTGGTAAGTTTTTGAGTTTGGAGAGATAGTCTTGTAATTAGGAGAAGGGGATTCTTAGTTTTGAATTCATATTCTTTTATTGTTACGCTTTCATGATTTGTAATTTGATTCTTGTAATATAATTGGAGATAGCTTTATTGTTTTGAGCTCACATATGTTGTTTTTCATTCAATTCTTCACATGTTGTATTGCTTTTCCTTTATGCAATTTCCTTCTTTCCTAGTTAGTGTTTCAATGCCTTCCTAGATTAATTTGATTTCAGTAATTTAGATTAAAATAGTTCCACTTCAGTCTTGCATATATAGTGCATGTGTCTCGTAAGCCTACGAACCTCGGATTAACAAATTAAATAGTTGGGAAAATACTACAACAAAATTAAACGAACATATTTTCACCCAACGCAGTGTAATATCCAGATCAATCATGGTTAAGAAAAGCATAAACTAGAGGTGGGATCTTGATAAGACTCGACAGAATCATGGAATAGTGTCGGAGCATTGGAAAATTGTAAGATGATAAAAAGTAAGATTTGTAGGATAATTATTAATTTATTTCTGAAGGGTGAGAAGATGAATAATCAAAGCAGATTATAGCGTATGGCCTCTGCTTTTTTGTTTGGCTTGGGATTCTAAATCAAGTGTGCAGTGGAGTTCCTCCAAGGGATAGTTTAACATTGATGGGCAAGGATTGCAGGCAGGAGAATAAGGTAAAGGATGGGCAAGGATTGCAGGCAGTAGAAGAAGTTCAAGGGCCAAACAGCACAAGGAAGCAAAATGTGAAGATTTTTTTTCAAAATAGTTAGCAAATATATGTTTTTTTGGGTTTATATCTAGAAGGACAATTTGTATGTCTAATACAAAAACACGGAAAATTAGGGTCAACAATGATAGTTCTGAAACAGATTTGATTTATCTAAGTTTGAATCGGGTACTCCACACCTTCTATCCATTGGAATTTCTATAAAATTTTGCCTCCAAGGTGGGCCAAAGCCTTTTTAAAGAGGTGATGCAAAATATCTGTTTGTGTAAAAAAAAATCAAGCTCATAGTGACACATCAAGATCAATCATGGTTAAGAAAGCATAAACAAAAATCGGTATCTTGATGGCACTCAACAGAATCATGGAATACTGTAAGAGCATTGGGAAATCGAAATATGAGAAAAAGTGATCTTTGTAGGTTAATTATTTCTAAAGGAAGAGAAGATGAATAGTCAAAATAGATTATTGTAGATACAAAGCACACCAAACTAATAGCCTAGGGCCTCTGCCTTTCTATTTGACTTGGGATTCTAAATCAAGTGTACAATGGAGTTCTTCCAAAAGGGTTGGGTCTTTCATTCATTGATAGTTTAACATTGTTCCCAGCTGTTTTGAAGATTCAGATTTTAAAGGTAGGTCCTATTATTTATCTAGTGCAGCTTCATAGTTTTAACTCCACTTTTGAGGTGTCTTTCCACCTGGTGTTACTTCACAATTTTTCTATATTGTATGATCCTTCCAATTGACTGGTCATTGTTTATTTTTTTTAAGTTCAGACCACTCCATGCTTCATATTTCCTTTACCTGACAAGCCTGAGGCTTTGTGCTTTTCTTTGATTTCTTGCGCCTTGTCATGAACAAAAGGGAAAATTTCTTTAGTGCGAGAAAGGAAAATGTGTAGAGATGGACACTTTGATTCTTAGAGGGGTTGCAAAGATCTCCTCTAAAAGAGGAAGATATGAGGAGCAACCTACGAAGCAGGTGGTAGACAGAATAGGCATCTTGGTGAAATCTATATTAAAGAATCTTCAAGACTAGGGGCAGAGTGGGAACCCAAATATAGAATAGGAGAATCCCCATTGTATTCCTCACAAATCCACTTCCTGGAATCCGAAACAGAGACTTGGGAGGTATTTTTATTGGCTACATTGGACTCGGATTCAAATTCAAGATGTTCTAGCTAGCCAGTGGTATACTTGGGTGAAAAGGTACAATGATGCATAGTACAAGCACACTGAATGGAGCATCAATCCTGCAAACGAAATATTAGAGAATGGAGCTCTAATCAAGGGACTAGAAAAAAGAAGTGCAATCAAGGTTGTACAACTTGAGGAATCCCTAGTATCCCCACTGTGATGAGAAAGAAAAAAAAGCCATCCAACAAATTTTGGGAAAATGGCTGCAAAGAAGTCGAGGGATGGAAAAGGAAAGGAAAATGAAGAAAGAGAGACAAAACATAGTACATACATTGCAAATACAACAGTGATTGAGAGAGAAGAATGAAGCAAAAAGGCCCAAGGCAACAATCCAGGGAAGGTTTTGCAGTTGTTTAAGAAAGTTTTTTTATGTTATCAAAATGTTTATCATGGGTTGCAAGATGGCACCATCCAAGATAATAAAATCTTAAAGGCTATCAATCTGAGCTCTAGAAAGCAAATCAGTCCAACTATAAGGAGGTCAAATTTTGTTCCACGACAGAAATATATAGTGGAGAAAGTCATATCATGCCATTGTAAAGATGGCTAGAATATAATGCATTAAAGCTCTAAAGGCGAGTTCCAAACCACAACAGGGGATTTGGTTGTGGGCACTCTGGTTTTGTATTAAAAATTTTGAATCAATAAAAGGAACATCTTTTAATTACCAAAATAAAACAAGATGGTATCACTATTGATATCAAAGAACATTGCAAGGCAAGGCAACTTTGGAGAGACTAATCTAGACCTAAATAAGAGAGAAATCATGTTTAAAAATAATGCATACCAGGCTTCACAGAACCTTCATGTCAGGCCTTGGTTCAAAGGCCATACCACTGCCTTCCCATACCTTGTGACCAGTTCCATGAAAGCTGGAAAGACTGATCCATGTCTTTGTTTCCTCATCTAAATGAAAGCTAGGAATAATTTTCCATGTCTTTTCACTAATATTGTAAACAATCACCTCTATCACTAGAAAATCATTAATTACAAAACACAAACGATCCCCAACGCCTATGCAGCACATAAACGGGTATTCGGGCTCAATGAAAGTTGGGTATTCTGGCACATAAACGGGAGGCATTCTGGTAATCTCCTTGAACCCTGATGATGAGGATGTTGGACATTGGGTTCAACGCTCCTCGTGTGTTTCGCAACATGGACTAACCGCCTCTCGTGGATCCTAACTCTGGCGATTGTAGAAGAGACTAATGCCTGCAGGTTTTGGTCTAACGACAATCATGATTCCAACAAGTGGTATCAGAGCGATAGGTCTCGAGTTTGAAACTCACCCGGCTCGCATTGGGGGGAGATTGTTGGACATTGGGTTCAACGTTCCCCCTGTGTTTCGCGACATGGACTCACTGCCTCTCGTGGATCCTAACTTTGGCGATTGTAGCAGAGACTAATGCCTATGGGTTTTGGTCTAACGGCAATCGTGATTCCAACAGAGGACTCCACCTTCAAATTCTCCTTCTCAAACTCCCATATAATGAAATCTTGTAAGAGCTTCTCCCCTTCTTTGAATATGCCTTCTTTGACTATGCCCCTTGACACCAGAAGTTGTGATCCACAGGCTAGCAGATAAGGGTAAGTTTTTTGTCTATCAGCCATCTCTGGCAAAGGTGTAGAGAAAGAAGTCCCCTCTTTGAAGTTGAAGCACATAACGTTCCAATCATCATTAGTACTTCTCATGAGACAGTACATGTAACCTTCACAAAAAACCATTTGGGTCCCCCGACCCATCATTATGGCATTCTCCTGTGGCACTTACTTTGCTATTCTCCATGCCCTGTCCTTGGATTCATATATTTCTATTAAATGCGCATTCAGAAGACTTGAGATGCCCATCACTACTACCTTGTATGTGTCACTACTTTCGCCCTCCTCTGCCATGATCGCTGCTACATCAATTGTTGTGCATTTAGTAGAGGGGAGTTGTAGCAAAGTTTTTGTAGGAGGATTGCATACAAATAAAAATGGTGAATTTCTTAACAAGAATAGGCCTGCCACTGATCCCAAGATTTGGCTTCCTCTATTATTTGCATTTTCTATGAAAATGGAGGAGGTCGTCCTCCAGGTTCGTTTGAAGAAGCAGTAAGTCAAGCTGCTATCATAATTTACAGGATGCACAACGAGCCATGGGTTCACGTTAGGAGGCTTCTTTCTCCACATTTTTTTGATGAAACTGTGTGATGACAGGAGATTATTCCACTGCTTTGAGACGCTACGAAATCTGCACACACATTCCAATGGTAGCAATGACAATATTTCTTCTTTCAAATGATCATGCAGATCATTGTAGGTCGTTGAGAAATTTTTCGACTGCACCATTTTTAAAACAGGTCGTAGAACTGGGAAAATTGTAATTCAAGGCGTTATAGTTAGAATGCCTTTGAAGTGAGTTGTAAAGAAAAAAATTAGTAGGGGTTTTAATAAAAAGACGAAAAGGGGTTAATAAGAGTGGTATATAGATAAAAGTATTTTTGGATAAATCACATCATTAGGATTAGAATGCATTTCGAATAGATCATGTGTCTAATGGAGGGATGTATGTAGAGACTAATCGATCTGGATGAATAAATAGGGAGATGCATCATTGCCTGGAAATAGCCGTTAAGAACTAGTTGTTAAGAACTAGCCGTTGGAAAATTAGTTAATTAGTTTTTAAAATTAAATTAATTAATTAAATGAAAAATTTATTACAGGTTAATAAAGTATTAAGTAATTACAAATAAATATAATAGGTAAGAATTTAAAATATATAATTAATTAATTAATTAAACGTAAAGAAAAATCGATAATTTAATTAAAATAATAAAAACAAAATTACCCAAAAATATTTTAATAAATAAATAAAATAAAATAACTAAATAAATAAATAAGTAAATTAATTAATTAATTAATTAAATAAATAAAATTTTAAAAAAGGTTTATAAAATATGTAATAGAGAAGGGTACAAAATATTGAAAATTTAATCAATTAATTAAAAAATTTCAATAAAATAAATTAATAAATTAAATAATTATACATTTACTATATATATAGACCTTTAATAGAAATAATTACACATTACAATATATACATTATATACATAATTTTTGATATTTTAATATAAATTTTAGTATCAGATATTTCTAATATTAAATATTTTAGTATTATATATTTTTATATTTTCATTATATTATTTAGATTATTCTAAATAAGTAGTATTATTTATTTTTATATTATTATAAAAAATATATTTTAAATTAATATATTATGATATTTTAATATCTTTATTTCATTACAATAGATATATTTAAAATTAGTATACATATTTTTAGTATTACTTTTTTTTACTCATCTTTATTTTGTTACAATAAATATATTTTAAATTGCATTGAATCATAGTAAATATATTTTATTTTTATTTTATTAGAATAGATATTTTTAAATTTTTATTGTATTATATAGATTTATTTTAAATTAATTTTTAATTTATGGTGAATATATTTTAAATTTTTGGATTTATAAATATGACGAGATAAAATAAAATATAAATATATTTTTTTCATATTAAATATAACAAAGAAAAACATAAATTAAAACACAATTTTTTCAAGTGCAACATACTGGATTTTAGATTAGTTTAAACTAGTTTATTTATAGGTAAATTTGTTGTAACATTGAGTTAACAAATGTAAAGTACTATTTTTTTTTAAATAAAAACATTTTTTTCTATTTTCCCACCCCAATTTTCAGTTTCACCTTATTTCTCCAATTAGTTAAATGCCCTTTCCCATAATCTTACATTCAACAAGCTGTAAAATAAATATTTGCCGAAAACACAAATTCTAGAAAATTTTCACAATGCTGGAAAATGCAGAAATAAAAATCAATAGACACAAATAACCATTCAACACATTTTAACACAGTGATTTTTGGTCAAGGTGACCCTGGAAAAACCCCGTACAACTCTTGGGGAAAACCAACTTGAAAGCTCCTTCTTATTTCTAGGAAAATGCTTTTTACAGTGAAATAAAAATTCAGAAAAATCAGCAAGTACAAATTACAACTTATCTGCTTTGCTTACCTACCACTCTCGAAAATTTGTAAATAAAATAAAAATGTAATAAAATAAATACAGACAGATTCTGCATCTATGTCAATTTTTCAGACAATGTTTTCGTTAATTATTTCGATTTTCTGCATGTATAGCAATAAATACATAGAATGAATTTAATTTTCATGTTTAAAAACAGCAAAATATAAGTACAAAATCACGATTTTCTGCAGATGACAAATCATCATTACATACTGCCTTAAATTCAAATAAAATAGTCACGCCTTAAACTCGAGCCAAAATGTCAGAGAGCCTCTTGGGAACGTGGCCAAAAATTACAACGGTCTTTGTACCAGTCAAAACTACCTTCGAATGGTGCCTCTCCTAGCTGTACTGACTTGCTGTCTCATTGAATAAAGCAAAAGGCCGCCTTTCTTTCAACGCTCTTAAATATCCCTCGTTTCCTTTCTCTCCTTCTCTCAATCTGCCCATGAAAGAATGAATGACCTTTTCCTCGTTTTCCTCCTTTAACCTAACCCTAAGTGACTTTTGGGGAATCCCTAAATCCAATGGCTGAAATAGATTGAGATCTAGGGCTGAGATTAAATGCTCATTTAAATCTCACTTTTTATTTTTTAATTCACCCCACTTTAATAAAGACCCACTTAGTCATTTATTTCCAAAGTCACTTTTCCTTTCTAATTTTACATTAAATTTATTAAAGTCACTTTAAAATTAGACTTTAGTAACTTGATCACTTAAAGTCACTTTTAAATTAGATTTGACTTTATAACCTTATAAAGTCACTTTAGGAGAAAAATTAAATTCTTTTGGACACTTTTCCCTAGGCCAAAGATCAAAGCCTTAGGGAACCACCTATCCACTGGTAACCAAATTTCAACACTCCCTCTTACCGAGGAAGGAGTTCCTCACCACACCCATCTTGTCTCTGAAGTAGAAATGCTTGCCCCGTGGTAAGGCTTTGGTAAGAATATCTGCAACCTCCTCATCAGTCGGAATATACTCAAGCTTCACAGCTCCCTTCTAAACATAGTCTCTGATGAAGTGATATCTAATGCCAATATGCTTTGACCTGTCATGAAATACTAGATTCTCCGTAAGTTAAATGCAACTTTGATTATCACAGTATATCACTAAAAGTCTCAACAGCTAACCAAATAAGCCAAACAACATCTTGCAAAGCCAGATGGCCTCACAACTAGCTACACTAGCTGCCATATACTCTGCTTCTGCTGAACTCAATGCTACTGACTGAACCATGACACCATTGTCGAACCCAACCCAAAATAGCACCCTGAAGTGCTCTTCCTATCAGAAGCACAACCTGCCCAATCAAAATCAGTGTAACCTACCAATCTCACTCCATCCCCCTACCTTTAGTCCAGACCATAATCCACAGTCCCCTGCAAGTACCGCAAAATGTGTTTTGTAGCAACCCAATGAACCTTCCTAGGCTCACACATAAACTGTCTCATCGTGTTGACTGCAAAAGATATATCTGGTCTGGTGTTGACCAAATACATCAAGGAACCAATCAGATGTCTGTACAATGTGGGATCCACCAACTCGGAATCTAAAGCATGAAGCTTCTTCCAGTTGGTGATCATCGGTGTCAACATGGGTCTACAATCCTCCATGTGGAATCTGCCAAGGATGTCCACAATATACTTCCCCTGCCCCAGGAATAAATGCCCCTCCTCCAGCCACACCTCCAAACCCAAAAAGTAATGCATCAAGCCGATGTCTTTCATCTCAAACTCCACTACAAGATTTCTCTTGCAGTGCTCTATGAGTCTCTCTGCACCCGTAATGACCAAGTCATCCACATACAACACCATAATGAAAGGCTCCTCACCTATCACAATATAGTAAAGGTTTGGATCTACCTCACTCTTAGTGAAACCCATCTCCTGCAAGTATGTATCTATCCTGGAGTACCAAGCTTTGAGAGCTTGCTTTAGGCCATAAAGGGCCTTCTTCAGTCTGCACACATGGGACTCCTTCCCATGCACCTCAAATCCCTATGGCTGCTTAATGTACACCTCCTCCTGTATGAATCCATTGAGAAATGCAGTCTTCACATCCATCTGGTGGATCTTCCAACCCATCTCTGCTGCTATATATATAATGGAGTGGATCGAAGTATATCGAGCCGCAGGAGTGAAGGTCTCCTCATAATCAACTCCCTCTACCTGGGAGAACCCTCTAGCCACAAACCTTGCTTTGAATTTCTCAATACTGCCATCTGCATCATGCTTTACCTTGTAAAGCCATATGGAAGTAACCACATATTTGCCCTTAGGCCTTGACACCACCTCCCAAACATCATTCTTCATGATAGAAGAATACTCCTCCTGCATGGCCTCTCTCCAAACTTGCTGGCTAGCTTCCTCCTCATAGCTAGAAGGCTCAGAGTCAAGGATGTTGGAAACCATTTCCATATAGCTACAAAACCTCTTAGGTGGTCTGCTCTCTCTGACCGGCCTCTTAGACCCAGCAACAGATGTGGTCTCTCTCAAGGTGTCCTAAAGCCAGTTGGGCTTCCTCTTCCCTGAGCACACTTCTCCCACTAGAGAATGAAACTCCTCCTCATCATCATCAGGAGCCTGAACTCCTGACTGTCTATTTGTTGTCCTCTTGCCTGCACCTGAACCTATAGATGCTGAGGTACCATGTGAACTATCCATCAGTGGACTCCCTAGTGAACTGCTTTGCGGACTGCTCTGCATGCTGCCCGAAGCACCACCCCTTTGACTCTGTGAGCCACGGCTCACTGACGGACCTGACACAGTAATTGATGTACCTCTGGATCCTCCTGATCTGTGCCCACTGGATCCCTGCGACTGACTCAGCTGCTCCTGAGGGTCTGGCTGATCTAGATACTCTAACTCCTGTGACCTCCTAAAGGCCCTGTCCTCCTCAAACTTGACATCCCGCCTGAAAACAACTCTCCTTTATGCAGGAATATAAATCCGAAAGGCCTTCGAGGTCTCACTGTAGCCCAAAAAGAAACCCTTCTCTGCAGTGGGCTCTAGTTTGGTGCTCTTCTCCTTGGGTATGTAGGAGTATGTAATACACCCAAAGATACGAAGATGACCAATATCAAGCTTCTTCCTAGAAAAAGCGTCCTCCAGAGTCATATGCCCCAAGGCATGATGCAGACACCTGTTCTACAAATAAACAGCAATATTGCAGGCCTCTTCCCATAAAAACAATGGCAACCCCTAATCATGTAGCATGGCTTTGGCAGCCCCTCCGATGGATCTGTTCTTACTCTCCGCAACCCCATTTTGCTGGGGGTTCTAAGGAACAGTGAACTCCCTCCTAATGTCTGCCTCCGCACAATAGTCAACAAACTCTCCAAGGGTGTACTCTCCTCCATTTTCCTACCTCAGGGACTTGATCTTCCGACCTGTCTGAGTCTCCACAAGAGCTTTGAACTCCTGAAACTGCTTGAAGACCTCACTCTTGGTCTTCAAGAAATAAATGTAGGTCCTCCTGGAGTGATCATCAATGAATAAAACATAATACTCATAGCCACTCAAGGAAACATGAGACATCTGACTGCTCACATCGGAATGAGTCAAATCAAGTATCCCAGTCACTCTACTGTCACTATTGGGAAAAGGGGATTTGGAAAAATTTCCCATTGCACATCCTCTGCAAGTATCAAAGTGATCAGTACTAAAATTTGGCACACCTGTAGTGATATCCCGCAATGTCCTCAAGGCCCCATGATACATGTGCCCCATCCTGCAGTGCTAAATCTCACACATCTCAGAACTGCTAGCTCTGTTGTCGGTACTACTGCTCAATGCCAAAAGGGGCTGAAATGCAAACTTGTACACCTTTGCATGGCGTACTCCTATCACTCTAGCTGAATCAGCTGGAGCGCCCCTGGGATATATCAACACCTGTCCTCTCCTGAACAATATCTCATATCCTCTGTCCTCTAAAGCTGAGATGGATATGAGGTTCTTCCTCATCCCTGGCACATAAAGAACATCTGACACCTTCAAGGGAGGTTTGGGTTCCCTGTGAAATGTTAGTGTCCCCACACCGACTGCTCTAACAACTCTGTCATCACTGAGTACTACCTCTATATCAATGCCACTCTCTGAAAGCTCTGAAAAGTACTCACGGACTCCTGTCATATGACGTGAAGCCCCACTATCCGCATACCATATACCCGAAGATGCTCCGCTAGTCGAGGGAAATGCATGCTCCCTCTAAACCTCTGTGGCAGGTGATCCTGCACTAGTGGACTCTCAAGCAATAAACCCAAAATCCCAGTCAAAGTGATCTGTAAAGTCCTCTACCTCTGCTAATTTTTCCATGTTCTGGTTCTTCCCCTTCTTCTTCTTCTCCAGACACACAATTGCATAGTGTCCCATCTTCTGACAATTCCAACACTTCACCTTCGAATAGTCCTTCTATGTGTTACCCTGTTTACCTTTACCTTTACCTTTTCCCCCACCACTGCTTGTGGGAGCTTGCTTCTTTCCCTTGCCTCTCTTGTCTCCTGCCAATAGTGCTACATCCTCATCCTGCTCAACTGGCTTGGCTTCCCCAAGCTAACCCTTCCTGATTTCTGTCTGAATGTAATCATCCAAAAACCTCTCCCATGTGGGAAGGGTCTTATGTGCACAAACCCCATTAACAAAGTTCAACCATGAACTGGGGAGGCCATTCACTGTAATCCGCACCAACTTAGTGGATGGAATGACCTCTCCAACTACTGCCAACTCATCTCTCACATTAGTAATCTTTGTGAGATATCCAACTGCACCATTAGTCTTACCCATCTTAATGGTCTTCAACTTCTCCCTTAAGACCATTTTTATGTTCTCATTGGTACTTTGGTACATATTGGTCAACGTTGTCCACATATCATAAGAATTTCTCTTTCCTCTCACATGAGGAATGCAATGGTCTTTGATTTCGTCTAGAATCAATCTCTTACCCTTGTTATTCTTTTTATCATACGCTGCCAATTGAACATCATCAGTAAGCACAACAACAGAGTCTTGTGCAGTATGCACCATGACATCCCAGACTTCTGCCTCCTCAAAGATAATCTGCATTCTCTCCTTCCAAATTCTGTAGTTACTATGCCCATCCAACCTATCCTCCACCCTCAATCCCAATGACATATTTTCTGTCCAAAAAACTGAAAATAGCACTGCTGTAGTAAAGATAAAAATTTTGTGTGTGAAAAATCAGCTTGCTAGAATTTTCTGAGGGAAAAATCAGCAGACTGTATTTTTCTCCTTTGCTGTCCCAAATTTCACTTTCAGCACCCAAGCTCTAATACCATGTAGAAATTTATGTTTTCCCACCCCGGTTTTCAGTTTCACCTTATTTCTCCAATTAGTTAAATGCCCTTTCCCATAATCTTACATTCAGCAAGCTGGAAAATAAATATTTGCTGAAAACACAAATTCTGGAAATTTTTCACAATGCTGGAAAATGCAGAAATAAAAATCAGCAAACAAAAACATCCATTCACATTTTAACACAGTGATTTTTGGTCAAAGTGACACCGGAAAAACCCCCTACAACTCTTGGGGAAAACCAGTTTGAAAACTCCTTATTTTTGGGAAAATTATTTTACAGTGAGAGAAAAACTTAGAAAAATCAGCAAGTATAGATTACAACTTATCTCTTTTTTCATGCTTTATTTCCACCTCAAAAAATGTGCAAACAACAAAACGGAACAACAATAAATGCTGTATGGACTCCTTAAAATTTCTGCCCAAATTTTCTGCAATAAATGTCACTATATGGCCTCCTCGATTTCTGTGCAAGCAACAAGAAATGTTGTTGTACGGAATCTTGATTTCTTTCCTAGAAAAATAGCAGAACCTTGATGTACAGAATCTGCCTCAATTTTTTGCAAGAGGACATCCACTTGTTGTACGACCTGCATCGAAATTTGTGCCAAATAAAATAGCCTTATGCTGCCTCGAAAACTGAGCCAAACTGCTATACGGCCTCTTGGGAAATGTGCAAAAAAGATGTTGTACGGTCTTCTAGAAAATCATGCCAAAAACTGCCTTGGAATGTGTGCCAAAGTGCTGCCTCTTTCTCCTCACTGCCCAAAAATATCCCTTGCTCTCTTTCTCTCCTTCTGCCAATCTACTTATGAAAGAATGGATGAAATTTTCCTCCTTTTCCTCCTTTAACCTAACCCTAAGTGACTTTTAGGGAATCCCTAAATCCAATGGCTGAAATAGCTTTAGATCTAGGGCTAAGATTAAATGCTCATTTAAATCTCACTTTCTATTTTTTGGTTCACCCCACTTTAATAAAGACCCACTTAGTCATTTATCTTAGTCATTTATTTCCAAAGTCACTTTTCCTTTCTAATTTTACATTAACTTTATTTAAGTCACTATAAAATTAGACTTTAGTAACTTTATCACTTAAAGTCACTTTTAAATTAGATTTGACTTTATAACTTTATAAAGTCATTTTAGGAGAAAAATTAAATTCTTTTGGACACTTTTCCCTAGGCCAAAGATCAAAGCCTTAGGGAACCACCTGTCCACCGGTAACCAAATTTCAACAAGGAAATCACTATAGTGGAGGAGAAGTTGAGTTTGTCACTGAATATAATTCGAATTTGCAAAAGTATTCTTGGTGTGACAGGAAGATCAGGATTGAAATGACTTTCAATGGCTTGAGATTCAAGTATGCACTCGAGGGAAATTCCAATTATATTGTGTGGAAAGACAAGATGGAGGCAGTATTGGAGGACAATGGGTTGAAATCATTCATTGACATGACATTCCCAAACCTGCTGCAGTAGATGCCGCAAATCTTGATGCTTGGAAAAAGAAGGTTGCAAAGGTGAGGAGGATCTTACTGGAGGGAGTACAAGACCACATTGTCTCAAGTCTCCATGGAAAAGCGACACCATATGCAACGTGGAAAGCTTTGACAGATCTATTTCAAAGCAGCAGTGATCATAGAAAATTGGCACTGAAGGACAAGCTCAGGAAAATAAAAATGGAGAAAGGTGACAACATTATGAAATATTTAATAAAGTTTGTCCAATGTTGGGATGAGCTTGGGAGCGTCGGAATTACATTCACAGATGATGACTTGGTGAGCCTATCTCTTCTAGGACTTCCCAAGAGTTGGCATAGTTATCAATACTGTCAATGGGAGGGAGGAGATGCCAGATTGGGAACGACTTTGGTCAGATTTGGTGCCAGAATAATTCAGGAGGAATACCAGGGATGGATCTTCATCTAAGATAGATGATGAATAAAATTGTGCACTGGCTGCCAAGGTGAAGAAGGGGAAAGGAAAGAAATTCCATTCCAAATCTGAGTCTAGCAAAGATGGCAAGAAGTGTGACATGTCCAGTGTTTTCACTGTCACGAGCATGGACATTATGCCACTAATTGTCCACAAAAGAAGAAGAAAAAGAAGGCTTCAGGATCTGCAACTGGTGAGGCTTTGGCCTTGCAATTTGAGCTTGACTTCTCACTCATTGCATGCATTGTGTCAAGTGCAATGGGATCGGTGTGATACTTGGATAGTGGTGCATCCTTTCACATGACGAGAGACAAAGAACTTTTCAGTAGCTTGGAGGAGAAGGACCTCCAAATGCATATCGAAATGGGTGATGAAGGGCAGTATAGTGCTACTGGGATTGGTACAGTTACCTTCCAAATACAATCAGGTAAACCCTTCTTAATAAAATATGTAATTCATGTACCAAGCTTGAAGAAAAATTTAGTTTAGTCACAATGTTGGAGGATAGAGGCTATGATGTTGGTTTTAGTGAAGGAAAAGCTTTCCTTCGACACAGAGCAACAGGACAAACCAAGAATATTTGGATTCGTGTGAAGAATCTCTATAAACTTGATGTAGATAGCTGCACAACATTGATGGGTAAGGCAGACAAAGTGGTGAGCTGGGATGAGGGTGAGTTATGGCACAGGAGATTGGGCTATAAAAACCACGGAGCCTTGAAGGTCATGCAACCAATTTCTATGGGTCTTCCCAAGGGTACTCTTGCGTAGTTAGACACATGCAAGGGATGTACTATGGGGAAGAATGCAAAGTCCAATTTTCACGAGAAGGAGAACCGAGCTTTGGAAATCCTTGAGAGAGTTCACTCAGACATGTATGGACCATTCTCTACTGCTTTGAAAACAAAGAATAAGTACTACGTAATCTTTGTTGATGAGTTTTCTAGAAAGTGTTGGATCTACTTCATGTAGAAGAAAGATCAGACATTCTCAAAATTTCTTGAGTTGAAAGCACTAATGGAGAAATACATGGGGAAGCATGTGAAGGCTCTTAGGAGCGACAATGGTGGTGAGTACATCTCATATGAATTCAAGAACTTTTGTAGCAAAGAAGGAATTCAGAGAGAGTTGATTGCACCTCATAACCCACAACAGAATGGGGTCACAAAAAGAAAGAATAGAAATTCAAATTCTCTTCTTAATAATTACTTGTGAGCTTACTTGAGTTACTTATGTATTCTCTTCTTTAGCTTATTTAGTCTTTCGTCAGGTCAATTATCAAAATACACGAGACACAAAAATTAGGCTCTTAGAGCCAGGGAAAAAACTCTCCCTCTTGGAGGGGAAAACCCATGAGAAATTATTCTTATAGACTTTCAAATGACAAGTACCATGACCGAGACTCAAACCCTTAACCTATGTATGCTTCCAAGACCTTGTTATGATTTCTTTGTTGTCCTCTAATGCTCATCCTTCTTTTCTACACCAATATGCACCAACACTCGGTCTCTATCTTCTATGATCCATTTGTAGATAGAAAGGTAAATCACAGATTTACCTTCCTTCTATTTTCATAGAGCAATGTATTCCTTGCATCAAACCAAACTTCAACTTTTAGCATTATATAACAATAAATCAGTGTATCTTAGATTTGTCCGAATACAGGTTACTATATATAGGCCACATACATCTTGTCACATGTTCCCTTCTGATTAATCTGCAACTTCATCAATGTGATTCGTACTTATTTCTTCAGAACTACGTTGTTGACATCAGACTTATACGAAACTGATCTTTACTTTCTTCATTAGAGAAATCCGCTCTTTATACCTTTCAACATTGCCTGAACTTCACATGTTTTTCCAGATTTTATCATTCTGAAAAATCTCAGAGACATCCGCATCTCTTTTTATATATGCATTATATCTGCATACTCTATCTATATATATTACATTATATTCGCATACACTGTCTATATATACTGCATTATATTTTCATACACTGTCTATATATACTACATTATATTTTCATACAATGTTTATATATACTACATTATATACACATTTACTCCAAGACATTCTGCATTCAAAATGTTGTAGCATTCCATAAATATATAGTCCTAACACCTCAGAATATTTTTCGAATTTCATATTCAAGTGACCACGGAACCTCATGTATATATAGTCTCCGTGACCTTGTTTTAGGCTGACCCTTCAAATAGCTAGAAGGCCTACTTTTACGTTTGTTCATAGGCCGACATGGAGGACTTGTATTCTAGTGTTGTAAGTGTAGCTTGGAGCATCATTTAGGAGCCATTTATTCACGAGGTTTATAGCAAGGTCTTGGAGCATTCACTAGCCACTTCATATACATGACACTTGATTATATTCATAACCATAAGACAACCCTAATAGACATCAAGAAGAAGTATTTTGACCTATAATAAAATCTTGCTCATGAAACCCATGAAGCAAGTACAAAATACATTTTATTATCTTTGTCTTCTACTTTACATAAATCCATAATTACATAATCAATATGAAGACTGACCTAGTTACACTTTTCAACACTCACCCTTAACTAGGGAGGTATTCATACAAGTACATGGTCACTTTCAAACTGAAGAATCTCATAAGAAGAATCGGATTGGTAATCGCAACTGTATATCATCATATCAACGAACATTGTCCTAGTGCAAGGCCTTGACTAACAACCCCATCTCTCAACGACATAATGGGCTACAATTCTGGTGAGACACATGACTTATATACACCATAATAATTGTCTCTCCAAGGTACATACTCCACCCATGTGTTCCCAAAGTAATACCTTCTTGGACTATTCTTCTCCTAGGTAACTAGCCCTCAAAGAATATTGGTCCCCGACTACTCTTATCTTGAATTCCCTAACACATTCTTAAAGAGTATCGAATGCCAGATGATTACCCAAACCTCCATTCTGTCTTCCCAAGTGAAGATTATAATGATGTGTCTATCTCTCCCTCTTAGCCAGGGAGGACCTATTCCACAAGGGAATGTACTCATTCCTATATAAGGAATGTACCTAGGCTCATTCTTAGGAATTACCCAGTTTCTTCCAAGTAAGAAACTGATCACCAGTCTCCCTCTCAATCATGGACCTCCAACAATAATGGTGAGATACCTAGCTACTCAGGAAGAATTTCTCCCCTTGATGTCATGGACTTCGATATTGAGGAATCTTCAACTTTTGGCTTCATAGGGCACAAATCATCCATCACTTTCAGTCATGATTCATGTCCACTATCAGAAAGTGATTCATCAGTTTGTCTCATCTGATTCACCATTATGCCATGATGCATTCCTTCAAATCATCTCCATGGATCATACATCCTTTCTCATGATTATCAGCCCTGCACAAATTCATCCAGATAAACATATACATATGAAATTTTAAAACAAAAGTTACCTCAGTGATGATATTTCACCATGACATCTTCTCGTAGTCATCGACATCCCTTATTCAAATTGACACATCTCCTAATGATATGTTTTTTCAAGGGTATTCTTCTTTACCAGACTTCTGTCAAAGTTTACATATCCTCCCAGGAGATCTCCTAGTCACATCTTCTTAGATTGCGGATGATAACTGCCTCTTGACATAGTTGCATTTCATGATCTCTTCCTTTATGCACATTCTTCATTCCCAGGAACTTACACATTTTCCAGTTCCTTGTTCATATACAACCACCTCATATTCCACGTGGATATATATATTATGTTGATTACATATGTTAGTGCACCGAGAGATCCTCCTTCATAGACCATACATCTAAATATATAAGTCTATTACCTACAACCATATGACATGACTTCACAGCAACCAATGTCAGCATATAAATATATACATGCCTCATACCTCAACATATAAGTCATCCTTCAACATTTTTACTAGAATGAAGAGCTTCATTCCCTTGGCACGTTCCATCGATATGTCATCACATCCCATAATTCAGTTTTTCATGATGACCCTTGATCTTGATGACTGCCTTCCATAAGTATTGTTATCAGAGAGGTTTTCTAGGAGCTATTTTACCAATAACTCCCACCGCGATTTGATCAGGATGCTACATTGCTTCCTATCACACAACCAACATAAATCACTTAAAGGAGAATATGATCTCAATCATAGCGGAGATCCCTCATTTCCTCTTTCTTAGATTTATTTGCGTCAGATTCTTCTCTCATTTTTGAGATATGGGATTCTTCCCTATTTCTCTTTTCCTTTTCAGATTTAGGACAATTTCCTTTATAATGCCCAAGCTCATTACATCCAAAGAATCATGATTTGTCTATACTATTATGAGGGCCAAACTTACCGAATCTTCCTTTCTTCCTTGACGTGGTTGCAAAGGCTTGATTTCCCTCACTTGATCCTATAACATCTTTGGATTTTAATCTTGTTTCCTCTATTTTGCATAGAGATCCTAAATCGTGGAATGGTGTGGCTTATTTCTTTCCATATAAACCTGAAGTCAAGTTTCCCCATTCTTCTGGTAGAGCATTGAGCACCACTGAAGTCATCTCAGTGTCAAAGATTACTTCTCCCAATTCCTGCAGTTGATCTCAGAGAGATTTATTCTCCTGCAGTATTCACAGAGAATAGCTCCACCAATTTTTTCGTATATTTCTTTTGATGATTCTAGATTTGGTACATCGGAAATGAGAGATTATTTTATGGATTTTGTAAGAATCCTTTGGGATCTTATATCTCCCTTCATGTATTTGGCATGACTTCATTGTCCTTGTCTTCTATGCAGGAAAGTTTGAAACCCTAACCAGTTTGATGTTTTATGTGGGAATTGACAGGGTAAGTTCCTTAGATCAAGAACCAAAGGTCACCGCTCACAAAAAGATCACAAATCAGTACACCAGTATAATCACGTGGTTAAAACCATCAAAGAGGGAAACAATCCATGACCTGAGCCAACGTGGTCACTTCATGAAATTTATTAATATAAAATAAAAGTTACATATGTTTCTCTCATAAACGGTTACCAGACAAATGACCCTCCATGCTCTTTAAATAGAGATCATGGACCAATCAGGTGTTAATCCACGGATCAAGTGTCGTTAATACCGAGGAGAAAGATAACCATTGGATCACTACAAATCATGACCGTCGGATTATAAGTTACAAATGTACATTGTAAAGAAACACACTTTACCTAACTCTACACTAGACTAAGTTATTCTTAACTATTTCCTATGTGTCGGAATATCCTAATATCCCCCCTTAAGAAAAATTTGCATAGGATTGAAGGATTTACAAAGGTGACACAAAAGGAGCCTATTTCCTATGTGTCAAAATATCCTAACATCCCCCCTTAAGAACAAATTGGGATAGCATTGAAGGATTTACAAAAATGACACAATAGGAGAAGGAAGGAGGCATTAGAGCCTATCCCCCCTTAATGAAAAATTTCTTGAACTCCAAGCATGGATCGAAGTTTGGTAAACTTCGCTTCTATGAGAGCCTTTGTAAAGATATTGGCTACTTGTTCATTGGTTGGATAGTACTTCACTTCAAGAACACGATCATGAATGAGCTTTCTGATGAAGTGTATGTGGAGTTCAATGTGTTTCATACGCTGATGCTGAACTAGATCTTTAGATAGTTGAATGGCACTCTGATTATCACACCAAAGTGTAGTTGAATGTTAATGATGGAGACCAAATTCAAACAGGATCTGACAAAGCCACATAGCTTCCTTGTTGGCTTCAACTGCACCACAATACTCTGCTTCTGCTGAAGAAAGAGAGATGGCACTTTGTTTCTTACAAGACCATGTAATAGGTCTTGAACCAAGAGTGAACACGTATCCTGCAGTAGAATTTTGATCATCAGGGTCATTAGCCCAATCAAAATCAGTGAAACCAGTCAAAAATGGAGATGCTACTGCATTGTAATGAATCCAGAACTGAACTGTACCGTGAATATATCAAAGTATTATTTTAGTTGCTTTCCAGTGACTTTCATGAGGTTGGTGTATAAACCGAGTGACAAGACCAACGAAAAAGGAAAGGTTAGGATGAGTATGGGTTAGATACAAAATTTTACCAACAAGTTAATGGTATAAGGTAGCATCAACTTCAGGGGTAGTACAAGTGACTGAAAGCTTGACTCCATACTGAAAGGGAGAAGGGGCAGGCTTATAGTCTTCCATGTGAAAGTGGTGTAGAATATCACAAGCATACTTGGACTGAGAGAGGGTAATGCCTTCCTTGGATTGTAAGACTTGAAGACCAAGGAAATAATGCAAGTGTCCTAAGTCTGTCATTTCAAACTTCTTTTTGAGGCTAGACTTCACATGGTTTATATGGTTGGGATCACTACCAGTAAGGATAAGATTATCAACATAAAGAACAAGAATGGTGAAGGAGTTACCCACTTTCTTGGTGTAGAAAGTGTTGTTAGAATGACACCTACAAAACCTATTATCTAATAGAAGTCTATCCATTTTGGCATACCAAGCCCGAGGAGCTTGTTTGAGACCATAGAGAGACTTCCTAAGGCGACAAACAAGGCTAGAGTCATTTTGGATAAAGCTAGGGGGTTGTTCCATGTATATTTACATGTAAATCTCCATGTAAGAAGCTGGATTTAACATCCATCTGATGGACTTCCCATTTTAAGGAGGCAGCAAGGGAAAGAACAAGGGAGATAGAATTCATTTTGGCAATAGGGGAGAAGGTTTCAGCATAGTCAATGCCTTCAACTTGTGAAAAAATTTTAGCGACAAGATGAGATTTATGTCTATCCACTTTTCCATCTGGTCCAAACTTTTTTTGTAAACCCATCTACATCTGACAAGTTTTCTTCCTTTTGGAAGAGGAACAAGATCCCAAGTATCATTCGCCAGTAAGGAACGATATTCTTCATTCATATCTTCATCGCAATCTGGGTGACCAGAGGCTTCTTCAAAGGTTTCTGGATCAAAATTTCTGGAACTTGAACCAATAAGGAAGAGGCTCTTTCGAACTGAGAACGTGTACGTCATCGATCGACAGGGTCACCTGCAAGAGAACCTACGGCATCTCGAGTAGAGCGGACCCATCTTGGAAGCGGTGGATTAAAAGGAATAATTTCAAGAGGTGGAGGAGGATTATCATTCTCGCTGTCATCATTTGAACTAGAAGGAATGCTATTAAAAATAGAAGAGAGAGAGAGAGAGGTGGCACATATTCCGAATCAGGCTTGCAGGCCAAAGGTGGCACACTCGCCGAACTAGGCTCGCAGGCTGATATATTTTCATCAAATTTCACATATCTTCTAATGATTATATATTTGGATTTTGGTTGAAGAAGTCTATATCCTTTAACATCTTCAGAATATCCAAAAAAAGTGACTTACATCTAGTTTGATTGAGCTCCAAGATTCTTCTGGAGTTATATTCTTTAAAACCTTAGTAGGAGTGCGATTTACTATGTAGTTTGCACAGTTAATTGCTTCTGCCCAAAAATTGAGACCAAGTCCTTTAGATTGAAGCATACAATTAGCCATTTCTTTTAGGGTGTGATTCTTCCTTTCAACTACACCATTTTTTTTTGGAGTATATGGAACGGTATGTTGCAATTGAATGCCATGCTTAGTGTAGAAGTTGATAAATTTTTTGTTAACATATTCTCTTCCATTGTCTGATCTTAACTTAAGAATTTGATGTCCAGATTGTTTCTCAACAAAGGCCTTAAAGGCAAATAACACGCTAAAAAATTAACTCTTGAGTTTTAAGAAGTATACCCAAGTGCGTCTGGAAAAATCATCAATGAAAGTTAAGAAGTACTTGCAACTAGAGAAAGAAACAACAGGAAGTGGACCACATAAATCATTATGCACAAGCTGTAAAGGGGCTGAAGCGTACCAAGAGGCACATTTGTCAAAACTATCCCGATGATGTTTTCCGAGCACACATCTGGAGTAAACACCATCTCGGCAAGATACCATAGGAAGGCCCGTCACCATATTTTCCTTACATAGAGTGTGAAGAGAGTGATGGTTTAAGTGACCAAATCGCTCATGCTAAAGTTTTCTCACATCATCATTATGAGCAAAAAAAATAGAGGGAAGACATGATGACCCAAATTTGTCAAACTTATGCAACCTTGTGGAATCATCGACAATGCCAGTAGCTAAAATATGTTTAGGATCTTTGAGGTCCTTGATTACAACATCATGAGGTGAGAATTCTACTATTTTCCCTTCACCTGAATGAGTTATCTGATAAATAGAGAGAAGGTTGCATGACAAGGTAGGAACACATAGTACATCATTAAACTAACCATTATCTAGATGAATGATTCCAGATCCTACAACAATAAGAGATCTATCATCACCAACATAAATATGTTTGGTGTTAAAATAATTTAAAGAAGAAAACATGGCTTTATTTTTGGCCATGTGATAAGAAGCTCCAGAATTAATGAGCCACTCATGAGAATGAGAAGAGGAAGATACATTTAATGCATAACCATATCTTGATGCCTAAAAACCAAAAACAGAAAGTGCCATTCCTGAAGATGAAGGTGAAGAGTGCTCCAAATTGATCTTGTGCTTCTTCATTGATACTTCTAAGGCTTCCATATTCTTAAAACATTTAGACTATATATGGCCATCACGATTGCAAAAGTTGCAATGTCTATCTGTCTTCTTCCCTTTGTTTTTATTTGCCTTATCATTTTGGTGAGTTGATTTTTCAGCTTGTGGCTGAAATTGCTTAGGACCCTTGTTTGGTTTCAGACCATACTTTTTCGGATACTGCTTCTTGGGATTCTTTTGATATGATTGTTGTTGGGTTGCTAAGGCTTTCTTAGAAGCATTTCTAGAAGTGATAAGACCAAGGTGTAAGAGTTTTTCTTGTTCTCTTATCAAAGAATCACAAAAGGCATCAAAATATGGGTTCTTGTAGGTGGTTCCTTAAGAAATTATGGCTTCTCTAGTGGAATGGAAGGAGGAAGCAAATATATATTATGCAAGGCCACACTTAGTAAGAACGCAATAGATGAGGCTACCATCTTCATTTTTGACCTTAAAACCTTCTAAAATAACTCTAAGGGTCTTGAATTTGGACAACGAATCTTCATTAGAGGAGAAATTATTGGGGTCCAAAGTAAGCAACTCATTTTCAAGTTGATGGGCCCTGATTTGATTTTGAATGCCAAAGACAATATTTAGCTTGTCCAGGGCTTCATGAGGGGTGTCAATGTCAAGGATATGAAATCAAAGATCTTGAGCAATGGACATTTCTATCAACCCTCGTGCTTGATCTTGTTTATTTTCCGATTTAGCGACTTTATCATCATCATAAGGTTTAGTTTCTAGCCCTGTGACTATTCTATAAAGCCCTTTACTTCTAATTATATCTACCATGTCAGGTAGCCATTGGAAATAATTGGTGCTATTAAGAATAATCGAGCATGCACTTTCCATTTAAAAAAAATAAATAAATGAAGTTGATAAAAGCTAAAACTAACTATTCCAATGGAAAGATCTTGAAAAATTAGGCCATTAAAAAAAAAAAACGGCTCGAGAAACGGCTTCTGGATGAAGAAGATATGCCTTTTGAAAAAACAAAGTTGTAGATGCCGAATATTTACGGGAACGATTTGAAATTTGGTGATGAAGTTCAACTTTTAAGAAAAAAATCCCGCTCCTTTAAAAAAAAAAATTACAAAAAGAAGCTTGAGAAAGAGACTTGAACACAAGACCTCTATTCTTATAAACAAACTCCTCAACAAGTGAGATAGTAAAAAGATTCTATAGATGTTTGAAAGGAGGAAGGTTTTTTTTTTTGTTTTTCTTTTTTAACTCTTCGGTGTGCATGCCTTTTCTTACACAAAAAAACACAAAAACTGGAAAAAAAAAAAAATGCAAGCCTTATGGCAAAATGTTAGATTTTCGGTTAGCGTTACTGGCAAATATCAAATTTTTCACTATTTCTGATTTCCCGAGATCACACAAAGACGTGGGGAAAGAGCATATGTAGCAAAAAAAATCCCTTTTCCTGTTTCTAATTTGCGAGATCACACGCAGCGCAGAGAAAAGAGCATACATAGAGAAGAGGGTATAGATCCGACAAATAAATAAAACCTAAAAAACTGAAAATAAACAGAGGGAACCGAAACAAGCAGAACTATTAACAAATATAACTGCAAAACAAATGCTTTATACCTCTGGATCTAAACTGTCATAACTTGGGCAATCAGAAACATTTTCGCATGAAATGAAAGGCGTTCGTCATTGTAACAGACGTTCCAAACACAACAGAGTAGTTCTTGATTACAAAAAATGTTCAGAAATAGTAGATCTACAAAACATCATTCACATGCAGTCAAACCGGCTTCGAATTTTTATTAATAACAGATGTGGCCCTCAAAATAGCTCTAATACCATGTAGAAATTGACAGGGTAAGTTCCTTAGATCAAGAACCAAAAGTCACTTCTCACAAACAGATCACAAATTAATACACTAGTATAATCGTGTGGTTAAAACCCTCGAAGAGGGAAACAATCTACGACCTGAGCCAATGCGGCCACTTCAGGCAATTTATTAAAATGAAAGAAAAGTTACATATGTTTCTCTCATAAATGGTTACTAGAAAAATGACCCTCCATGCTCTTTAAATAGAGATCATGGACCAATTGGGTGTCAAGCCACGGATCAATTGTCGTTAATACTGAGGAGAGAGATAACCGTCGAATCAATACAAATCATGACCATCGGATTATGAGTTACAAATGTACATGGTAAAGAAACACACTTTACCTAACTCTACACTAGAATAAGTTATTCTTAACTATTTCCTATGTGTTGGAATATCCTAAGATTTTATTCTTCTTCTATCAGCTTTCTTGTTGAAGATGATGGCAGGAACTTCCTCTTAAACTGATTTTAAAGTTGGTGATCTAGGATCCTTGATGATCATGGATTGCTTCAGAATGGAGGTGTCTTCAATAGTGTTGGGAGGTGATTAATGATTCGTATTCTAACAATGTGAAGAATCTTTGATGTCAAATATTACCTCCTTGATGTGTGGATTTCTTGAATAAGGGTGAAAGTCTTCTTGAGATGGCTTGAGGATTTCCTTGCAAACTGATTTGACCTTATAATGTAGACTTTGAATTTTTCTTTGATGCTTTCTAGAAAATTTAATTTTGATCCTTGAGTGTCTCTTTGTCAAACAGTCCTTTGTCTTTAGCACCTTAGCTCTGATACTATGTTGAGAATTTGTAGGGATGGTGATTAGTTCAAATTCTCTTCTTGATAATTACTTGTGAGCTTACTTGAGTTGCTTATGTCTTCTCTTATTTAGCTTATTTAGTATTTCATCAATTCAATTACCAAAATACATGAGACACAAAAATATGGCTCCTAGAGCCAGGGCAAAACCTCTCCCTCTTGGAGAAGAAAACCCATGAGAAATTATTCTTATAGACTTTCGAATAACAAGTACCATGACTGAGACTTAGACCCTTAACCTATGTATGCTTTCAAGATCTTGTTATGATTTCTTTGTTGTCCTCTAATGCTCATCCTTCTTTTCTACACCAATATGCACCAACACTTAGTCTCTATCTTCTATGATCCATTTGTAAATAGGAAGGTAAATCACAGATTTACCTTCCTTCTATTTTCATACAGCAATGTAGTCCTTGCATCAAACCAAAATTCAAATTTTAGCATTATATCACAATAAATCAGTGTATCTTAGATTTTTCTGAATAAAGGTTACTATATATAGGCCATAGACATCTTGTCACATATTTCCTTTAGATTAATCCGCAACTTCATCAATGTGATTCGTACTGATTTCTTCGGAACTACGTTGTTCACATCAGACTTATCTGAAACTAATCTTTACTTTCTTCATTAGAGAAATCCACTCTTTATACCTTTCAACGTTGCCTAAACTTCACATTTTTTTCTAGATTTTATCATTCTGAAAAATCTCAGATACATCCGCATCTCTTTTTATATCTGTATTATATCCGCATACATTGTCTATATATATTACATTATATTCGCATACACTATCTATATATACTGCATTATATTTGCATACACTATCTATATATATTGCATTACATCTGCATTTACTCCAAGACATTCTGCATTCAAAACATTGTATCATTCCAGAAACATCTGCATCTTTATGCAGACTCCTATCTATAGTCTGAACACCTCAAAATATTTTTTGAATTTCATATTCAAGTGACCGCGTAACTTCATGTATATATAGTCTCCATGACCCTGTTATAGGCCGACCCTTCAAACAACTAGAAGGCCTACTTTTACTTTTGTTCATAGGATGACATGGAGAACTTGTATTCCAGCGTTGTAAGTGTAGCTTGGAGCATCATTTAGGAGCAATTTCTTCACGAGGTTTATAGCAAGGTCTTGGATCATTCACTAGCCACTTCATATACATGACACTTGATTATATTTGTAACCAGAAGACAAACCTAATAGACATCAAGAAGAACTCTATTGACCTATAATAAAATCTTTCTCATGAAACCCATGGAGCAAGTACAAAATACTTTTTATATCTTTGTCTTCTACTTTACATAAATCCATAATTACATAGTTAATATGAAGACCGACCTAGTTACACTTTTCAACACAATTATGGGTGAAGCACGAGCGATGTTGCATGATCACAGCCTACCGTTTCATCTATGGGTGGAGGCATGCAACACAATGATATTTGTGCAAAATCATATTCCTCATTGAATACTTGGCATGAGTACACTAGAGGAGGCTTTTCTGGTAAGAAACCAGATGTTTCATATTTTAAAATTTTTGGCTCATTTGTTTATGTGCATGTGACCAAAGACGCCAGGAAGAAGATCGAACCAACAGCTGAGATTGGGATATTTTTTGGGTACACTGATACTCCCCACAACTATCAGGTGTATTTTACAAAAATCAAGATGAATGTTGCGAGACGGGATATAAAATTTGATGACGAGAAAGCCATGTGATTGTCCCTTGAGAGGGAGCCAGATTTGCATGCAGATGAGGAACTCTTGGTTCCAAATAATGAACCTCAAGATGCGGAGTAGCCACATGAGGAGGATAATGGAGTGGTATAAAACACTCATGCTGAGCCATCCACCAGAATTGGTAGAAGTCGCACCATGGAAGCTGATAGATTGAGACTTGATGCAGCAGAGCATGTAGGAGCACCTACTTCACTACACAAATAGAGACAGTCTCCAGATAGGTTTACTAGATACATGGCTCTAATGAGCAAGTGTATTGTGACAGAACCATCTTCCTTTGAGGAAGCGGTGCAACAACCAATTTGGGTTAATGCTATGGTAGAGGAGTATGACTCCATGGGAAATTGCATGGGAAATTGTCCCAAGACCGGTCAGAAAATCAGTGGTTGGATCTAGATGGATCTATAAGGTGAAGCAGGCGGCATATGGGAGTGTGGAGAAGTACAAGGCTAGATTTGTGGCTCGGGATTCTCACAAGTTGAGGGGATTGAATATGAGGAGACTTTTACACCGGTTCCAAGATACTCTTCCATTATATCTATCCTTGCACTCTCAGTGCAAATGGGGTGGTGCATTCATCAAATGGATGTGAAAAATGTGTTTCTCAATGGAGTTATTGAGGAAGAAGTGTACAAAGAGTAGCCAGAAGGTTTCGAGATCTTTGACAGTGAGTCGCATATGTGTTGACTCAAGAGAGAATTGTATGGATTGAAGCAAGCACCTCGTGCTTGGTACACCTGGATTGACAGCTATTTCACTAGGTTGGGCTTCACCAAAATTGAAGCTGATGCGAACTTGTACCAGATTGTGGTTGATGGTAAGCTCTTGATTATCATACTTTATGTTGATGATCTAATTTTGACAGGCGATGAGTAGTTGATAACTTCTTGCAAGGGAGTTTTAAATGAAGGACATGGGACTCCTTCACTATTTCCTTGGTTTGGAAATATGGCAGCAGGATGGTGAGTTATTTTTTTCTAAAGGTAAGTATGCCAAAGAGATTCAGAGTAAGTTTCACGTGGAGAGCTCTAGACCCATAGAGACTCCTCTTCCAGGAAATTGGAGGAAAGAGGATGCCACTTCAGGAGAAGTGGTGGACGCTACTATCTACAAGAAGCTACTGGGTTCACTGATGTACTTAGTGAACATCAGACCAGACATTTTCTATGCAGTTAACCAACTGATTCAAGCTATGGTTAATCCGACAAAGCTCTTTTGGAAGGTGGGGAAACATGTCTTGAGATATCTGAGGGGCACTATAGAGTATGGATTATGGTATAGACAGACAGAGGGAGTGAAGCTTCAAGGCTTCATAGATGCAAATTGGGTAAGTAGTCTATCAGACAAAAAGAGAACACCAGGAGGGATATTTAGCATAGGATCGACAAAATTTTATTGGTACAGTAGGAAGCAGCGATCCATGGCACTCAGTTCAGCCGAGGCAGAGTACATGGAAACAAGTCAAGCTACATGTGAGGCCATCTACATGAGAAAGATCCTAGTTGGCTTGTTTGGTTCTCAGATTGATCCGATGATGATACATTGTGATAGCCAGAGTTGCATTAAACTCTCGCTTAATCCGGTATTCCATGATAGGTCCAAGCACATAGACATCTAGTACCACCATCTCAGAGATTGTGTTCAGAGGCACATTATGTTACTTCAGTACATTCCCACGAAGGATTTGGATGTAGATATTTTGATGAAGGTGCTCACCAGGAGAAAATTTGAATACCATAGAGGTAGGATCGGGGTGCCATATAATCCCTTTCTTGTTGAGAGGGAGTGTTGAAATTCCAACAAGAAATAGTGTGGGACCACAGGTCCTAGCGATACATTTTTTTTTGGTAAGTTGTGCTAATCTATTAATTCAGAAACATATAAGTACACAGTTTACAAGCAAGGTTGGTAAGCTGCGCTTAACCAATACCTACCTTTCTTACACTAATTTTGGGCTGCCACAGGGAAGGGGGCTGGCCTAGACAAAATTTGTGAGCAAAAAAGACTGTGTGCGCAGTAGCACTGATACATTTCAGAGCATGAGAGAAGGACATGACATTATGAACCTGTGGGCACACTTGACAAAAAACAAAAAAGAACACAAACATTATGAGTCCTCATCATCACTGTAGTGGGGAGCTTCCTCGAGGATAGCACAGCCCGAGGCCTGGATGATGGCCACTTCCCTGGAAGCTTCCACTTCAGCAGCAGTGAGAATGGGGATATTTGATAGAATTCAGAGGATGGGAGAGTCCGGATCAACTCCTTATCCAGGAACCCTTGTCCATATTCTGTCAGAATCCATTATCCAAATTTCTGAGCCTTCATCTGCCTACGCAGGGTTGTTTGGAGGTGCTGGGATGCTTTGTAGAGAGAGGGCCCTAGAAGTGAAATTGGACCTCCATGCACCAAATATTCCTCTTGTCACCGGGCTGCTGGAGGAGTCTGTGCATTGCTTTGGACTAGAAGGTTGGCTAGATGGAGAATTTGTCGAGGAGCCCTCAAGACATTCGAGCCGATTGTCCTCACGACGATGGTAGCAAGTTAGGAGAGCTCCTCGTTGTCCACCACGGATGGTGCATTGTCATAACCTGGGGGCCATTGCACACTTAGGAGGGGTGGAAGGAGAGGCAGAGGGACCATAAAAATTGTAGAGGCTGGGGGGCAGGTGAGCAGGATGCAATGCACCTGGAAAAGGGGATCTGTGTATCTTTACTCCTGGATTTGGACTGCGCAACTGATTGTTTTGAGCGAACTTCCAAATTGGAGGAACAGAAAGAAGTGGAGATCAGATGATAGATGGAAGGGGCTGAGAGTGGGAGGATATATATGAGTGCGTATTAGGCATGTTAGAGAGGCTATGAGTGATAGGCATGTGAGTCTTAAGCTGATGGATAGATGTATAGGGGTAAGAGAGGATGTAATACTGATTATGCAGAATGGTCATTAATGGAGGTAAGGGTGAGGCGATGGTCTGGGTCATGTGATACATGGCCTGTCCATTCTGCGTGATCATTGTTTCTGCGAGGATCGTGCGAGTTGATAATTGTGATTGGATCTATAGCCGGTGGGGGATTGCCTTGAGGATCTCCACAATCTACGTGAGTTGGGCTTTGTTGTCTCCTCGTGTCAAGTGTGTCACTCGCATCCGGAGGAAGCTCATCTTTCTGAATGAGGATGAGACAATTCTATTTCATTTCCTTGTCTTTGTTCTCCTCAAGAGTGGTGTGATGCAGAGCGCACTGGCTTTCCACCCCTTTGTTAGCAAGCAAATCTGCCACTGTATTGGCTTTTTTGCACACATGACCAAAGGTGATGGCCTTGTGGTTGTGCAACAGGAGTTCCAATGCCTTGAGCTTGTGAGAAAGTCTCCAGTTGTTGGAGATTTTCGAATAAGTAGTGCCATGAAGGAAAAGGGTGGCTGCCATGGTTATAATTTGTGAGTCCCCTTCCACTTCCAGAGGGAAGTAGTGGAAGTCTATGGTGCTTTTAATACCCTGTATCATTTCTTCCAGTTCAACTGAGTTGTTGCTGTCCCATCCAATATTCCCATAGTAGATTCTGAGAGGATCTCCCTTGGTGTTCCTAATGACTCCTCCAAAGCCTGCTATATCGGGGTTACCTTTAGAGGCCCCATCAAAATTGCATTTGAAGAAGCTCGGGGGAGGGGATGACCAAATTTCCAAGGCTGGAGATCTTCATGTACTTCTAGGGGTGATTTCCGTCCATAATTCATGAGTCTTTTGATGTTTCCTGTTTTGGAGCACTGCCTTCCGTAAAGGTCTACAAAGATAGAGGAGAGGCTTGTCATTTTTTTCCAGGAGTCCTCCTAGAATCTGCCTTGGTTACCTTCTCAAAGTTCCCAGAAGCTGTGGTCTTAGATAATGCCCTTTTGAAGACTGGCTGCTTTCCATATTTGGGAGTCTGGTAAATCTAAGTTGTATCTGATGAGATCATCCTTTGACCAGTGTTGTGCATACTTGGCTGTCCATAGGTTGGCCTAGGGGGTATTGGGATTGGAAACCCATTTCCACCAGATGCTCGCTCCCATTATGTTGTTGCTCTGTTCAGGATCCCGGAGACCTAGACCTACCTAATGCTTTGGGGTGCACACATCTTTCTAGTTGACAAAGGCCACTTTTTTTTTCCTTTAGTGCCTCCCCATAGGAATCTCCATTGTAGGGTGTGCATGGATTTGAGGACCCATTTGAGGGTTGCAAGAACTGAGAAAAGGTAAATGGGAAGAGATTGCAGGATGGATTTGATGAGGACTAAGCGGCTCGCAATGTTAAGAGTGTTGTGAGTCCAGCTAGAGAGATGAGTTTCCATTTTTTCAAGCAGAGCTCGCCAGGAGGAGCTGTTAATGGCCGAGTCAGTGAGTGGATATTCCAAGTATTTTGAGGGTAGGGAGGCAATGGTGAAACTGAGGATGCGAGAAATGTTGCGTTGGGTTAGAGGAGGGGTATGGAAGAAAAATATCTGAGATTTTTCCTGGTTTATCTCTATTCCAGAAGCTTCAGAGAAGGAATCGAGGATGGTTTTAAGGGTTTGGGCTTCCTGGATAGAGGGATAGCCCATTATCAAGTTTTCATCCACAAATTGCTGATGAGAGGATGGGGGCAGGTTGTGGAGAGGTAATCCCAACAATGCTCCTGTTTGAATGGATTTTTTGATCAGGCGGCCCAAGCCTTTAGCCATGATAATGAAGATGAAGGGTGGAAGGGGGTCCCCTTGTCTTATGCCTTTTGAGGGATTGAAGGTGGCAGAGGGGATGTCGTTAACCAGAATGAAGTGAAAGGGGGAGGTGATGAGACTCATGATCCATCAGATCTAGGTGTGACTGAATCCAAAAGCTTAGGGGATATTTTTTATGTAATCCCAACTTAGTTTATCAAAGCTTTGGAAAGATCAATTTTGAGAAGCATACCTTGTTTTTTGGTAGTTTTGAGGGAGTGTATGATCTCATGGGTTAAGATGATGCCATCCAGGATTTTTCTGCCTTCCACATACCTTGTTTGCTCTGAGGAGATGATGAGAGGTAGAAGCTTCTTCAACCTATTGGCGATGACCTTGGAGATGATTTTGTAAATGACATTGCAGAGGGCTATAGATCTGTACTTACTGAGTGAGGTAGCTTTGTCATAATTTGGGATCAGAGTGATGAAGGTAGAATTTAGAGCCGGTAACAGCCTGTGAGTGGACCTAGATTCCTCCACTACTTCCCAAACTTTGTTTTGGATGATATCCCAGAATAAGTGAAAGAAGTTCGTGGTGAATCCATCAGGCCCTGGAGCTTTCCCGGCTTTTAGTTGGAAGACTAATTGTTCCACCTCAGCAGTAGTGGTCGCAGCTAGCAGCATCCTGTTGTGATCATCTGTTATCAACTTGGGGATGTGTTGAGTAATTTTCTTGATGGCTTCCTGCCTGTGATTGTTGGGTTCATGGAGGACATCCCTGAAGTGGTTGTGCATATCCTTCTTGATGGATTCTTTCATTTATAGCCTTTCCCCAGCTTTATTATTTATGATAGTGATTCTGTTGTGCATTTGGTGTTGTATGGTGGATCGATGGAAGAATTTAGTATTTCTTTCTCCTTCTTTGAGCCAGTTGATTTTGGATTTCTTCCTCCACAAGGCCTCTTCCTGGTTCCTTCTTTCCTTCAACTGGGCGTTCAGGCACTGCTCCTGATGTGATGTCTCATCTGTGTGTCCATATTGGATGATATTCTATTGCATAATTTTAATTTTTTCCTCCAAGTCTTTCTACTCTGTGAATATATTACCAAATGTAGTTTTATTCCAAATTTTCAGATGTCTTTTGAGAAGTTTCAACTTTGTTTGGAATTGAAGGATTTTGGTGCTTGAAGGGGGGATTATAGAAGTCCACCATTGGGTTACCAGATCCTTAAACCCAGGGTGTCTGAACCAGCAGTGTTCAAAACTGAAGGGTTTAGGAGCATGCTTACCTGGGTGGAGCCAATGTAGTTGTATCGGCCAATGATCAGATCTCACTGTTGGGATGATGGTAGTGTCCATATTCCCTCCTAGGTGGATGAAGTCATCAGTGGTGAGAAATTGGTCCAACCGAGAGGCTATATGTTGAGTACCTCCTCTTTTGTTGTTCCAAGTAAAGAGCCTATTGGAGATTTGGAGATCTATGAGATTGTTGCTTTGGATGGATTCTTTGAATTCATTACTGTCAGGTTCTAGATGTTGTCTCCCACCTTTCTTTTCCTAGAGTTTTGTAATTATATTGAAGTCTCCTCCTAGAAGCCAGAGTGAATGGGCTCATTGATTGTTGAGTTCCTCATGTTTGCGCAAGATCATCAGTTTTTGCTGCGCATTTTGGGGTGCGTAGACATTGGTGAGAAATCCGTGGATATCAGTACCTACATGGTGGAAGTTACCTTGGATGAAGTTTATGTTAGCCTGCAGGTTCTATAGATTAATGATTTGACGATTCCAGATGATGGAAAGTCCTCCAGGCACCCCGTTGTCATCGACTGCTATAATGTTGCTACCTTTCCATATCTTTTTGAAGATGGTTTCCAGGGTGGAACTGGTACATTTGGTTTCTTGCATGTAGAAAATTGTAGGGTGTTCCTCCATAATAATTTTTTTATGGTCTTGTGCTTCGTGGGGCTATTGAGCCCTCGGATGTTCCATGAGATGAGCTTCATGGGATATATTGGGAGGTGAGGACATAGAATCTGGTTAACTTGGGGAACCGGTCAGATTCCACCATTTCTTTCCCTACTTCAATAGTTCGTTGTAGGGAGGTTTTTCTTCCTCTTTTTAGGGATTCTTTTGCAAAGCATTGGGTATTGATTATCGTGCCTCCTTGTATTCCTAGAGAGGGTAGCTGCTATACCCTGGCTAGTATTTCCTCCATTTTTTCAATTTTCTGCCTTGGGATTGAGGTGTAGTCCTTTTTGGTACATGCTTCTTCTAGCACTGCTAGATCCAATTCTTCTAGATCTATTATTTATGGATCTTCTTCCAATGCCTTTGATATCATTTCCATTATTGGTTCTTTGTCTTTGAGCTGGTCATAGTCCATCTCCGTGTTTGCCTTGGGAGGTTTTAAGAAGGTCTCCAGTGAATTCTTGTTTTTTTGTGCCTTTTATAATTGTGTTTGCGTAGTGGAGGTGCTTCCAACCTCCTTGCCTGGAGTTGTTTCATTTTCGCTGAGCTAATTAAGGGCTACGAAGCTATTGCTGGTAGTTGGTGTTTTTTTGTTCTGATGCGAGGTAGCTCTTTTGGTATGTATTTTTTTACTTGATACCTTCATGAATCCCTCATTTTCCTGTTCATCACCCTTTTCTGTTATTTCCTTATTATTCATAGGGAAATCTCTGAATAGATGCCCATGTTGATGACATTTCCTACATCTAAAGGGAATGTGTTCATAGTCAAAAATTTGAGTCCATTCATATTCTTCATGCAAGAGACTTACCTTGCCTGGGAGTGATTTGGCTAGATTCATGTAGACACAGATGCGGGTGTAGGCTACATACTGGTTGATTTTGGTTTCTTCTGAAATCTTGACAAAATCCTCTAGGGCATTGCCTATGTTGAGCAAGGTGAGTTTGTCCCAGTAGTCCTGCAGGAGGGAGTAGAGCCGGATCCAGATTGGTGCCCATTTTAGATGTTGTTTGTCTGGGGTTGAAGCATACCATCCAAGGTCGAAGGTATAAGCCTACAGAGTTGAAGAAATACGACCCGCTTGTTACACTAAAATTTGTTACCATGAAATTTAGTTGTCTATATGGGTTCATCATCAGCTATTTTATGCTCCCTTGGAGGTCCAAAATTATAAAGTTCCTAAACCAAGTCTTGGAATTGGAGAAAATCTCATTAAAACCTTAAAAAGCCTAACTTTGCACTTTTCCTAGTCTTTGGTACTGAGGTTTCTTGCTCTATAACCTGCGGCACATTTCTCACGTTTTTATTATTAAACCTGCGAACCCCCATAAAATTTAAAATAAAAGAAAAAGTAAGTTCTAGAAGCCCAACTGGTCGAAAATTCTCCCAACTAGAGGCTTCTAGAAGCATAATCAGGTCGAGCTTCATCCCTTCATTCATGAACCTCTATCCCTTCATTAATGGAGCTTATCCTTGGTATTTGGAGCTCAAATCCCTTTATGAGAGGAATTTATCCCCCTCTGTTTCTATAAATTTAGCTCATGTTTCAGTCTCAAGGGTAGATTGTAGATTGGTAGACTTCGGTGGATTAGAAAATTGCTGAAGAAATCATACTCTCTATACTTGGCATCAATGGTATCAGAACGATTACATACTCATATCTATAGTTTTATGCTAGTTTAGAAAGGATAAGGCTTTTCAAACTGAAGGAAAATGGTTGTTCAGGACCCCAGAAGAACCTGTATGACATCAAGGCGACAAGGTTGTAAGGTTACTTCTTATCATACAAGTTAATACAAATGGATTCTATTTTCTCATTAAGTTGTTTGTGTATGTATTTGAGTAATTTAATTCTTGGATTCCTTGATCACTGAGATAGATTAGTGTTTCTGAATTATTATATCTTGTAGGTGCTTTTAATCCTTTTATCTATCTTTGATTGCAGGTTTCACATGTTGAAGTGACCTCTTTTGGAGTGACTGGATAGAATATTTCAGCAAGCGTTGGACTTCAGGTAGGGGCATGTCCTCATACTTTTTTATTTAATAATTTTGAATCACAAATGATCTAGAGAAAATGGTTTTCATTTGGATGTTTGTTTCTAGATATCCTTAGGATACTAGGGAGATTGTTCTTGTCCGCAAGAAGGATTAATCCGCATAACATTGCCATCCATGATTTTTTCCTTATCTTCAGAGTAGGTAAAGAGGATGTTAAAGAAACCCTTTGCACATAGTTGCAGATCATGTGTCCTTTTTGTTTCCATTTCAAGGCTATCCATCCCTGCAGTGCATTTTCTGTGGGCTAGAAGCCCATGAACTTGCCTATTAGTGCATGATCTTTCATGAATTGGATTCTTCTGTTTATGCGGTGCACTAGGAGTTCAGTCTCTCTTTTCCTGGTTTCTTTTGGGATGCAAGTGGCAGATTTCATAGTCATGTCTATTGCAGTCGTATTTCTTTCCTGTTGCTCTGTGGGTGTCACCCCTGTATTTTCTTGAGATGGTCCAGGGTTGTGCTGATTGGCGTGTTCAGCCCCTACTGCCATCCCTGTTGGGGGACAACAACCCCCTTGCTAGGGCCGGTCATTGGAGAGCCTGTTGTTGTCTGAATCTCAATGTCCCGTAGCTCCGACTAAAGCAGAAGGATTTCCAAGGGCAGTTGAAGCCAAAACTCGCTAACCATAGGTCATGGAGTTCGGCATGATGCAGAGCTCTGCTAGATTTTTTTTTAGGTCCTAGCGATACATTAATGTGAAGGCAAATTTAATTAATAAATTGGTGTAGTGTCTAATTTAATTTTCCCTTAATTAAATTGGACAATAAAATGTAATCTTATCTCATAATCACTTGTAATAGTTAATTGATTGTGATAAACTCAGTTAGCTCATGTATTTCGAGTTGAGGGTGGTTGGTGAGGCATTAGAGTGATTCTATTAGTTATGGAGTTCTAATTTCAGTTGGTGCATTATTTTAATACATGAGTAATTAGTTAACTCAGTTAGGTGAGTTAAATTCAGTTGAACTAGTTATAATTGTTTGTTGCACTAGTGAGAGATCAAGTGAATTTAATCTGATTCAATTCACATGCAGTGATATTCCATACAACTAATGATTTACTATTAATATTTGCATGCATGTCAGTTCTAGTGGAGACCCAGTTGAGACAAAGGTTAAAGGGATGTTAAATATAAGTTGTGTGATTAGTAGGTTTCCCGCATGCAACCAGACATCCATTGGATTGTCCATGATCCTTGTGCAGTTTTGAAAGGTTGGAATTACTAAAGAATAGGGATTTCATTCCACATGAATTATGCAAGTAAGGCAGGTTGATTAGAGGCTGTGAATTGGCTAAGTGTTGGTCGATTTTGTCCGGGTCAGTGTGAGACAATTGTGAGAATGCATGAGACTCTTGTTTGAAGAGTGCATTGTAATTGTTTCATGATTCCATGGTGAATCTACAATCGAAGATAGAGGGGTTTTGAGCAGTAATCTTTCCCCTGGAAAATATTTGTGTTGTGGTTTGATTTGATTCTTTATTTACTTGTTGTGATTGGCGATCGTGTTTAATTTCCACAATTGAGTTGTAGAAGGATTCGGTATCTAGCTTTAGTACATTGCTTGATCGGATTTAATCCATTGATATACATATGTTTGTATAATTTCTACATCACACGTGGCTTAAATTGCACTAGTTTATATTCATCTTTCACTCCTTATCAATCAAACTCTTAAAAGTAGGATCATCTACTTTGACCTGTAGGATTTTTTTTATCATTTAATAGATCTTGTGCTTTAATTAAAATTTTATAAAGAGATATATATGTCTAAAATAAACTTAGGATTCTTGTTTAAGATATTGCATTCTATCTCAATTCTTATGAAGATATAGACATGTTAAAATAAAAATTTCAATATTGTTAAGATATTTTTACCTAACATTATAACAATATTATATATTTCTTTGTATATCTCATATATAGCATTTCTCTTTATTTACAGATTTTTCTATTTGTTGTGAATATGATATTTCTTTATATTTATTTTTTTATATAAATTTTTTTGTATTATGTGCAATTCTTACATACATGAGTGTTATATAAAGGAAAAGAGAGATATGCTTATTTGTATGGATATGTGCCCAACATATTCACATAGATAGATATATAGATAGATATGATTGTAAATTCTACTCTGATACAATAAAATAAATATTTATAGAAAAGTGAGACATGACTTTAGTTAACCATTATTAGCATATATTATTTGGTATATAGAGCTAAAAAATCACATTATGTTACAAGTTTATTTATATCATAAGAGATTAATATCATAGTTTATCAATGGACGTTAGCTTGTAGATAGGGAACTCGCCATTCTAGTGGCTTCAGGGGATTTGGAGGAGTACCATGTCTTATCCATAGTTCCATTTAAGAAAATTTTTTAGGGGTTTCCTCAAATGAGCACATCATATTCATGTGGATTTGAGTTCGAGGTACTATATTTTAAGACATTTTCATTTTGACTTGCTACTTTCTCTACCTTTATCAAACTTTGTAGTCCAAATTGTTTCATATGGGATCTCTTTCTTGAATTGTACCCATACATTTCTCACCACTCCACTTTGGCTAATGTTATCCTCATGGATCATTTCAATGCTTACATGAAGTAGTTACTAATTCATGATAGCTCCTAGGATGCCCTTTTTCTTAAGGATACCAACAAGAGCATGGTGGGTTTTCATAAAGTTTGATATTATGGTTTTGGGCCCTGTTATCGCAAAATATGTCACCTTAGTCTGAAGCCTCTTTAAGCTCTAGATTAAGGTAAACAATGATATCAACCACCACTATCACCTTAGCAAGTATTCCCCTATTGTTCTATGGATGGATATTATTATCTCCAGAGGGGAGACTTTCCCAACTGATCTCGAAGATTTGATAACCTGTTAGGTCTCTATATTACTAGTGTACTATGTTATTGTTGTTAGTGTAGCCCCCTTATTGTTATTTTTGTACCCCTGTAACCCCAATATTTTTTTTATTATGCCCTTACATTATTATTGTTACGTCGGCTAGGATTATATTATGACCCCATGGACTCCTATATATAGAAGGAGGTTTTGTCATTTATATCATCTAAGAATTGTTCATTTATGTAATGTAAGGAGGTTCCCCCTATAAGATGCTTATTTCTAAGGCGTTGATATCTCTTTTCTTCTATTTTTGGAGCTGGTTTCATAAAATTTGGTATCAGAGCTTTGGATTCTAGGGTTTCACTGCTCTAAACATGTCATCGTGGCATTTTTGCTATAAATTTTTTCTAAAAAGGTTAATAAGCTGAGATTTTTACAGAGCGAAGCCTAAATATTGAGGAACATCTTGTAAAAATTTCAGATCTTTGTTCGCAACATTTTTGGAGATATGATCTGTGGAAGTTAGGGTTTTTTCAGGCTCCCAAATTTAACCTAAATAGTTCATCGTGAAATTTTTGCTATAACGATTTTTCTACGAAGGTTCAGAAGAAGAAATTTGAAGCTGAAATCTTGAGGAACTTCGTGTAAAAATTTTAGATCTTGGTTTGTAATATTCTCGGAGATATGATTTGTGGAAGTTAGGGTTTTTTAAGGCTCCTGAATTTCATCTCAAAGAGGTGATCGTTGGAAAATCATCATAACTCTCTCTCTGACCATCAGATTGGAATTCTGTAAAAAGTGGCCACAATCACATGGACTTTAGTTTTCTTTGTATCAATTTGAGAGCCGAAAGAGTAAACAGTGACACGTGGCACACCGTACAATTTCGCTCTACTGAACCAGTCCATAATTAGGTCATTGTGGGAGATTGGGCATAGCTTTGTCTTGAAGAATCCAAATCAGGTCAGACCCATGGTATTAGAAATAATATTCAGAGGGCTACTACAAGACCAAATTTCAGATATTGAAGATCCTAAATCATAGAGATAATTCAGTTTGAATATCAATCTCCTCAAAAGAAAGAAAAAGGTGTGTATTTTTTTTTTTTTTTTTTTTTTTCTGAATTGCATAAGTATTGTTTGAAGAATCAGTTTGAATTGATTCCAAGGGCATATTGTAGAATAGATATCAGTATTGGGTTCTAAAATCCCCCCTAAAAATAATTCAACACCCATTAAGCCTTTAGAAGGCTCTACTATGACTCATGAAGATGAATAAATGCAACATGATATATCAAAATTACAAGAGCAAGTGCACGAAATTTCTCTCTCGCAAAGAGAAACAAAAAATGAAATGGAAGATTTGAAGAAATTTATGGAAGCTAAGATGGATGGTTTGAAGAAAGGCGTGGAAGCTAAGATGGATGGTTTGAAGAATGGCATGGATGGCATGGAAGCTGGCATGGAAGCTAAGATGGATGACATGGAAGAAAAAATGGAAAACATGAAGAATGATCCAAAAGTAGACATGGAAGGTTTGACAAAGTTGATACAAGAAATATTTCCTAATGGTGAAAAAAATAGTAGAGGAAACTCATGATGAGAACAAAATAAATGTTAATCACGATTTCATAAACTCTAATGTTGGATGGAAGACCCACCATATTCCAAATCGATATGAGGAAGTTTGATGGCAAGGATCTTGTAACATGGATACTATAGATAGAGCAATATTTTGATCTCAATAATGTTCAAAACACACAAAAGGTACGCATTGAAACTTTATATTTAGAGCAAAATACATTTGTATGGTATCAATGGCTTTGTTCCCGTAAATTTTTTTTCACTTGGTCAATTTTTACAGAGGAAATGATAGCACATTATGAGGATACAAAGAGCAACACTTTTTTTAGCCAATTGATAAATCTCAAACTAAAGGTTTCTTGGCATAATGTTTGGTTTGCCAGCAAAATAAAATTGAGATAATTAATACCCCAGGTCTTCTACAACCTTTATTGACTCCAAGTTAGTGTTGGGAGGATATTTAATTCGATTTTATCACAGGTTCACCTAATTCCAAAGGAAAGAGTGTCATCATGGTGGTAGTTGATAGAATTACCAAGTATGCACACTTTTCTGCACTATCTCATCCATTTAAAGCAAGTACAGTTGCTACTACATTTATGGAGACAATTCGAAAGCTACATGGATACCCAAAGATTATTCTAAGTGACAGAGATCCCATTTTTACTAGAAATTTTTGGACGGAATTATTCTCTTGTTTGGGTACTCAACTAGCTCATATCTCATCTTATCATCCTCAATCCGATGGTCAAACTGAGATAGTGAATAAATGTTTGGAAGGATATCTTCATTTTTTTGTATCTGATAAACAAACACAATGGGTCAAGTGGTTACCTCTCACTGAATGGTGGTATAACACTTCCTTCCATACTACAACAAAAATGACCCCATTTATGGCACCTTATGGATATCATCCATCGTCCATCACATAATATTTAAGAGAAAATTCTACGGTTCAAGCAGTGGAAGATCACATCGAGCATCAAAACGAAGTTCTCCAACTCTTAAAGGATAACCGAAATTTGGCACAAAATCGAATAAAACAACAGGCAGATCAACATCACAATGAGAGAAGTTTTGATGTAGGAGACTGAGTATTTTTACGGCTACAACCATACAAAAAAATGTCCCTCAAGCAAGCTAATAAGGATAATAAATTATCGCCAAAGTATTATGGTCCTTACAAGGTGTTGCAAAATATTGGTACTATGGCATACAAATTGGAGCTTCCTGCTTCTTAGCCAGTGCATCTGGTTTTCCATGTTTCATGCTTAAAGAAGGTTATAGGTGAAAAACTTCCAGTTGAAACAATATTTCCAGAACTTGATAACGAAAAATCATATTGGAACCTGAAGCAGTCACGAAAACAAAAACTCGATAGCTACGTAATCGATCAATTTCAAAGTATCTCATCAAGTGGAAGAACTTACCGATAATTATTCTACATGGGAGGATGACAATTTTATACAATAGCACCCATAGCTACTCAAGTGTTGAGGACAACACTTTTTTGAAGGAGAGGGGCATGTTAGGTCCCTATATTACTAGTGTAGTCCCTTATTTTTGTTAGTGTAGCCCCCTTACTGTTATCGTTGTACCCCTGTAACCCCAATATTTTTATTATTGTGCTCTTACATTATTATTGTTAGGTCGGCTAGGATTGTATTGTGACCCCATGGACTCCTATATATAGAAGGAGGTTTTATCATTTGTATTATCTGTTAGTCTCCTGTATTTCTATAGTATCACAAGATGACTGTTTATTTCTTACATTCTGCTGAAAATGATATTCCCTGACAATCATTTATTTTCAGAAATCCCATTGCCTTCATTATATTCCATTTAACCTCTCCATTATCTCTCATTTTACCATTTCTAACACTCTCATGCTCTGACATCCCATGTTTAACCTCAATCCCCTCATTTAGCCTTGTCCCTTTCTCAAAACCTTTTTCCCTATACTAAAACCCCATTTTCCTCACTAAAAACCCTTCCCCTTCGCTCATTCCCCCTCTTTTTCATTAAAAAACAAATATGAAAACCCATTTTTACATTTTTTTTTAATAAATATTAATCTCGGGTCCCACTTTTGATAAACCTGTTTATTAAACCCCGACCCCTGTTATATTAAAACCCCGTGTTCATTTCATTACCCCAACCCACACTTATATTAAACACCTTCTTTTTAAACCTTTTTTACCTCGATTTTCTCATTTAATTTACCCCTCATTTCATTTAACCCTAGCCACACCTTCCAAACTAACCCTCGATCAATCAAAGCCAAACCATCATTCGATCTCCTTCTCCTGATCTGACGGCTCCCAACCCGTTTCGCACCTCCAATTGCCCATCATTTAAACACCACCAAGGGTTGTGAAATGAGCAGTTTTGCAACCCTCCCATCTTCCACACATCATCCCGATGTTACAATAATTTTTTCAGAGATATTTTTGGCTTGGGCCTTTCATGGTCTCAAGTGTCAAACATCGTTTACTCTGTAGTAAATACAGTCTGTCACCCTAGGTTAGGGCAACCTCCTCAGTTGAAGTTAAATATTTCATGTATTGTTCATTATCATTGTTGGTTGTTGGCTGGTTATTTGGACTTTTTTTCGACTCTAAGTTGTAAATATTATTGCATTGGAGGACTGTTCAGGAGGCAAATCCCCTCTGCGGACAGAGGCGATCCCTACTAGCCCAGCCTAGGTCTAGCAACAATCATCACACGCTATAGTGCAGGTTCCTAATTGCAAATAAACCAAATAGCGGTGAAGGCTTACCTGGAATCCAATGCTGTCGCTTGTAGATAAAGTAGCGCTCCCGTTCCTTAGCTCTGGCAGATCATGATCCTCACGATCTCCATGACCGGACACCTGCACACGCAAGAAACACAACAAACGCAAGCGTAAAATCTAGTATATGCAACTATATGTCAGTCAGAGAAGACATAACTCATCATCATAATCAACAACAGGAGTGGAACCATAACCAATAGTCACTTATCATTAATCAATCAAAGGAGGATACAACCTGGCTCTGACGCTGAATTCTCCTTCGGAAGGTCGCTAGCGGAACACGTCTCTAAAAATCTTGTAGGGGATGGGACAAGCCTCTCTCTTCGGATGTCTCGACAATAATCTCCTTGCTTGGATTCGACCTTAAGGGAATGAATCGAGGCTTTTGCAACATAAGGCTCTGATGGCTCTATGGAATTAGCTTGCAAAGGAGATGAGCAAGCTTTTATAGATGGAGGAAGGGGAGTTAGGATCCCCATAATCATGGGATTGGCCCTATCCTCAAGGAAGCTTCCATGAGAGGTGGAAAACCACTTCCTCTACATGGAGATTCGGAGCCAAACCTCCCAACTCAAATTAAGTACTAGTTTATGAATTGGTTAGGATGAAACTTCTGCCATTTATTTTTAAAAAACACTTCTTAAAATGGTTGGCGCGAGTGCAACTCTGAGATAGAGTGCCAATTGGCGCTCCCTATTTGAATGATTTCCCCCATTGGCACGGGTACTGAACTGGGTTCCCACGCCAATGCAAAAAGGGGTGTTTTTAGGGTTTTTCACAAGGAGTTGTCTTCAGGGCAATGAAAGCTCATGTTCAGAGGGATGTCATGAAAGTGGTTTCAAGTCATGTCACTGCTCACAGGTCACGGAATGAGCCCTCCAATTGTGTGGGATGGGGAATTGCAGGGACAGTGACAAATTTCTCTATAACAGACGCCCCCTAAAGCATGAGGCTCGAAAGAGAGAGAGGGGTGAAATGCTTTACGAGAATGTGTCCAATTGAAAACACCGCCGTCAGAAAACCTGCATAGAGAAGTACAACTGATATCTCAAATACATGATATATATGTGGTATGGGCGCAACCATCCATAACAGAGTATGAAATAATCCAGATCCAAGGTATGGATGTAGCCATCCAGTGAGGATTGATAAATAGACTCAGGTATGGTCGCAGCCATCCAATCAGTGAGTCATGTAACTAATCATAAGAATCCACAAAATCGCAGCCTGAATTATAACAGATAGGAATCCAGGGTCTTGTGCTCCATCTCAACTTGAACAAAGTACAAGTTCAAGCATGTGAATAAGTGAGCTGAAGTCGAACATGCAATAACATCACCTGATTACCAGCCAATGATGAAAGTTGTTAACGGACGCGAGAGGTACCACCAATGATGACAATGGCCCTCAAGTTACTATAGGTACAATCTACGGCATGTGAATCAATGAGCTGGCATCGAACACCTGTAGAATCACTCGATCAGAGGCCAATAATGAAAAACTCACGTCGAAAGCAAAGAACCTGCCATTGAGGCATGCAGAAGGGAGTCTGTAGATCAGCTTCCTAGATAATGAGCTGAAGTCGATAGGAAGTGACCTTGATCGAAGGTAGGCCATATTATTTCCCACATCATCGACGCGAGACAGAGGAACATAATATTTTTGTGAATCACGATCAGATGAGAATCAGAGGAAGGTTGGTTCTTGCAGAGGTCAACTTCTCTTGAACATATCGGCGGCACGAAAGTGGATTCGGCATTATTTGACATCAAAATATCAAGGGTCATGATGACAAGGAAAAGAGCAGATGAGAGGTCAAAAGGGATCACCCAAACCCACGGAGGCAAGTGGAAAAAAACGAGATGAGATATCCCCAACCCGACACGAATGCAGACAAGTGCCATGTTCAAGAGCGACATACTGTCGACACGAAAATGATGTTGGTTCCATTTTCCCCACCATTTCTGGCGAGTACCTCTTTATTTTTACACAAGCTTGAAGAGGGTACCATATGCTTTCTATATAAGTCCATCCTAGTACATTTAACGAGCCCTAGGAAGGAGGAACTCGACTAGCGTCATTACGACTGAATCCGATGTCATCAGGGTTTAATGAGTCTGACAAAGGAAGAACTCGACGTATTTTCATATTTAGAGAGTTTGAAAAGATAGCGGAAAATTAAACTCCAATGGTCCCTTTTCGTAAATATTTCCTCAGATCTGAAAAGGTAGAAAAAAATATCTGAGAAAACCTCCTAGTCGTGATAGGCTAGGGTATTCCTTTTTCGTAAATAATCTATCCCATCCTGAAAAAGGGGTAAACGTATACTGGGTAGATGCCGTTTCGTGGCCACTTTAATGAGATCGAAATGACAAGGGGCTCAACAATATTTTCATGTCTAGAGAGTCAGAAAAGAGCTAAAAGATGACTCCTCCTGGAGGAACGAGTGGTATAAAGGGTAACAACTGGTTCCGGTAATGGTGGAACTGCTCTGAACAAGTAAAGGTAAAGAGGCTGGCTAACAAGACCACTCATCGCAGCGGTTCCTCAGGAATGGGTAAGACAACCAAGTGAAGGCATATGATCGGCCTAGCAGATAGTGACGATGGAGTGAGAGAACCAAGGCTCATCTAGCAAAAACAGGTTGATAAAATGGCAATCACAAGAGGTAAAAAGGGAATGGTTTCATTTTTACACAAGCTTGAAATCAAGAAAATCTGCTTGAAGTTGGTTTCATTTTTACATAAGCTTGAAACAAAGATAAACTATGCTTGAAACCGGTTTCATTTTTACACAAGCTTGAAATGGAAACAAAATATGCTTGAAAAGTTTAAGCATGCCCCCAGCATGGTGACTCAATTCGAGGTATATGCCCCCCAAGCTTCAATCCATATGAAAGGCAGATGGAGTGAAGGTTCAAGTTACGATATCAAGAGAAAGACTCGACTGGTATTATACAAGATCTTATCAAAGACTCGAATTGAACAGGAATGTGTTTCATTGTTTTAACGAGGTTGACACATTAAAAGAACTATCCTCAGGACACCTTGTTTCATGGTTTAAGGAGCTTGACACAAGAAAACAAACTCTACTCTGACCGACTTGTTTCATTTTTTAAGGAGCTTGATACAAGAAAACAAAATCTGCTCCGACAGACTTGGTTTCATTTTTTAAGGAGCTTGACATAGGAAAAGAACCATGCTTCGACACCTTGTTTCATTTTTTAACGAGCTTGACACAAGACAAGGAACTCTGCTCTAGCCAGACTCGGTTTCATTTTTTAAGGAGCTTGACACAGGAAAAGAACCCTGCTCCGATCGACCTCATCATAATGAACAAGAAGTCATCGCTTCCAAGAGTTCCACTCCCGATGGAAGAAAAATATCCTGGAAGTCAGGACCCAATGCCCCCAGCACCTGATGCACAACGACACTATCACTGAGTACAGGCATGGGATAGGTAGCCACATAGTTGACCTGCAGTGGGGCAGATACAACGGGTGGATAAAAACCAGGAATGGATGATGGCAGTCCAGTTGCCATATCAGGACCAATGAACGAAAGTTGATCAATGGTCACGATCTGTCCTTCATGTGGAAAACAGGCCACACGAAAAAGGGACGAGACAAGTGCTCCCATGGCATAGGTGTAATCGTGCCCCAAGAGTAGATTGAAATCTAAGGGGCCTGGAACAACCATCACATCCATATGGACGGTTTTACCTCCCAAAGTAACAGGTAACCTTGGAAGGATCCCTAATGGTTGACTTGTTCTTCTGTTAAATGCCAACAGATTCTGCACAATAGGCGCAAGCGATTGTGAACCAAAAGCGTGCCAAGTAGTTGAGGATAAAATACTAACAGACGTGCCTTCATCTATAATGGTGTTGGGTACAACCAGACCAAAAGCCTGTACTGTGATCTCGAAAGGCACATAAGACAGAAGGCGATATCTTGAAAATCGATTCCAATCAAAGGAAGCGATCAAACTACTCGGAGGGGCTACCATCGAACTGAGATGGTCTTCCCCTAGTGTTACGGAAGAAGAAGGATCATCCTCAACAACCTCCATCTTGAAGGTGGGAAGGATATCCTCCGGGACCTCCATCACGGGAGGCGAAGGAGCCGCTTCTTGAGGTATAGGGACAGGAGAATATTTCTCCAAGTCCGAAGAATCTGAAGAAACTAGAAGGACATGGGGGGTGTGAGATCTACTTTCCATGGAGAAGACCTGGTGCGCCGTAGACGGGGCTAGCTCAACCGATCCCATGACCAATGGTTGGTCAGGAATGGACTCCTGAATTTGAATTTCCAGGGGAGCGGGATCGACCAAGGATGACTCTTGACCAATCGTGGCATCAGCTGGTGGAGGACTCAAAGAAATCTATTTATAACTAGCCAGGAGGCATGGTGTAGAAACAGTCGAGTTTTCCAAAACTCTCTTGGCTTCATCCATATATGGACAAAGGTGAATGGCATGGTGCCCTTCACACAACTTATAGGGATTGGTAATATTACCTTGCTTCTTAGGAGCCTTACCAGTAGGAGCTGAAGACGTGCCCCCAACCTAACTCCCAGAAGCCAAAGGCAACGGTGGACAACCATTGGACCATACTTCGAGCACCTTAGGAATGCCAGGGAAATCTCGAAGAAGATGGTTTCCTGTGCACAACATGCATGGGAACTTGAATTTCCCCGAAGGGTTCGAAGGTTTATCAAGAGGAGACTTCTTAGGCGCAATATCCGTAGAGCTAGCCTCTCCTTTATCTAACTTCTTCTTCTTCATCTTCTTCTCCTTTTTCTTAGCCACCTGGTTACTAGAATCCAGAATTTCACCAAGCAAAGTAGAAGAGGAGGACGCAGAAATAGGCAAAGAAGGGGAGAGGTCCACCTTGGAATCAACATGATGTTGCTCAGGCGGAGGAACTGATTGAACAATAGCCAAGACATTTGGGACCACAGAGGTTGAAAACAACCAAATAGGCAACCGAATAGTTAACCCAGGAAGGGACAACGTTGCCATGTTAGGAGCACCAACATTCCCAAAAGGAGGAAAATGATCAGGATTCCCATTGAAGGGGATTCCTTGGTTGGTGAACTCTGGAAAAGTTGCCATCAAAAACTCAAAACCACACACGGGCTAAAAAGCAAGGCACACAATCAAACGGCCAACAAGAAAATTCTAAATGGGCATGTGATCGCAGGTGATTTATTTTACCACATTGAAACTTAGAAACTTCACCGTTTCATGTTTTAAGAGTCAAGAAACGGATGAAAGGTGGCTCTATCTCTTTCAGTTTTGAAGCAAGCGTGAAAGGACAAGCGCTTGGTGATCCTTTCAAATTTAAAGAGTCAGAAAAGATCAAAATGAATACTCAGGAATACTAGGCAAAGGGTGTACCAAATAACCATGAACTACAATATACACCTTGGTTTCAAAATGAAAGAGAAATCAACCAAGGACTTGACGTATGTGCAGGCAATCTCCCCGAATGCTGTGTCTGGTGTATCGCGGGTATAGGGCAGCAGACTTGGCTTCCTATGGATAAAGGATGGCAACCTAGTGGGGTCTCCCTTTATATACGCAACGGTACGGGGAGCACAAGGCCGTACTAGCGCTGTCTAAATCCAAGAGGAGAATGACAGCTACTAGGTTTAAAGACGCCGGAACACGTTTCTAGCCTAGACCTCTAAATATTTCGTTAATGTTTCAATGCTGCCTTAGTGTAAATTGAATGAATTTTAACATTTATCTTCAATTATGTTTCAATTTTCAGGCCCTAGCGAGTGTCATCTGACAATCTCCTATATGCAGCTATATGAGAAAAGAAATCTTTCAATTCGATGAATGATATCTAGTAAAGGGAAGAGCTTCAAACAATGATGCAACAAACAACAACACTACAAACGAAATCCTTCCAAACTAGATGAATTTCACTATCCAAAAGTAATTTCAAACATTTAACGATGCGAATAATGCAATGCAATCTATGAAAAATCCTCTTTTTCCGAAAACTATGCAATTGTAATCTATGCACAATTTCGTTTTCTTTTTGAAACAATAAGAATGCACTCAATGCATTTTTCGATTAAATGAGAATCTACTTAATGCATGCTTTTAATGAAAGAGAATGCACTCAAAGCAATTTTTAACTTTCAATCATTAAACAATGTGATCTAAGTTCAATGATAAATCTCAAAAGTAATTTTCAATGCAATGTGATCTAATGCATTTTAACAAAATGAACACTTTGAGACGAAAACTAAACAAACACAAATCTTCTTAATGAAGGATGAATGCAAAAGAGATGCAAACAAACACTAAGAATGCAATCGTTGTTTCAAACACTTTGTAATGAAATCCCTCAAAAGGTGACAAGACACATGAGGTCAAACACAAAGAGGACTTCCAAAGCAAGAGATCAAAACAAGGCATTCATTCCCTTTTACATCAAGCAATCATGGAAAGAAGACATTTCAAACAATGATCAATGTAATCTATGCTCATATAGAGGAAAGACCGGAAGGGAAAGACACACTGGTGAAGGATTCAGGGAAAAAATCTCAATTTTCACACACCCTGAAATTGGCCTGACTTTGTCATTGACAACTAGTGCCAACTGGTGTGACTTGCTCATTGAAAACTAGTGCCAATGGATAATTGGCGTGGGTTGCTAACTGAAAACAAGCGCCAATGCCTGAAAATGAAAAAACAAATAATTTCTCCCAACCAAGACCAGACTCACCACTTCAAGTAGAATCTCCAAGACTCAAATGAACCATGTAATCTAGGCTCAAAGCGAGACAAAGCACCAAACGAATGCAGAGAAGCAATCACAAAGTTGACTGAACAGATAGAAACCAAAAACTCCCAAGGGAGGCTCGACACACAATAGCACCTAGATGCCCTAGAGCTAAAATGTAAAATCGATAGAAAAGGGAAAACAACCAAAGGATGGAGGTCGTAGTCAGTCAAACAAGGCTCCAGAACACTCAGGCAGTCGAAAAAATGTAACCAAAACCAAAGATCAGGCTCAAAAAGCTCAAAAACAAGAAAACCCTAGCAGTCCCCAGCACTAGTGCGACTGTCAGGATGAAACTAGCACCATATCAGAATTGGCGCAGGTGATACATTGACAACTAGCGCCAATTGGCGTGACTGTTATGCTAAAAAGCACGCCAATCAAGTTCGCTATGCCAAAATAAAAAATAAGCAATCTAAGATCAGACCAGTGATTTTGGAGTTCAAACAAAAAGCCAAAGGCACGAAAAGAGCCAGCCGAAAGAGCTGATCAAGCAAGTAAAGCGAAAAAATGACCGAAAGACAAGACAATACCCCAAGTGTTTAGTTCATAAACTAAACCAGAGATTGACTGAAGCAGTGTTGATCTAATTGGGCTAATGCAGAGCAAGAGAATTTTCAAAGGCTATCTGGCTAACTTCAGGCTCCGTCTATAGTTTATAAAGCAAAGAACAAGCTAACTCCCCAGCAGAGTCACCAATTTGTTGAGGAGGTAAATCCCCTCTACGGACAGAGGCGATCACTACTAGCCCAGACCAGGTCTAGCAACAATCGTCACACGCTAGAGTGCAGGTTCCTAATTGCAAATAAACCAAGTAGCAGTGAAGGCTTACCTGGAATCCAACGCTGTCGCTTGTAGAGAAAGTAGCGCTCCTGTTCCTTAGCTTTGGCACATCACAATCCTCACGATCTCCGTGACTGGACACCTACACACGCAAGAAACACAACAAATGCAAGGGTAAAATCCATTGTATGCAACTATATGTCAGTCAGAGAAGACATAACTCATCATCATAATCAACAACAGGAGTGGAACCATAACCAATAGTCGCTTATCATTAATCAATCAAAGGAGGATACAACCTAGCTCTGATGCTGAATTCTCCTTCAGAAGGTTGCCAGCAGAACACATCTTGAAAAAGCCTGTCGAGGATGGGACAAGCCTCTCTCTTCGGATGTCTCGACAATAATCTCCTTGCTTGGATTTAGCCTTAAGGGAATGAATCAAGGCTTTTGCAGCATAAGGCTCTGATGGATCTTGGGAACTAGCTTGCAAAGGAGATGAGCAAGATTTTATAGATGGAGGAAGGGGAGTTGGGATCCCTATAATCATGGGATTGGCCTTATCCTCAAGGAAGCTTCCATGAGAGGTGGAAAACCACTTCCTCTACATGGAGATCCAGAGCCAAACCTCCGAACTCAAATTAGATACCAGTTTATGAATTGGTTAGGACGAAAATTTCGCCATTTATTTTTTAAAAAACACTCCTTAAAATGGTTGGTGCGAGTGCGACTCCGAGACACAGCGCCAATTGGCGCGCCCTATTTGAATTATTTCCCCCATTGGCGTGGGTAATGAACTGGCTTCCCGTGCCAATGCAAAAAGGGGTGTTTTTAGGGTTTTTCACAAGGAGTTGTCTTCAGGGCAATGAAATCTCATGTTTAGAGGGATGTCAGGAAAGTGGTTTCAAGTCATTTCACTGCTCATAGGTCACGGAATGAGCCCTCCAATTGTGCGGGATGGGGAATTGCAGGGATGGTGAAAAATTGCTGTGTAATAAGGACTGTAACTATTTTTTGAGCTGGACATCAATAACACAAGCTCTTCCACAATATTCTTGAGCTATGTTAATGGTGATGTTATCCCTCTTTTGTTAATTTTTCTTCTCTATTTTTCCATATTGTACATCAATCTCCATGATAACAGAATAGAGGTTTTATATTAAGATATGCTGCATGAGCATCTCAATTCTGTCTGTTACTGTTATCTCAATGTTTTCCTCTGAAAATTATAGCTAAAGAATTCAGAGACTGTCTTCTCTTTAGTTTCACCTAGCTATTATCTTAAGGCTTTTCTCTTGAAGTTTAACTAAAGAATTCAAAGATTTTCTGCTCTTTAGTTTCTCTTAAACTGTTATCTCGGGGTCTTTCTTATCATGTCGAGTTAAAGAATTCTTAACTTCTCTTTACCTCTATTGAAACTGTTGTCTTATATGTTTTCTTCTAAGGACTTGAATGCAGAATTCAGAGTCTGTCTGCTCTACTTTTATGTTGAAGTATAGTTAAAGAATTCAGAGATTGTCTGCTCCTTAGCTTTACAGACTCACTATCATCTCATATTCATATTTCCATAGAGATCCATTTGATATGGTTAGCTTGCCCTATGAAAACCCTTTAAAAGTTAGTGTACAACTCAGCCTTCTTATGACTTCATAGCCCAATGCATTAAAGCTTCCCACATTATATCTATTCAACCAAATCAAACAACCGCAATCCTTATAACTAGCCTAAAATCATAAAATATAATCATAAAGCTAAAAACAATTAATCATAAATACAGAGAGAGCCCTCTCTGAGCCTAGGAGGGCTAGGTCCTGGAATCCAAAGTGGTTTGTTATGGTTCTCTTCTATTTTGTTCTTACCAATCTTGCAAATTACAGCGAGCCAACATCATCCAAGAATTGTTTATTTATGTAATGTAAAGGAGGTTTGCCCCTTGAAGTGGCTTATTTCTAAGGCGTTGATCTCTCTTTTCTTCTATTTTTGGAGCTGGTTTCATAACATAACCTAGGGACTCCCAAGATTAATATTGTGTAAGGATTTTGCTAAATAAAACACCGAAAGATGATATTCAATAAAGTAGGGTTCTAGGTAAGGTGAGAGATAATTAAAGGTAAGGAGGTCAAAAGGCATATGGCCAAATCTAGAGGGATTGATAGGCTTTTGAGAGGCTCGAATAGATCCCAAAGAAATGTTAAATTCAAATTAGAAATTTTTGTTATAAATAGGTTTTTAGGAAGCACAATTTACAACATGCAAATTGTATGAAAATGAGCATAAAATAACTATGCAACCCTATGACTCAACCCTAAAAAGATGACTTTAAAATGCACAAAGTATGATATTTTTTATTTTCCAATTTAGCATATACAAATCCTAACCCTTGAATTATGTGATCCAAGGTATTTTATGCTATTAAATGCTGATTTGTTGTAAGCTAACCCAAATTTACCCTAAAAAAACATAAAAAATTAAAATTTAGGCTTTTAAATTTTGTTAGGATTGACACACAAATGGATTATTGTATTTTCTTAATCATGAGTTGATGGAGTTAAAGGGTGAGGCATATGGAAGAATACTAATTGGAATGAATTATGAGAGAAAATGTTACAAAGAGGTTTATTTTCATCAAAACTCTAGTGAATTTTAGTCAATTGGATATTTAAAAAAAAAACCAAGGAATCTCTACGAAGATTCCTTGATTGAAACTAGATGCCTTCGTCGAACTGTCTTACAATGAGGCTCGAGAAATTTTCATCAGGAAAAACAAAAGAAAATATAAACCCTAAACATACAAATACCTAACCCTAGGAGATGAGGTGCCTTGTGGGCTTCAATGGGGTAAGTTGAAACATCAACTTCCCATGGTTGCAATTTTGACATACGATCCATGTTTGGTGTGCACGATAGCCCATTGGAAAGGTCTATCTGAGAAGTACATGTTTCTATTAAACACAAATTATATGATAGAAGAGTGCCCATTTCCCAGAAAATGTCGTTTAGTGCTTCAATATGGCTCTAGAAATTAAGGACCTAAAAATTGTCGAAAAAATGCTAACGAGTCTCGACTTTGACCCAAATTTTGCATGTATCATACCACATTTTTTCCTTTCATGCCTCGTTTCACCTCTCTTTTCCATATTCGTTATCATTTCTATCAATTACAGTCTCAACAATTACAAGTTCAATAAGGTGATTATTCATACTTTAATGAATTTCCTCGCGAATTAGTCTATGTTTTTTAATGTATTTTTCTTAATGTATGGGTCTAATTATGAGTAATATTATGAGCAATGGGAAGTAATCAAAGAACTCTTGCAAATTGATGACTTATTGGATGAAGTGTCCAAAGTTTGTCAGAAGTAACTTCAAGAGATTTTTATAGACCTAAGTGAGAGGATTCTCCAATTTTAGGAATATGAATTGGAGTAGAACTTGGACCATTACTGCCTTGTAGAAATGTTTCATTATTGAGGTGAGATGATTTATCAGCTATAAAAAAGTGGTTTCCCTCCCTCTAGCACCAAATTGTTGACGTTGTTGAATCCTGCCAACATACAGGGGATCTCCTTGATATGAGCTCCCAATTAGACCTCACACTATTGTTTGTGCTCAACCTAGTCTCCTAAATTGAGTTCATTTAATTGTCAACCAGGGTTGGTAAACTGCTGAAGTGAGGTGCACTGTATGTGCCTAGGTGTTTGTTTCTTATTGCGTTGTGTTTAGTGTTTTATGATGTTTTTGGTCTTTTTATGTTTTTATGCTCACAAGGGAAAGAACTAAACGCTGGTGGAAAGAAGCTACTAGTTAAAAACAGAGTGAAGCCTAATTTGTTGATGACAAATGAAAAATGCAAATACTGAGACAAAACCAAACCTAACTATGACTTAGCAAAATACAAAGCTTGATAATGACTTCAAGAAAATAAATCACAACGTCAACTTAACTTGTCCAATTCTTTCATTAAAGATATTTTGGAAGAGCTTGAGAAATGGGCAGCTAAGTGTAAAAATTCTCCTAATTAAGCAATTAAACAATCAACTTATAATGATACAACATTTTATCCATGATTAAAGATTTGTTGAAACATATTTGGAAAAGAAAATTTGTAACATCATAAGATCTCTACTCTAAAACTAGCTCCTAATTTTGTTCTGCAATTTAGTTTAACACCACTAAACCTCACTCAAAAGTTATAGATTTCCTTTTAGAATAGTCTTTTGAGGAAAGGCTTGTTTGTGAAATGGTAAAAAGGTTGCAAAAGTACTTCAGGCCTTATACTGATACTATCTTCTGTCTAGATGATTATGAGTTTAATATAGGTTTAGAACAAAAGAGGTTTTGTAAATAATGAAGGCCGTGGTATTTAAGTTTAACAACTAATGCAATTTAATATGCAATGGATGGCAACCAAACGTGGAATGTAAATATAGTGAGCTAAGCTAGAACTGAACTAGAGTGCTACTAGTCTATAGTAAACAGTGCTAAACTAACAAGCCATTATCAAACTTGAAATGAAATAACAGAGCATGAATTAAATGCAATTTGCCTCTGGAGTGCCCTAACTAAGTTATCATGCAATTAATCTATGGGATTCTACAGCCTATTTTGTTCATCATGAATGGTATTTTGGAAGAGTTTGTTAGAACAATCCTGGCTGTACAATTCAATGCATTTGAATACAAACATGAAAACTGAAAACAAGTACAATTAAAAACTAAGACATCACAGCTATTTCCTACTCGTTATTATGATGTTTTGGAAGAGCTTTTTAAGAGTAAGATCAACTATGCTACTTAGTGAAAACAAGCAACTAAATCCTACAGTATCACAGTCATGCCTTAGTCATCATAATGATTTCTTGGAAGAGTTTACTAGAGTAAGTTCAACTGTGATAATGAATGAAAGGAATTGCAAATAAAATCTATAACACTACAACCATTTCTCATTCATTATAATGATTTTTTGGAAGAGTTTCTTAGAACAAGTATAGCTATAATGACTAATGAAATTAACTATGAACGCAAACTTCAAAGACTTGAAAACGGACTAAGATACTTATCTAAATTGCAAAAGTAAAGCCGCTCAGGAGGGAGGGGCCCTCTACCACCAGAGTAGCACAAAATCTAACTCAAGATCAACTCAACGCGTTCAGAGAAATGTTGTCTTCTTCATTAAAGGAAAATAACTTAAAACAGAGTATTCTCGGTCTTCAGAAATATAGCAGTCAATCCACGAAATCTAATCAAAATCTAGAACTTGTCTCTCGGTTTCCCGAGTACATTTATGACAAATCTTCATAACAGAACTTGAGATAATATGGGAATCATTGTCTTTTCATATCAAAATCGTACTAGAACTCTAAAGATGGCAGCGTAAAGTGACAAAGGACATCTGGACTGTCCTTGTCCTATTAGGAGTCTGCCTCCTTGTGTGAGTTCCCACGTACAAAACCACGTCCAGAATTCCGTTCATTCTTCATGGTGAGCAAAAAACGTTGAGGACATGATGTGGAATATACCCATGTGTTGCTTTTCTTGAAAGGACACCTGGAACATGCTTGAACATGAAGACAGCTGCAGAATTGGCAACTAGCTACGGAATGTCTGCATTCTATAGCTAGTTTTAGTTCAAAATACATTACAATGACAAAATCATAAAACTTAGCAAGTTAGCCATGATATTCATTCTTAAAGTAATTTTAACTAATTTCATTGATCATTTGAGCCTAGGATAACAATGGACAAAGAAAAATGGAGTGAATTTTGATGGAAGAAAGAACAATCTTGGGGCTCAACAACTATTTGGTGTGGAAGTCCCAACCAGAAATGTGGCTCGGTTGCCATTTACTTAAAAATTTACCTTGGCTTAAGTAATTGTTATAGCATCATTTCTCACCTTCATATGATTCATGATTGCTTTTTTGGCTTTGGGCACCCATTCCTGCAGACTTGGACAAAATTCACTAAAAAACTGTGTAAAAATCCCCATACGCGGTTATGCCCAGAATTTTCCGCGTGTATACGTGAGTCCACACGTACTTTCCCGCATATGCCATTAAAATCATTAAAAAATATATAAAAAAATCCCTATTTTTGAGTTGGGTTGATGGTTACTCTGGTAGTTCAACCACCCCAGCACGTGGCCAACTGTTTCCAACTGATGAAACTACTTTGAGGGAGTATAAAAGACCCTCATGTGTATGGCCTAAAGGAGGGAGAAATTATTGATATTATACTCTGTTGGAATCCTCTATCCAAGTCTGAATTCCCGTGCCTCCTGCACTTCCCAGTTCATTACAGGAAACCCTTGTTTCCTGGAGATGTTCATCTCTTTATATGTCATCTCGTATGCACCAGTTTGGAAGGAATCTTAGCGAGGCAAGGGTGGGACGGATCTGGACGACGGTATGCTCAAAGATCGTGGAAGGATTCAGGTGATCTCTCCACTCGTTATTTCTGTACATGCTATTTATAATACAGAAGAACCATCTTGTTCCCGAAATATAAGTGTTAGTGTCTGCTTGCATATGTGAGAATATTGTTATTTAAGCATTTATTATGGTTTATTTAATGCTGCACATGGATTTCACTAACATTTAGAGTAGATATATGCTATACAACCAGTTCTTCGTGTTTGTTTCTTCTTGTCTTTCAGGTTAAGAAGGAAGAAAGGTTGTTGGGGGTTTGGACCCTGCGGGATCTGCTTCAACCGTAGGACCTACGGGTAAGTTCGACGATTTGCTCTATTTAGTTTTTCATGAACATGTATGGTTGTGTGAGTCCTTCTTGAGTAGCATGCCCTGCTCTGTGGAGGTTGTAACCCAACAAACCTCTAGGGTGATTTTCCCCGAAACAGTAATTATCATAAGAGAGTAGCACACATGTGCTTTTGAATGAGAGAGTATTGTGAAATGTTCGACTGTAAATATATCAAGGTTATTTCACTGCAAGGAACAAAAGTGAGTCTCTAAATGAAAATTAGTAGTACTAATCTAGTAAAGACACACAAACATGAACAAGGAAGAAATGTCAAGCAAAATAATTCACATAGATGCAAAAATCATTATAATCATCACAACATATTTCCAGCAAATTGAGTACCAAAGCCACCAAAATAGTTCAATTTCTTTAGTAGATATGAAATCCAACATAAACCACAAACATTTGAAGAATAGTATCAAAACATCCATGATCTATGCATGAAGATGTGTTTCATGAATGGCTTCAAGTATTAAGAAAAATTTCTGAGATACATGAGTACAATGAACACCACCATGTCCATTAATGGAGCGTTAGAGCCACTACTTGCTCTCGAAAAGAACTATCTCTATCTCTCTAATGCCTTTTGGTTGAAGCCAAGGTGAAAATTCCTCTACTTTAATAATAAAGTTTCTTTTATAACTAGAGACCTAACCTTTCATATCCCAATGACTCTTGGAATTACATTTGTCTTTTGAATTTCTTCACATGGCTCTTTTTTCCATATATGAATTTTGGACTTCCACAAGTTTGTCTTTAGAAAAATTACATAATTTCATCATTATTTCCACATCACCATGTAGCGAGAACATGATAGGTCACCAATATTATGACTTGGACTCATAGTGACTGATGACATGGACTTTCTTGAGAGGTTAAAATGATACCACTTGTGTCTTATATCCTGCGTGCAACTTTAATGTTTTTGTTGTATTTACCCTCCAAAGGGTCACTGATCATATAGAGTCTTTCTAGACCACTTCGATCATCAGGATTTCAATGTTCTTCATATTGTCACTTCATGTGTTCTTTGTTCTTGAATGCTTCCTTAGTTGCTCTCTTTGACATATCTCTTCATGCATCCTCACCAAGTTGTTCTAGAACACCTGCACTAATATCACTCGTGGCAAGCAAACATTGACCTGAAATTCTCCTATTCTAACATGTTTCATGCAATTTTTGTTATCATGACTCATCGGTGCACTCAGGAAGGAAAGAGAAATATTTTGGATCTAGGGCGCACTATCAAGGGAAAAGGTTTGAGTGATTTAGTCTTTAGGATGCATTGTGCATTCAAATAGGAGGGGAAGACTTAATGGAGGGCACAAGGTGTAGTTTGAGAGGTGAAGGAAGCTTAATGAAGCTTGTTGATGTGCCATGCGCTCAAATGGGGAAGCCTAAGTCACAAGGAGGGAGCATGACATGGTGAATTAGAGGAAAATTCAGCCTAAAAGTGGCCTCATAAGGAAAAGTAATAAAATAATAGGAAAATAATAAAATAAGAGTTATGAAATTTAGAGGGAAGATAAGATAAAATACTACTTTTTTTAATTGTATTTTTGGATTATCTCCTTATAATTTTACTAAAATTTCAAGTGTAGACACTCGTTGGATGAAGAATTAAATTTCGCATCTAAAACGATAAAAAATTAAGATACATTAAAAAAAAACATTCAATGAGTGTTTACACTTGAAATTTGAGTAAACCTAGAAGGAGATAAGCCAAAAAAACAATTAAAAAAAGTAATTTTTTTTATTTTCCATCCAAAATATTTACATGTACCTTTTTCTAAATTTAAAGGATTTTGATTGGTTTACTTATTATGTGGTTGAAAATTTCATGGGCATTGTTAGGCTGAAATTTCTTCTAATGTGAAGGCTCAAGAGGTTTTTAGGTTCATCGTTGATGCGTCATGCACTCAACTAAAGGTGCAAGGTGTTGTGTTGAGGCTTGAAGGAGGCCAACTGAACATTGTTGATGAATTGTGCACTCAACTGAGAAATAGGCTTACTTGAGGGCACAACTTGGAAATGGAAGGAGAGGATGTTGCTTGGAAATGCGCTATGAAATTTTGAAGGGAGGAGGGTGCAATCCAAACAAGGAAGGGGTCCCAACTAAGCCTTAAGAGTGTGCTATGCACTCTCTTGGCCTTAGTGGGCCAACTTTTGTAAACCAAAATTTGTCTAAGTCTACAATTTTAGGACAAGGGAAATGCCATGATTTAAGAGTAAAATTATGTGTGACACATAACAAATCTTCAAAAAAACTTATATAGGATCAAGTACTAAGACGTACACATCAACACACCAATTTACAAAAGGCTCTGAGAACGATAGACTAAGTGTGTGCGAATGTGACCAAAAGTGTCTTTTTATAACTAACAAAATCATTATGATTGTAAACTGCACAATATATGTTCTAAAAAATGTGACAACACTTAGTAATTAACAAGAACACTTGAAACATGTAAAATTACATGAAGAGAATCTTGGTGACCAAAGTGACACTTGATACAATAGGTAGGTAGGCTCCAAAATTTGAATGTAGTGAAATTTTGGAGGGTGTGGTAGTGGCAGTGGAAATAAGTACCTATCTACAAGGCATGCTAGATTTTTTGGTAACAGGGATTACCAATTTTGGTGGTTAATAGGGTCCATTTTAGTGTTAGGTCCCAATTTGGAAAATTGGTGTCTAGAATCTTATGAATCCATTTTGATGCATGAAATGAAATTTTTTGGGGTCACAAGATTAAAAAATAACACAAACACCATTGAAATTTATTTACAATATGAAACCTTTCCAATTATCAAAACATTACCTCAATCAAATCTTGTATGCAGAATTTATGCCTCTCACAACTTGACCTACCTAGTTGACAACCATGGTATGAGCTGATGCCACATAAACCCTAACTACTCATACATGTGGGGCTAGCCACTTGAGGAATTTCAGTAAGATTCTAAAAGGACCAAAAATTTATGACATTGATGGTTTAGGAAATAAAACCACTAACCCTAAATGGTTATTGGACTATGTTAAGCATCAAACAACTACAAGGAAAAGGCCTCCATTCCTTTTAATTATACTTGTTCCATAATTGAGAAAAATAAATCTGAGTGGTATTTTTTTTAGCATAATAATGGAGGCACTAAAATTGTACCTCTGATACGTGTCTTTGCATAGGCCTTTTTTCCAAGCATGTAGAAGATATCTTGAAAATGTACTGATTTCAACATTTTAAATTCTTTCTAAGTCAAAACTTAGGAAAAACATGATAATTAATTTAATTAGTTATTATTGGTTTTGTAAATCACTTTTTACTGAAGTTTTTAAATTTTGAAATTAATATTTCCATTTAAGAAAATCAAAGAAAGTGATCAAATCAAAGTTTGGCCTTCGATCTTTCCTTTGAAGATATAAAGGAGGCACTAGTACATATGGTCAATTTTCCGACACTTTATTTTCGACAAATTTTATGTATTGTCGGAAAGTTACCCGATTTTTCTAAAAAAAATTAATCCTGCCAACAAGCGCCACTCTACCAATGTTTAGGTAGTATTGTAAGAATTTCAACATTAAAGGGTTTCGTCAGAATAACGACGTTTCGAGACAAAGCAATGGAATTGCAACGTTTATGAACAATTTGTTAGAATTGTGACGTTTAGGAAGAATGTGTCGGAAGTGAAATGTTTAGGGGTATCATCCGAATAGTGACGTTTCGGGACAAGGTGCCGGAAGTGTGACAATTCAGAATAATGTGTCAAAATTGCGACGTTTAGGTGGGTCAGTTTGGGTCATGTGAGGGTGCCCAAGGAACGCATCCAGCCGTGTTGGGTCGTGTGAGGGCGCCCAAGGATAGGCGTTCGGGCAGGCTGGGTAGGGTCATGTCGTGTTAGGGCACCCATGGAAACGCGCTCGGGTGAGTCGGCTCAGTTCAAAGTGAACTGAAGATCTAGAGCATAGGTGGTTGAATTTACTAAATGGAGAAGTCAAAGTGAGCTAACCATTATGGAATTCGACGAGTTTTTGGAGAGGTCTAACTAGATGTTGGAGTTATCTTGCTATAAAATCAAATAACCAACTCAAGGACCAAGTCAAGCTACGACATGGACAAGTAGAGTTAATAGATATACAAAAACATTTTTCCCTAGATCCCAAATCATGACTACCAACTTGATTTTTCATTATATTCCTTTTAGTGTTACAACACATATATATACATGTCGAAGCAATCATAAACCCAAATCTATTAACCCTGGATTAGAACATAACTGTACTTCCCTTGACCATATCTACAAAATACCAGGGGTCTAAAACCATCATGCCCCAAAACCATGTGCAAACCCATGCACAAAACCGTAGGTGGGTCTGCCCACCCAAAATGGGGTTCAAGAAATTTTTCCCAAGACGTTTCCTCGAACTCTGTGACCCCCCCATTGCAGTCGTCGCAACGAACAAGGGGGGTTGTCGCCCCCCCTGTGACCTCCTCGCGTGTGCGACTAATCATAGAAAGAATGTAACACATAACCAACAAAATGGAGAAGTCAAAGTGAGATAAGCATTATGGAATTCAACTAGCCATTGGAGAGGTCTAACTAAATGTTGGAGGTATCTTTTTGTAAAATAAAATAACCAACTCATGGACCAAGTCGAGCTATGACATGGAAAAAAGAGAGGGACATCAAGCAAATAATTTCTACCATTCTTCTTCTTTGAACACTCCATGCCATTAGCAAAGGGAATCTTGGACCAAATTGAGCATTGTGAACCAAATTTACCTCTTAGTGCGAAAAACATTCTTGGGAATATATTATTTTATGAAAAAAAATACAAAGTCTCCAGCTCGTTGATGACTATTAAAAATATTGCTAAGGGGAGGATCCCAACTAGTCGTTATCTAGTTGTTAAATATATTTAATAAAATTCTAGCCTCCCCTCTTGTAATTATTGTTGTTGTCATATGAGATAAACTCCATCAAATAATAAAAGGTCTTCATTTTTTCAAACCCTTGTTCAATATTTTCTTGTTCATCATGTGTGTGTTTCCTTTTATTTGTATTTATTTTCTTGAGGCTATAATAAAATAAACTCCCTAATCAGTAAAATTACACAAATGCATCAGGTTAAGCCACTAAGGGGCTACATAGTCATGTGGCTAAGAAAATTATGGGGAAAACCCAATTTGTTCTTTTGTTTCATAGGTGGATCGCTTCAATCAATCAAACCATTCTGAAGGGAAGCTTCAATTTGGAAAGAAGATCATATTCCATCTCTCACACAATATAAAGATCAAATAATGCCATAAAAAGGGGTTTCTCCTAGTTGGGTTCAAAATTTGGAGAGGTTATTAAGTCAATAGTGGGGGCTAATTCTCCTTGTAGACCAAACCCACTTCCTTGACCATTTGAAATATCAATATAAGAAGGTATTATTTTGATATCCTAGCAAAGTTAGGTGGGCTTGGTACAAGGTACAAATAACAACCACTTTTCCTTTATAAAATTTTAAAATTCTTATTTTCAACATTAGATTAGGAATGCTACTTAATGATTTTTCATTGATCACATCATATTAGCAAGTCTTCCATTGGATAAATTGAGTTTAATATTATATCTAAACCAATATATATAAATTGTTCCATCAAGAATATCTTACACTTTTATATAGTCAAATTGCATGTAGATCTGAGCTTTTATTGGTTGTAGCACACAACATATGAATTAGAATATATGATTTTCAACATTCCACAAGATTATTTTGGAAATCCTTCTAGTGGTTCTAGCTTACTTATTTATTTTACCATTTAATATCCAATTTATTTAATTTTTGACCATAATTAAATAACATTCTTAAATATGAAAATTTATGGGCACATTGCCTAGAGGGTTAACACTGTTTCCATAAAAAGATATTTCCTTCTAGGAAATTGCCTTTTTTAGTTGTCACGGGCTGAGGAGAGGTCTCATAAGCCTTATATTTTACACTCCACCCTTCCCACCCATATATCTAACAACCACAAGTGATTTGGAAGTCACTAAGTGGCTAATTTGGCCTAATAGGATGTTGTCCTTGTTAGTTTACAAAGACTTTATAGTCTGATATAACATGACAACAAATTGTTTTAACTCATAAGTCCTTAACCAATAGTCCAAATTGAAAAGTAAGACCATATTTGGTTAGCATAATTTATATAAATTGAACTTGATTGATTACATGATATATTTTCCATCATTTTGTGTCATTTTATTAATAAGAATCTCAATCGTTGATCTCAAGTGAGGCTTAGGATTTACTCCTAGCCATTGATCAATCAAGGTTAGATATTTTGGCTTAATTAAATTATAAGATAAACCTAAGGGAGAGGTGAAAATACACACAATTATTGAGAAAGAAATTTTCTCTAGAGAAAGAGGCTCAATTAGACTAAAGAGAAGTGAGGATAAGTGTAATAGGCAATTTCTAGAGAAATCCAAGGAGGTCGAGTTCAGGAAAGTGGGGGCCTAGTTGTTGAAGAAGAGGGTCTAGTTATAGAGGAGGCTAAATTATCTAGGGAGGCAAATTTCTCTAGTGCACAAGTTGTATGATACAGGGAGAAAGGGAGGTTTATTTTCTAGTGTGATAGGTTGATTCTCCAAGGCCAATTTGCTTTAGGTGGTTCAATTTCAATAGGCCAAATTCTTTGAGACACATTTTCTCACTAGGGATGAGTTTCTAGTTGCCCAACAATTGCATTTTTCTATTGATTTTCTGTGGGTGTAACCCATATTTTTCACGAAAAATTTAATTAAGGAAGATTGTGATGGGTGTAAATTAGTTGTTGTGGTGTGATTGATCTCTTCATTTTTAATTCTACTGCATTTTAAGTTAATAAACTAGTGTATTTATTTTTCGACAATTTCGTAAAGATTTAAGATAAATGTTTTATGGGGTTTTAAGAAATTGTTGAAGTAAAATAAATCAAATATGGAGTGAGAAAACTTAACAACTTGGAAAATCATTACGAGAAAATCCATCCAAAGATATAATTATTCCCTTTACCAAATTCATCTAAGTAAGCCTTCAGTGCTCACCTATAGGGTCAATACAATAATCTACAATGTGACACCAAGAAATGAGAAATCATCTACAATTTATAAGCCCAAGTTCATGTGACAATTGGATATATATATATATATATATATATATATATATATATAATACCATGTTTAAAATTTTAGTCAATCAGTTTAATAAGTTGGAAATACTTGTTTTCAGGATAGTATGTAATATTTTTTAGTGTTTAATAGTTGGTAATTTCAATAGGTAGGAAAGACTTTTTTTCAATATAATTAACTTCTACATTGTAACCCACTAACATGTAACACTTAACGCACTAACTCCATAATTAGTTTATCCTATTTAATCACCAAGCCATTAAACCCTTAATCTTTAGTACACTAATACTATAAATTTAAGCTAAGCATGAACCACTAATCCACTAACCTCAATCCACTACCACGAACACTTTGATACATAATCCATTACCCATTAAATCAACAACCCAACCACTACTCAACCCCTACTCTATTGAACCCTTCACCATTAACCAATTATCGGACACATTTTCTAATAATTAATTTTTTAACTCACAATTCCCCTACATATTGATCAACCAACCAATATACCCTAACCACTAACCCATTAATTATTCAACTATGATATTTGAATATAATTAATTATATTCAATGGTCAAATACAACTATTCATAAGGATACTATTAACCTATTAATATATAATATAACCTGCTAACCAATAAATCTTTATGCATTATCTAACCAAATAGTGAAAAATAAGTTCAAAATACTTTGCACATTATCTAAAAACCCCTAAAAAATAACTTGTAAATTTTGAATGTGACAAACATTATCTAACGAACCCCTAAAAAATAGATTCAATTTTTTAAAATTTTGAATGTGATAATGATGTTGTACGTCACCCATATATAAAATGGGTCTGACTTTTCTCCATGAAAACTATTAGGAATACAGGAAATGGCCAAGTTTGAAGAAACATGAAATCATCCTTCATCCATGAGAAAGCATTCCAAATTCAGAACTCTTCGCCTTCATTTTGGCCAATCACCAACTTGGTGCAAGGCACAAAGGGAAATCAGGATAAGTGAGAAAAATACCCTAAAAAACGGGCAGTGGATATTCTTGGTCCTCATAAGACTTTGGCAGTCGTGGTGCACATGAGTGGCATGAGTGGAATCATACACATGAAAATAGATATATGGTAGCAGAATAGTAGAGATGCACTAGATTCTGGAGGGAGCAACTAGATGCAAAATAGGCTGCCCATGTGCAACGAATGAAAGAAATTGTTAGATAAAAGAGTGGTAAGAACCACCCTATAAATATTCCTATAGAACATGATGGAAAATTATTGTAGGCCAGGAGAAGAGGGTTAAGACCCAAACAACACATGGAAGAAAAATATGAAGATTTGTTTTCAAAATAGTTAGCAAATATATGATTTTTTGTTTAATCAAAGGACAATTTGTCTATCTAATACAAAACCACATAAAATTAGAGACAAAAATGATATTTTTGAAATGGATTTGATATAATCTTATATTGAATTGTGTACTCCACACCTTAATCCAGGGTAGGCAGAGGCATTTTTTAAGAAGTAATGAAAAATATCCATTTTTGTCCAAAAATCAAGTTGGAGTGTCACCATGAGATCAATTATGGTTAAGAAAGCATCACCAGAATTGGCATCTTGATGGGACTCAACAGATTCATGGAATATTGTAGCCTAAGCATTGGGAAATGACAATATGAGAACAAGTAATATTTGTAGGTTAATTGTTTTTGAAGTGTGAGAAGATGAATAATTGAAGTAGATTACTGTAGATATTACAAAGCACACCAAACTAACGGCCTATGGCCTCTGCTTTTTTCTTTGGCTTGGTATTCTAAATCAAGTGTGCAGTGGATTTATTCCAAAGGGTTGGGTTTTGCATTCCTGGAAAGTTTAACATTGTGCTCCATTCTTTTGAAGATTCAAATTTGATCCAGTGCAACTTCATAGTTTTAGCTTTGCTTTTGAGGTGTCTTTCCTCCTGGTGTTGCTTCACAAATTTCTCTATATTGTATGATCCTTCCAATTAACTGACCATTTTTTAGTTTTAAAAATTCATGACATGCCATCCTTCCTCTTTATTTTAGCTGACAAGCCTAAGCCTTTGTGCTTTTCGTTTATTCCTTCAGCCTTGTCATGAATAAAAGAGGGAAAACCTCTTTAGATCTATTTTTCCAAGTACGAGGAAGGAAAATGTGTAGGACCTAACACTTTCATTCTGAAAGAGGTAGCAATAGCATAGATATCCTCGAAAAGAGGAAGACACGAGGAGAAACCTATGAAGCAAGTGGTAGACAGAATGGACATCTTTCTCAGAGCTGTGTTGAAGAATCTTCAAGGCTAGCGGTAGAGTGGGAACCCAAATAAAGAACACGTGAATCCCTAATGTATCCCTCTCAGACCTATTGAAGATAATGGAGAAACTTAATTAGAGAGATTTGGTTCACCAGAACCTTATATTAGGAGTTTGTTCCTATTTATTAGGTATTGGTTCTAACTTCCCTACAAGCATGTAAGCTATATATTGTTTTTATTGTAATGAGAATGTAGAGCGACCTACGGATGCAGTCCCTCCTGGTGTAGTTTCTCATAATAGAGATAACCAATATTGCTTAATAAATTTGATCCTGCCATTTTTATCATGGTATCAGAGCTCTAGGGTTGAATCAAAGCCAGAGTGCTTTGATCCCTATGAGTATCTAGGTGGTAGAAGAGAAGCCCCTAAAGGCCTGAGTGAGGTTGTTTTTTTATATTTGAAGGAAACATTGATCAATGTGTTCATTGGAGATACAAAAGAACCGATCATCGTAGACTCGTGCCCTCAACAGCGTTGATCTCTGAAATCAATGTGGAGTCACATGGAAGATAGGCATTGATCTTTTGCCCAACACGGGATTTGAGTGGGTTTGGAGTACCATTGAGCTAGTGAATTTGTGTTGACCTGACTATGAAGGAGATAGAAGAGCCACCATGCTCGTGTCAGAGGAGCCATAGAGCTCTTGCCGTGGAGCGTCGTGGAGCTGAAGAGCTCGTGCTATGGATTGTCGTTAGGTTAGAGAGCTCGTGCCTGTAGAGCCAGAGAGCTCATGCCTAAAGTTCTAGTGAGATCGTGCCAGAGGAGCCGATGAGCTGTGGAAGAAGAGGGAGTAGTAGATCACTAGTGAATTGCTTTAGGATCGATGTAAGCGTGATCTGTGATAGAGGATCTTATGAGCTCGCAGCAAAATAGGTCATGGCAGAGAAGCCTGTGATCTTTGTTAGAGTCCCGTGATTTGGCCCATTGGCGAGCCAAATGACGATGTAACATCAAACCAAGCTTTGGAGCCCAAGGACCTAGCCTTCCTGGACTCAGAGAGGGCTCTCTCTATATGTGTAAAAGATGTCGGTGTGTTTGCTTATGGTTTTCTGATATTAGGCTAGTTATGAAGTGAGTTTTGGTTTTTTGGTTTTTTAAGTTTGTGAGGGATAAAACTGATCAAAGATATAAACTGGATAACAAGATGTAGATAAACTGGGCTATGGGGTCAAAAAGCTCAAGGAAGCTATCAGATGATGATGTAAGGCTGCTGTAGGGCCGATTTGATTCACGGTAGAAGGGATCTTTGGGCAAAATGGAGTAAATGATTTATCAAGTTTAGAAAGGCTAGGATTTCATGTAATTAGTTGATAGCGACATAAACATGTGATAGCAAGCCATTAATCATGCTAAATGTAACTATGAGCTAATTAATACATAGAAATCAAACATTCCAAACCCATACACAAGTATAAGACCCTCTAACTTTGGGAAATGGCTATCAGACTTTGGGGAAAACACATAAGAAGGACTAACAACTCAAAATACTATGCTGGAACACCTAAACACATTCTTTAAGTTATTGGGCACTTTGACAAACAAGGTTTCATAGTTTTAGGCAAAGGGCTAGATCGGGACTAGGCCTCCTTGGTTCAACAAGATGATAAGCTAATTTGTCAAAGAGATAGTTTCATGGACAGAACTATGGACAATCATAGGTAAGCAGGACACACCATACATCCTACTCAACATGCATAGAACTTATGAATAAAACTAGCAACAATACCTTAAGTTACTAAAGAGCAGTTAAGAATTCTTTAGTATAACTAAGGAAGAAGAAAACATAAAGCTATGAATATTCAGGAACTTTGAGGTGCCTCCATGGGCATATCTCTAAAACTAATTCTACCGATCTATAGCAAGAAAAAGCATGTATCATGAATGAAAACTAGAAGACAACAACAACAAAGCAAGAAACACTATACCATTCTACCATGTCATGGAATCCGTCACCAATCCTTCATCATTCATCAAAAGAATCCAAGAGGCACCCAAAAATCATAACACAAGCATGTTCTTTTCAAAGCTCATATGACCAATATATTGATTCTTCTCTCAAGTTCACCTTCTCTTTTACAATGAAACCCATGGAATAAATAGGCTAGAAGGAGGAAAACCTCATGGAGCAACTAGCTATCCCATTGGCCAAGTCTAAATATCTAAACTTGTCCTTGAGGCTTTGCAAAGCCCAAGGCACAAAATATCCCATAAAATATCTAAAAAACTGTTAAAAACGGAAATTATATTGACTTTACATGATTTTCCCATGATAAAAATAGCTTAACGCACATTTGGGAAAAGCAGATTTTTGGAGTTCAAAAATTACCAAAATACTTCATATTTATGCCTGAAAAAGGTCCCCCCGACTCACGTATACAATCGGGTGCCCTTCCCGATGTCGAAATGAGGCTCATGATGGCTCGTTGGAAAGCTCTCTCGTGTTCACTTTCTCCGGCGGAAACTAAAATCGCCTCAATCACGTTGTCCGGAAGTTCCCCAAAACTATAATTCGTGTGCAAACCCAGAAAACAGCGGCATCACGTATTACGTGCTGAAAGCCTCAATGTGCAAAAATAGGGCATTTTTCGCCAATTTGAGGGGGCGAATGATCTATGAATGCCCTGAAAATCGCTGGGGACCTGCTCATAGAATTATGGCATCCACTGGCATCATCCTTCTCCCTTGACAAATCCTCAAACTGAAATGGCGCAATTATGAGTTTTCAACCAAAAACCCAAAAAATGCCAAAAAACAAAAAGTTGTCGAAATAGGCCCAAAATTGGCATGCATGACCCTCAAGGGTCCATAGCAACATGCTTCGAAATTGATGCCAAAATATCAAGGGCTGATATGCTTTTCCCCTCTTTTCGTGTCTGGCGCTTTCCCTTTGCCTTCTTCAATTTTTCTTGGGCTGCCTTTAATTTTTGCCTGGCAAACTGATTTAGCTTCTGAAAGTGATGAGTCCTCTTTCTTTGCAGCTCAAGATCTCTGTCCGCCCTCTCAAGTTTCATTTCCAAGTGCTTGTTAGCTCTTTCAAGCCATGCCTCTTTGTTTTCTTCAATTTCCTGCTCAAGGAGTGTAGTGAGAGGAAAAGCTTGGAAATGGGCTTGTTCTTCTGCTTTCTGCTTTTCCAAGGCTCTTTTAAGCCCGATGGTCCTAGGCCTCTTCCGCCTAGGCTGATCTTCCTCTTCCTCCTCATCAAACTCACCAATGAGTTCTTCTATCCTTGCTTGCGCCTTAGCTGCCTCCTTTTTATATTTGATTGCCCGTGCTTCATGGATAGCTGCATGAACATTAATCTGTTTGTTTTCAACCTCCAAGAAGTGGTTGAAATTCCTTGCCCTTTGAAGATCCTCCTCTAAAGCCTCAATTTTCCCCTCCTTATGGATTAGGAGATTCTCAAGGAGGCGAGCCTCATTATCACTGTCATCGCTTTGGATAGGGATGACAGCTAATTCACCTCCATGCTTTGTACTTTCTTCAACTTTTCTTTTACCTTTGAAAGCAAATCTGGCGCTTTTCCTCCTTGGAATGATAGAAGATATCCTTTTGGGCGATTTCCTCTTGCTAGGAACAACCTTTGTCACTGTTTGAGTGGCAGCTTTAACCCCTCTTTTCCTTGCTGTTTTGAGCTTTGTTATTTTGAGAGGAGGATGCACAACTGATTTACCTTTGACATCTTTCTGAATTGGCTGCTCTTCTTGAGGCTGATGGATGTTTTCCTCTTGCTGCTTACTTGGCTGCCCCTGTTCACCAACATTAGCTTGCTGTTCCTCATCAATGTCTTGTCCATTTTGTGGCTCAAGAGGTGTCTCAATTTCCTGCCCAACCTGCTGTTCTTCATCTTGCACCTACTGCTGTTCCTCATCATCTAACTGCTGATGTCCCTCAATTTGTACCTGCTGCCCTTCACTTTCTGTTTGCTGCTGTTCCTCATCATGGACCTGCTGTCCTTCATCATCTATCTGCTGCTGTCCCTCATCCCTTTCCTCTTGTTGCTGTTTACTGCCCTCTCCTTCCTCTTGTTGACTTGTCTGTCCAGTAGTCATTCTGAGCCTTCTAGGAGTAGGCCTACTGGACAAAGGTACCGGGCGATGGATAGGCTGAGTGGGAGACACATGAACAGGAGGAACAGTAGAGAAGTCTGGATGGTTGATGAATAAATCCCATGGAAACTCTTTTTTCTCTAGCTGGTATAGGAAGATAATATTGATCAAAGAATGATGAAAAAGAGAAGGGATTTGCTGAGGTGGGGCCTTCTTTTGGACAGTAGATGCCATTTTCTCTATGCTCTTGAACAAAAATTAAGGGAGGTTTAGTTGCCTGCTTCTGGTAAAATGCATCAATAATCAGACATGGTAGGCATAAATTCGATTAAACCTCCCTTCACAAGTGAAAAATTTCATTATGACTTTCATAAGCGGAGCATAGCTATCAAGGAGATATGAAAAAGGGAAAATAGCAGTGACAGCCTCTCTATGTTTAGGCTTGATGAAAGGTTTGTAATCCTCTAAGTCAAGATGAGCTTGTTTGAACCATTTTTCGCCATGGTACGGAATATTGGTGGCCTTGGACACATACCTTGGAGAAATTTTGAAATCAAGACCCGCCACTTGGAAGTGTTTTTCTTTGAATCTCAGGGCGCACAAGTGTGTTAATGGCGAAAAACTCTTGACTTCTTCTATCTTCTGGCAAAAATCGAGGTAGCCTACTTCATGGAAGTTGAAAAGTACAGATGGATGAGCATTAATCTCTTCTGTAGAGATGGGCTGATATCTTTTATGTGGACCACTCCTACTGTCTTGCCTTGGAGGCATTTTGACCTAAAAATGCTTTAGAAGAGGTAAACTGCCTTCACTGTGTGTAAAATGTCCTGTTGGAGTCAAACTGTGTCACTTTACTGCTTTGACAGATAAACAATGTGAGTTGGAAGGTTTGCAATCAATTTTCTTATAATACACAACCCCTGCTATCTTAAAACTTAGCCTTCTACCTTTGAATGTACCTCAGCAAGGAAAATTTCTCAATAAGGTACCATATAGCAAAAAAGAGGAGACAGACTGCTGGGTAAATTTCCTGTGCACAGTGTTAAAAGGTCACCTTTTCTTGTGAATTTGTTAGAGACCAATCAACACACCTGTATCTCTGTCTCCAAGGTAAAATTCAATCATCAAAAACCTGCTCTTCAGAAAGTGGCCTTCCACCTTGAAAATAACTCAGTCAACAAATTTTTAGTAGGAAATAATACAGTGAAAAGAAGGGCAGACTGTATGAGACAGGATGTATACAATGTCAAAGTTTCCCTGCTTGGTGATCTTTGGAAGTTAATCAACACATCTTTGTATCTTGGATCAATATTGTATTTTCCAACTATCCCAAACCTGCCTTGTCTAATTGTGCCTACAGTCAACCAACTGGCATATGTGAAAACAACCCTTAATGCAATTTAAACAGTCACTGACATAATCCTGAGCCAAGATGACATATTTTTTTAAAAGATTACAAAGCTTTTAGGCAGAAGCTATGTGAGATTTCTTTTTCAAAACAATCAAGGGTTCCTTATGAATGTAACCCTCTGGTTATGTTAAAAAAAACCTCTGCTTGGATGGATAGCAACTTGTCAATAAGCTTTGAACAACACAAGGCAGTCAACCAACAACACAGTGAATACTGTCCCTTTATGAGTAGTGAGCAACCTTCCTCTGGAGCTTCAACCTATAAATTTCTGCTCGACCAAGGACCCTTTCTCCCACTAAACTTCACTGTTCTCTATGCATGTCACTTTATTAAACAAAAACATGCTCATAAATTTAACCTTGGTGTGAGTATACAGTCAGATTCATATTTAAAGCAAAGATAACAGGGTTTTTTTTTAAAGCTCCAAAATCTTTGAGCAAAGGCTATGAGAGATTCCCTTTTTCACAATAATCAATACCCTTTTCAATGTGGAATATCAGTCATCTTTGGGAGAAAGCCTTTGTGACCTCTGAAAATCCACTTGGCAGTGAGGTTTTAAAGAACAGAACACAGCACAGAGTATACAGAGAATACTATCTTTCGGTGGTTGAGTAGGGTAATCAATGCCCTGTTGCCTTCAACAGTAAAGACTTCTTTTAAACTAGCATACTAGTCTTCCTTGGAAAAATTCCTCCACACTTTGGAAAACCAGTTTTTCAAATGTCTATGAAAAACCAACAAACACAGTCAGGGTTTTCTATCCATAGGATAAGATAGCAGATTTTCTGAAAGGCATTTGAAGTGTTGGTAGAGGTCAGTGGGAAATCTCAAACAATCAAGGTTTCTTTTCGATGAACTTCAACCATACATGCTGTTTCAACAGATATGCCCATGCAAAAAACTGACTTTTATCACATGGAAATTTCGGAAATTTAGATGAAATTTCAAAATACCTCTTGAAATCACTGAAAAAACCTTGGAGGAGAGCTGGAGTAGCACCGGAAAGCCTTCAATTATGCACGGCACTCTTTAAGGACAGAACGGCGCGCAAAAAGTATCACTCGGGTGGCCTGTCGGGTCGGGCAGTCGGGCGGTCGGGCACCGTGTACAGGCGCGTCGCGCAACTGTACAGGCGCATCACGCAACTGTACAGGCGCATCGCGCCAACACTAACCGCCAGTGCAAACACGCTCCCAGGCGCGTCGCGCAGGTTTCTAGGCGCGTCGCGCTGTGTTTTAACGGTGTAAACCTCTGCAAATCGATCCGAATTTTCTTGTTTCAATGCTAGGGAGGCATGGAAATTTGTTGCAGTTTGAAAATGATAAAATCACCCTCGACCTCACTCTTTAATGTGTCATTTCAAATCTTTCAACGGTCACCTTGGTCTTTGAATGTAAAGTGAAATTTTTGTTTGGCCTTTTGCAAAGTTTTCACAGTCTTTTTTATCCTTTTGAATATCCTCGGTGCATTCAATACCTGTGTTGGCGATTTTCTATACTTTTGGACCATGCCAATCATGGACCAACCTCTTTCTGAAAACAAAAATAGCATAAAAAGACCAGAGCTCTGTTTTACTTGTGTACAGGTGTTCGAAAGGTGACTTCAGTTTTGTTCCTTGGGTGACATTTTAACACCGCACTACAAACTTTGAAAAATAACTCCATAACCTTCATTATCTCTGCCACTGTTTTTAATGATGCTGGTGATATTTATGAGGCAAAGTAATCCTTCTTTAAAATTTGTCAAGGAAGATGCCTGAATATTGCTTTGTTTCTGAGAGGATAGGTTTTGCATTGAAACCTGTTTTGACAGCCTTGGTTTTTTTTTTTTTTTATAGCTTCTTCAACCTTTACCTACTGCAGGTGCCCACATTTGCAGCTGATTTCTTTTCATGCTTTCCAGAGTCTTCAAAAACCCAGATGATGACTTGTGATAAAATGTCCTGACTGTTCCATGCTTTGAAAAAAATACCTCCTCCTTTTAAGCTAGGTTTGACAGACTCCTGTAGGTGTCTTTTGACTGTAGATACAAAAATACAATTGTATTGATTTTAATTTCAATCATCCTCCATCTACAGAAAAAGAAGGAATTCCCTTTGCAATTCTTTTTCACTTGGATTGTAATAGTGAAGCGCTTCATGGCTTTTGAGTGCTGCCCAGAGCTAATAAAACTCATTTCCAGAAACTCTGTCTTAATATGCTGATGGTTATATGATGAGCAGGCTTTGACAAAAGCTTTTTTTTTTTTATACATGGTGTCAGTCTCTGCTTCTAGGTGATACACAAGTTCCATTTTTGACTATAAGTGCCATATTTTGGCTGCATCCCTTCATATCATAATTCTCTGTTTACTTGAAAAGCGCTCCTTTGGACTTTTGGCATGTGACAGTGGATTGTTGTTTGACCCTCTCTCTTAAGGAAACTGCCCCTTTTTTGTATCAATTACCTGCATATATTCAATATTGTCTCCTGTCCACTATAGGTATAGTTTGACAGACATTTCCATTTGAATAGGAAAACCAATACTTTTGAATCAGAAACACTATCTTTTACCTGTGTGATGACTTCTATTTTCCTTCTTTGTATCCTTCCACTGCACCTTTTGACCAATCAGTCTTCAACAACATCCAATGCTTTGGCCATCTGCTCATAAATGGAGGAGGCTCTTCATCAGGTAAAGTATCTGAAGGTTGTTTGACAAATCTGTTTGACACAGACTTTCCCTGGATGTGATGGTAAGCAAACCACTTGAAAAACATCAATACTAGCACCTCTGCTTGCAATCATCACTGTGCTTCAGAAAAACCCTAGCCAAAGTGTCACTGCCTCCCTGCACTGCTCTGAGGGTGACTGAAATGTCATTATTTTCTTTAGTCAACTTATGACAAATTTTTGAAAGATAATCTCTGTGACTATGGAGGTCAGCACCCTTTGAAAAACAAACAACTTTTCTTCTGCCTAGGTGATGACAAGATTTGCCAGCATCTCTTCAATTTAGTCTTGTGGAAAAGCAGGTTGCTTATGATCAGAATGGTTTTTACCAATGATATGCCTCTCTAAAGTTTCATCATTTCACATGATTTGAAAAATTCTCATGACTTCCCTTACAAGACCAAACTCTGTTTTCCTTTGAATTTGCATACTTCAGACTCTATCCCTGTTATGATCATCACTCACATTCAGAAAACCTGGAGTTATTGTTTCATTGTTCAGTAAAAGGCAAACCTGGGTTTCTGCATTCCTTTAAGTCAATACTGGCCAGCGCCCTCTGCTTGTAGATGAAGGAGGCGCCCTAACCCTCTGCTTGTAAATGAAGGAGGTTCTGGGCCATGACAAATTACCAGTTTGCTGTGATAGTGGTTTCTTTCTCTTACTGTGATTTTTATGCTAGAAAGAGCTGTAAGGTTTTGATGAGTGGCTCTCTGTTTTGTAGACATATCTCAAGCTCATGTTACATTTAGAAGCAGCTGTTCTTCTAACTGTAGATTCAATAATTTCCTCCTGAGATGAAGTTATATTTCCTGCCTTTGTAGAATCCATAAAACATTATGAGACACCTAATAGTCAGCTTGAGATTGGGGTTTATGCAGTTCTGAGACCTAGGGATATAAGTGGCACGACTTAGAGCTGTGATCAACTTGATTTGCAAAGTGGGAGGTCAGTCATGGTAGGTCTGTAGCAGATGGAGGCTTTTTTGGCTTTTTGATGATTGCCAAGGGTAAAATGCCTTAAAGCGCCACTTCCTAACATAGGGGAGACTTTTGAAACAGATTTGGATTTGCCTTTTAAAGCTGATGGGCAGACCAGTAGGGCTGAAGCTAGATAGGATAGTGATAATGAGGTTTTGATTTTGACATGGGTGGACTGAAAAGTAGAAGGGCGAAAAAAGTTTTAGGAGGGTTTTCTAGATGACATATTGACATAAGGAAATCAGTTTCTAGAAAACTCAGCTGTAGATATAGTCATCACTAACATGTAAAAAATACTGATGGCTAACAATGGCTCCATTTGTGGAGGGCAGCTCCTCGTCAGGAGGTGTCCAAAATTCAGATCTTTTTCTTATAAAGACCAGTGCCTTATCCATTGGCGCAAAATTTACCCTTTTCTTGATGTTATTTCTGAAAAGTGACAGCATGGTTAACATCAATGATACTTCTACCTACCCCACTATCTTTCGTAACATTTTTTCTTCTCTTTGGCGCATTTGGACTAGCAGCCTTTTGACAATGTATATTTTCTTTTTGCAAAATGAACCTATCTATTTCTACTCTTATATCTGCCGGGAGTTTAGATTAAGCTGATGAACTCCTTCATTACTCTACCTATGCTAGATCAACTGTCAAGATTAAGCAGTTTGACAGGATTTCATTCTCTAATCTACAACATGAAATTCAAAAATGATCAAATCAGGATTAGGCAGTCTGATTTGTCATGCATTTGCGGCATAAAAGACAAGCTGCACACAAATGTTATTTTGCAACAAAAGGAAACTAGACAAGCAGGGCTAAGATGTACAATGTGTTTTTCATCCCTCGCTTCTCTCTTTGGTTCTGTTTTAGGCATGTGGAACCATAATCTCTCCCTAATCTAAGCTCTGTGATAAGTCAATCTTACACAATGTTGACTATCTTGGCACTCACTAACTTATCAGCAAATAAATTTAAACATGCTCAGCTATGATTAGGCTAGATAGCTGAACAAGACATTGAAGTACTAGTAGCGACATTTAGACTTGCTCGATTTCCGAAGGACTAATTTTTTGCAACATGGGACCTTTGTTCTATCTTCACTCGTCCTCTTTTCCGTTTTTTATTGTTTTTGACTTTTCTATTTTTTCAATATTTCAAACAATGGTATGTACAATGACTGAAAGTGTTTCAAACTCAAAAATGTTGGAAATGACGGAATTTAAGCATCTTATCCTTGTAAGGATCTCCTCTCACCCTTGGCCCACTTAACTCTTGAAAAGAAAAATTTGGGAAATTCTCTCTCTCTAACATGACATAAGGATTCATGCAAGAATCTCTGAACAACCCGGTATCTTCCCTTTGCACCTCTCTGAATATCTGATTTCCACTCCTTTCCTTACTGTATGCTTTCCTCAAGTAATGCATGTATTCTTGGTCATTCTTAAAATAGATAATGACATCATCAAGGTATGCAAAAATGCAAAAATTTAAAACTGGGAACATGGCCTTTATGAACAGTTTTCTGATATTAGGTGGTCTTGCAATTTTGAACTTGAAATCTGATCTACCTCCCGCAAACTTGAAAAAATCTTTAAGCTGTCTACTTTGCAAGGGAATCTTATGATCATGACCTGAAACATCATCTTGGGAAAATATATGATTAAAAGCACTTTTATTTGGTAAATCATGGTCTTGGGTAGAAAAAACATATTTTCTGTTATAGGGATATGCAGTATTACTTCTAAAATCAAAGCATACTCTATGGTCATTCGTTTTATTCCTGATTATTTCAGTTTGTTTCAGATTTTTGTGTTTTCTCTTGTCAAGGCTATTATTTGAGGAAAAGGTAGTGACACAGTGTTTTCCCTTGTTTTTTCTGTAGAAATTAGTATTCTGCATGAGATTTCTGATTTTAGCATTTCTAAGTTCTTCATGAAAAGACAGAATATGAGCCAACTTCAGTAGTTCAGGTATGTTGGGATTGCAACTATCATTCTTACTTATAAGAAGTTTATCTTGTATTTTCTCTAGATTATGAGCTGCTGAGGCTATAGTTAAAGTTTCATTTGCAATGGATGATCTACCAGATGGTAAATCTTTGAGGTATGGTAGAAACATTAAACTCTCTTGCTCCCGGGTTCCAAACAGGTTTATGATATATAAATCTTCTAAAGCCTTTCCCTGGAAGAAATTTCCACAAGCTACTGCTGGTGCTTGACTAAAGCTAGAGCAATTTGCTTGATAGTACATAAGGGTTTGCGCTTCTTGCCCTAATCCTACTTCAGAAAGGGAAAACTGACTTTCCTCAAGACACAGTTGTTCACGATCATGGTAGCTTTGAGTGTCTAGTTCATCATAAGGTACCAGGGACAGCTGATGTGGTGGATTTAAGCTTATATCAGTTTCCTCTGACTCTTCTTCTATGTTTTCATCAATATGCATAATGAAAGAGTTCAGGTCAGAACGTAAGGAACACATTGGAATGTTATCTGGCCTATCTTGACTGCTAATCATGTATTTCATGTGCGATTCTCGGTAGAGGATTCTGGTCTGGCTGAACACAGGAATGGTGGCGTATGACATGTCCAGTTGGATATTCCCTTGGATTTTGGCTCACCAAGATCTGGATAGAAGCATCCCGTACTTGGGAGGAATGTCTGCTACTACTATATCCATGATTAGATGCTTCGCAGGTATTTGGGCCAGACTAAAACAAAGGTCTTTGATCAAACCCGGGCATTGGACTCTACTTGAATCAAATGAATACAAGTCCTTGTATGGTCTTGTGATTTCCAAGCCTAATCTTTCCATAACTACCTTCGGCATAAGATTATGCGAGGCGCCGGAGTCTAGCATGGCATCGTGGAGGATTTGGTCATGGATGTTTAGGCTAATGTAAAATGGAAGAGTAGCTCCCTCTTGGAATTTTCCCTCTACCTTTGGACCAAACAATACTTCAGGAGTGTCATCAGCCAGATTAACAGTGTTTGCATCATTCCCTAGATTTAAGACTTTTAGTACTTGGGATTTATAAGAGTTTTGGGAAATGAGTTCAGTAAGAGGCATAGTGATCTTGATCTTGGCGATCTCGCCTTCAAAGCTGAAAGGCAGCTGAAGTTTAGATATGTTTGTATCAGCCTTTTCAGCCATGACCTTCTCTATGTTCTGAGTTTGTTGGCTTTGTTTCGGGATTTTGCTTGCCATAGTTGTTTCGGTGACCTTTGTAGAAGTACCAGGGGTATCTGAGAGAGGACTAGTTTGGGTAACTTTGGCTTGGCTTTGGTCAGTCTTCTCAACCTTGATTTTGTCACTGCCTACTGCTTTCTTGAGGATGGTATTAGGGACTTTAGCAGTATCTGAGCTACCTTTCTTGGAACTATCTTGGTTTCTTTTGCTTCTAAGGTCATACTGCCTGTGGGCTTCCATAATGACATTCTAAAAATCTATGGCAGGGTCATCGAGATCTTCATAGTTGGTCTCATCCTGATTAGGAGAAAAGAACGCTTGTTCTTCTTCTGTGAGGTACACCTCACTCTCATTATCAGATCCTATGAGGTTTAAATGATGTTCATCAAGAGGTTCTATATCCCTGTCATCCTCTTCCACATAATTTTCATTGAATGGTGGCCTAATCTGTTGGTCATTTTCCCTTGGTCTGTTTTGGGGTTGCTCCCTCCTAAAGTTCTAGTTTCGGTTTCTGTTTGGAGGGTTTGGCTGGTTGTCCCTAACAGGAGCCTTTTCATTTATCCTTTCCCACATTTTGGCCATGGTTTTGACTAAGTCATCTATTCTGGGATCCAAGGAAGGTGATGAAGTGGAAACCTCATATTTATATGTGACCTTTCTTTCCGCTCTAGTCCTAGCCCTTTTTTCTGCTAAGTTGGCATCTGCTTTTATGGCTATTTGTTGCATTTCCTCTAAGGTAGGGGGATCCTTGTCTCTCAGATGATATGTCATGTCCGGATTGAAACCCTCGGGGAATTTTGCCAAGGCTAAACCAAGTGGGGGTTTGAAATGAGGTGGGAGGGAGTTATATACACTGTTGAACCTAGTACAGTAAGCTTGGACACTTTCCCCATTTTCCCGTTTTAGGCTGTTATATTCTGACAAGATTTGAATGGGGTTTCTTCGGATTTCCCACCTATTTCTGAAGACTTGATGTAGTTCTGGGATATCATGGATACTGTTTGGAGTTAAGCTTTTGAACCATGCTTTGGGTTCACCACCAAGACTTTGTGCGAATATTCTCATTCTGACAGTCTCGTCTTGTACCTCTAGGTATTCATAAGCATCAGTCATCCTACTTATATGCTGTTGAGGTGTAGTGGTGTCTTCTCCAGTAAAGTGTGGGATTTTGTCTTGATATTTATTTGGGAGAGGAGCCAAAGGCAGTGGTAACACCAAAGGTGCGTACCAGGCTGCCATGACGGGAGCTAATGGATGATGTACAAGATGAGGACTAGTAGGCTGAGATGAGGTGGTTTGAACAGTGGTTGTTTGACCAGGTGTGGCAGATGAACTTGGACTAGTGATCTGGTTTTGGGCAGATCTGGGATGATAGGAGCCAAACTGATAGAGAAGCTGGAAGTCAGGAGGAGTGGTAGGTGAAGCTTCTCTACTAGGACTCTGTGGTGGGTTTAGGGGTTCAAGATCGTCAAAGTTTATCTTACTATATGATTTGCTTCTGGGAAGAGTTTGTGACGACTCTAGTTCCAAAGGTGAATCTAGTAGGATGGTGCGATGTTTAGGTACAGATATTGTTCTACGGATGGATCTACCAGTAGCTAGATGGTCAGTTTCGGAAGCTTTCCACAGAATCTTTTCTGGGTCATCTACTATGATAGGGGGATTTGGGTCTGGATGGGATCTGGTGTTGATTCTTCGTGAAGCCAGATTTTAGATCCAGAGTTTAGAGAGAATGGTACTGATGAATGTTCTGGATGAGTGGTCTCTTTAAAGTTCTACTAAGGTGAAGGATGGTCAAAATAAAAGGGATGAACTAGTGGAGTCGCCAGGTGGAACTGGGTTGTTTTTATGAAGATAGCTATGGTCCACCACCGGTAACTAATCTAGAAATGTTTTGGATTTTCTGAGTTTTATGTGCAGCCTATGGTTTGTTAACGTATTCTAGACTTGTTTCAACACTTTGCTAGGGTGATGAGAACAAAAAGAGCTTACTCTAAATGGGTCTGTGGACTGCTTACTTGTTTATGGTATCTAAAGGACCTAAGAGTCTATAAGAGTTTGCTGGACTATTATGCACTCAGTGTCCCACCATCTCCCACTATGTTAGTGAGCGATGGGATAGGTCTATCGGAAAAGTAACCTAGAGTTTGGTCAAAAGTAAGGCCTACTAGAGGTTAGTGGAGTCGCCAGGTGGAAAGTCTATTGTTTTGAGATATATTTGTATGGTCCACCACCAATACTGTTAAAAGCCAATCTAAGGGAGTGTTTTTGGGGTTTTTCTGAGTTTTATGTAGTCCTGAGGTTTGGAAGAGTGTCCTACAGCTGAGTCATCATTTTTCTAGGATGGTGAGACAACCAGATTCTACTCTTCTAAGTTTATCTGAGATTTTGAGAGTTCCTAAGGGATACCTAGGATCTTTTGACTCAATGTCCCACCGTGATCGCCATTATGTTAGAGTCCCGTGATTTGGCCGATTGGCGAGCCAAATGACGATGTAACATCAAACCAAGCTTTGGAGCCCAAGGACCTAGCCTTCCTGGACTCAGAGAGGGCTCTCTCTATATGTGTAAAAGATGTCGGTGTGTTTGCTTATGGTTTTCTGATATTAGGCTAGTTATGAAGTGAGTTTTTGGTTTTTTGGTTTTTTAAGTTTGTGAGGGATAAAACTGATCAAAGATATAAACTGGATAACAAGATGTAGATAAACTGGGCTATGGGGTCAAAAAGGTCAAGGAAGCTATCAGATGATGATGTAAGGCTGCTGTAGGGCCGATTTGATTCACGGTAGAAGGGATCTTTGGGCAAAATGGAGTAAATGGACATCAAGCTTGTGAAAGACGAGGGATTTCAAGTGTAATTAGTTGATAGCAGACATAAACATGTTATAGCAAGCCATTAATCATGCTAAGTGTAACTATGAGCTAATTAATACACAGAAATCAAACATTCCAGCCATGCATAGAAGTATAAGACCCTCTAACTTTGGGAAATGGCTATCAGACTTTGGGGAAAACACATAAGACAGACTAACAACTCGTAAAACTATGCCGGAACGCCTAAACACAGTCTTTAAGTTATTGGGCACTTGGACAAACAAGCTTTCATAGTTTTAGGCAAAGGGCTAGATCGGGACTAGGCCTCCTTGGTTCAACAAGATGATAAACTAATCAGTCAAAGAGATAGTTTCATGGACAGAACTATGGACAATCATAGGTAAGTAGGGCACACCATACATCCTACTCAACATGCATAGAACTTATGAATAAAACTAGCAACAATATCCTTAAGTTACTAAAGAGCAGTTAAGAATTCTTTAGTATAACTAAGGAAGAAGAAAACATAAAGCTATGAAGATTCAGGAATTTTGAGGTGCCTCCATGGGCATATCTCAAAAATAATCTCTACTGATCTATAGCAGCAAGAAGCATGTATCATGAATGAAAACTAGAAGACAACAACAAAACAAGAAAAACTATACCATTCTACCATGTCATGGAATCCATCAACAATCCTTCATCATTCCTCAAAAGCATCCAAGAGGCAGTCCAAAAATCATAACACAAGTGTATTCTTCAAAGCTCATATGACCAATGTATTAATTCTTCTCTCAAGTTCAACCTCTGATTTACAATGAAACCCATGGAATAAATAGGCTTGAGGAAGGAAAACCTCATGGAGCAACTAGCTATCCCATTGGCCAAGTCAAAATATCTAAACTTGTCCTTGAGGCTTTGCAAAGCCCAAGGCACAAAATATCCCATAAAATATCTAAAAACTGCTAAAAACGGAAATTATATTGACTTTACATCATTTCCCAAGTGTAAAAATAGCTAAACGCACATTTGGGAAAAGCAGTTTTTTGAGGTTCAAAAATTACAAAAATACTTCATATTTATGCCTGAAAAAGGTCCTCTGACTTGCTGGAGGCAATTGGCAGCCTTCCCGGTGTCGAAATGAGGCTCATGATGGCCCGTTGGAAAGCTCTCTGTGTCTACTTTCCGGTGCAACTAAAATCGCCTCAATCTGATGTCTGGAAGTTCCCCAAAACTGTACCTGTGTGCAAAAACCCAAAAAATAGCAGACTGCTGATATGGCGGGCAGAATGTGCAAAAAGAGGGCATTTTTCTCCAATTTGAGGGGGCGAATGATCTCCGAATGCCTTGAAAATCGCTGGGGACCTGCTCATAGAATTATGGCATCATCCTTCTCCCTTGACAAATCCTCAAACTGAAATGGCGCAATTATGAGTTTTCGACCAAAAACCCAAAAAATGCCAAAAAACAAAAAGTTGTCGAAATAGGCCCAAAATTGGCATGCATGACCCTCAAGGGTCCATAGCAACATGCTCCGAAACTGATGCCAAAATATCAAGGGCTGATATGCTTTTCAAACTTTTCGTGCATGGCGCTTTCCCTTTGCCTTCTTCAATTTTTCTTGGGCTGCCTTTAATTTTCGCCTGGCAAACTGATTTAGCTTCTGAAAGTGATGAGTCCTCTTTCTTTGCAGCTCAAGATATCTGTTCGCCCTCTCAAGTTTCATTTCCAAGTGCTTGTTAGCTTCTGTTAGTGAGAGGAAAAGCTTGGAAATGGGCTTGTTCTTCTACTTTCTGCTTTTCCAAGGCTCTTTTAAGCCCGATGGTCCTAGGCCTCTTCCGCCTAGGCTGATCTTCCTCTTCCTCCTCATCAAAATCACCAATGAGTTCTTCTATCCTTGCTTGCGCCTTAGCTGCCTCCTTTTTATATTTGATTGCCTGTGCTTCATGGATAGCTGCATGAACATTCATCTGTTTGTTTTCAACCTCCAAGAAGTGGTTGAAATTCATTGCCCTTTGAAGATCCTCCTCTAAAGCCTCAATTTTCCCCTCCTTATGGATTAGGAGATTCTCAAGGAGGCGGGCCTCATTATCACTGTCATCGCTTTGGATAGGGATGACAGCTAATTCACCTCCATGCTTTGTACTTTCTTCAACTTTGCTTTTACCTTTGAAAGCCAATCTGGCGCTTTTCCTCCTTGGCATGATAGAAGATGTCCTTTTGGGCGATTTCCTCTTGCTAGGAACAACCTTTGTCACTGTTTGAGTGGCAGCTTTAACCCCTCTTTTCCTTGCTGTGCTGAGCTTTGTTATTTTGAGAGGAGGATGCACAACTGATTTACCTTTGACATCTTTCTGAATTGGCTGCTCTTCTTGAGGCTGATGGATGTTTTCCTCTTGTTGCTCACTTGGCTGCCCCTGTTCGCCAACATTAGCTTGTTGTTCCTCATCAATGTCTTGTCCATTTTCTGGCTCAAGAGGTGTCTCAATTTCCTGCCCAACCTGCTGTTCTTCATCTTGCACCTGCTACTGTTCCTCATCATCTAACTGCTGCTGTCCCTCAATTTGTACCTGCTACCCTTCACTTTCTGTTTGCTGCTGTTCCTCATCATGGACCTACTGTCCTTCATCATCTATCTACTGCTGTCCCTCATCCCTTTCCTCTTGCTGCTGTTTACTGCCCTCTCCTTCCTCTTGTTGACTTGGCTGTCCAGTAGTCATTCTGAGCCTTCTAGGAGTAGGCCTACTGGACAAAGGTACCGGGCGATGGATAGGCTGAGTGGGAGACACATGAACAGGAGGAACAGTAGAGAAGTCTGGATGGCTGATGAATAAATCCCATGGAACCTCTTTTTTCTCTAGCTGGTATAGGAAGATAATCTTGATCAAAGAATGATGAAAAAGAGAAGGGATTTGCTGAGGTGGGGCCTTCTTTTGGACAGTAGATGCCATTTTCTCTATGCTCTTGAACAAAAAGTAAGGGAGGTTTAGTTTCCTTCTTCTAGTAAAATTCATCAATAATCGGACATGGTAGGCATAAATTCGATTAAACCTTCCTTCACAAGTGAAAAATTTCATTATGACTTTCATAAGCGGAGCATAGCTGTCAAGGAGATATGAAAAAGGGAAAATAGCAGTGACAGCCTCTCTATGTTCAGGCTTGATGAAAGGTTTGTAATCCTCTAAGTCAAGATGAGCTTGTTTGAACCATTTTTCACCATGGTACAGAATCTTGGTGGCCTTGGACACATACCTTGGAGAAATTTTGAAATCAAGACCCGCCACTTGGAAGTGTTTTTCTTTGAATCTCAGGGCGCACAAGTGTGTTAATGTCGAAAAACTCTTGACTTCTTCTATCTTCTGGCAAAAATCGAGGTAGCCTACTTCATGGAAGTTGAAGAGTACAGATGGATGAGCATTAATCTCTTCTGTAGAGATGGGCTCATATATTTTATGTGGACCACTCCTGCTGTCTTGCCTTGGAGGCATTTTGACCTGAAAATGCTTTGGAAGAGGTAAACTACGTTCACTGTGTGTAAAATGTCCCGTTGGAGTCAAACTGTGTCACTTTACTGCTTTGACAGATAAACAATGTGAGTTGGAAGGTTTGCAATCAAGTTTCTTATAATACACAACCCCTGCTATCTTAAAACTTAGCCTTCTACCTTTTAATGTACCTCAGCCAGGAAAATTTTTCAATAAGGTACCATATAGCAAAAAAGAGGAGACAGACTGCTGGGTAAATTTCCTGTGCACAGTGTTAAAAAGTCACCTTTTCTTGTGAATTTGTTAGAGACCAATCAACACACCTGTATCTCTGTCTCCAAGGTAAAATTCAATCATCAAAAACCCGCTCTTCAGAAAGTGGCCTTCCACCTTGAAAATAACTCAGTCAACAAATTTTTAGTAGGAAATAATACAGTGAAAAGAAGGGAAGACTGTATGAGACGGGATGTATACAATGTCAAAGTTTCCCTGCTTGGTGATCTTTGGAAGTTAATCAACACATCTTTGTATCTTGGATCAATATTGTATTTTCCAACTATCCCAAACCTGCCTTGTCTAAGTGTGCCAACAGTCAACCAACTGGCATATGTGAAAACAACCCTTAATGCAATTTAAATAGTCACTGACATAATCCTAAGCCAAGATGACAGATTTTTTTAAAAGATTACAAAACTTTTAGGCAGAAGCTATGTGAGATTTCTTTTTCAAAACAATCAAGGGTTCCTTATGAATGTAACCCTCTGGTTATGTTAAAAAAAACCGCTGCTTGGATGGATAACAACTTGTCAATAAGCTTTGAACAACACAAGGCAGTCAACCAACAACACAGTGAATACTGTCCCTTTATGAGTAGTGAGCAACCTTCCTCTGGAGCTTCAACCTATAAATTTCTGCTTGACCAAGGACCCTTTCTCCCACTAAACTTCACTGTTCTCTATGCATGTCACTTTATTAAACAAAAACATGCTCATAAATTTAACCTTGGTGTGAGTATACAGTCAGATTCATATTTAAAGCAGAGATAACAGGGTTTTTTTTAAAAGCTTCAAAATCTTTGAGCAAAGGCTGTGAGAGATTCCCTTTTTCACAATAATCAATACCCTTTTCAATGTGGAATATCAGTCATCTTTGGGAGAAAGCCTTTATGACCTCTGAAAATCCACTTGGCAGTGAGGTTTTAAAGAACAGAACACAGCACAGAGTATACAGAGAATACTATCTTTCGGTGGTTGAGTAGGGTAATCAATGCCCTGTTGCCTTCAACAGTAAAGACTTCTTTTAAACTAGCATACTAGTCTTCCTTGGAAAAATTCCTCCACACTTTGGAAAACCAGTTTTTCAAATGTCTATGAAAAACCAACAAACACAGTCAGGGTTTTCTGTGCATAGGATAAGATAGCAGATTTTCTGAAAGGCATTTGAAGTTTTGGCAGAGGTCAGTGGGAAATCTCAAACAATCAAGGTTTCTTTTCGATGAACTTCAACCATACATGCTGTTTCAACAGATATGCCCATGCAAAAAACTGACTTTTATCACATGGCAATTTCGGAAATTTGGATGAAATTTCAAAATACCTCTTGAAATCGCTGAAAAAACCTTGGAGGAGAGCTGGAGTAGCACCGGAAAGCCTTCAATTATGCGCGGCACTCTTTAAGGATAGAACGGCGCGCAAAAAATATCACCCGGGTGGCCTGTCGGGTCGAGCAGTCGGGCGGTCGGGCGCCGTGTATAGGCGCGTCGCCAACTGTATAGGCGCGTCGTGCCAACACTAACCGCCAGTGCAAACATGCTCCCAGGCGCGTCGCGCGGGTTTCCAGCCGCGTCGCGCTGTGTTTTAACGGTGTAAACCTCTACAAATCGATCCGAATTTTCTTGTTTCAATGCTAGGGAGGCATGGAACTTTGTTGCAGTTTGAAAATGATAAAATCACCCTTGACCTCACTCTTTAATGTGTCATTTCAAATCTTTCAATGGTCACCTTGGTCTTTGAATGTAAAGTGAAATTTTTGTTTGGCCTTTTGCAAAGTTTTCACAGTCTTTTTGATCCTTTTTAATGTCTTCGGTGCATTCAATACCTGCGTTGGTGATTTTCTATACTTTTGGACCGTGCCAATCATGGACCAACCCCTTTCTGAAAACAAAAATAGCTTAAAAGACCAGAACTCTGTTTTACTTATGCACAGGTGTTCGAAAGGTGATTTCCAGTTTTGTTCCTTGGGTGACACTTTAACACCGCACTTCAAACTTTGAAAAATAACTCCATAACCTTCACATCATCTCTGCCACTGTTTTTAATGATGCTGGTGATATTTATGAGGCAAAGTAACCCTTCTTTAAAACTTGTCAAGGAAAATGCCTGAATACTGATTTGTTTCTGAAAGGACAGGGCTTGTTTTGTCAACTTGTTTTGACAGCCTTGGTCTTTGACAGCTTCTTCAACCTTTACCTACTGCAGGTGCCCAAATTGCAGCTGATTTCTTTTCATGCTTTCCAAAGTCTTCAATAAACCCAGATGATGACTTGTGATAAAATGTCCTGACTGTTCCATGCTTTGAAAAAATGCCTCCTCCTTTTACGCTAGGTTTGACAGACTCCTGTAGGTGTCTTTTGACTGTAGATGCAAAAATACAATTGCATTGACTTTAACTTCAATCATCCTTTGTCTACAGAAAAAGAAGGAATTCCCTTTACAATTCTTTTCACTTGGATTGTAATAGTGAAGCGCTTCATGGGTTTTGAGTGCTGCCCAAAGTTAATAAAACTTATTTCCAGAAACTCTGTCTTAATCTGCTGATGGTTATTTGATGAGCAAGCTTTGACAAAAGCTTTTTTCTTATACATGGTGTCACTGCTACTGTGAGACACAAGTTCCTTGACTATAAGTGCCATTTGGCCGCATCCTTCATATCATAATTCTTCGTTTACTTGGAAAGCGCTCTTGGACTTCGGTATGTGATAAAGGATTGTTGTTTGACCTTTCTCTTAAGGAAATCGCCTTTTTTTGTACTAATGACTCCGTATATATTCTAATATTGTCTCATGTCCACTATAGGTACAGTTTGACAGACATTTTCATATGAATAGGAAGAGCAATATTTTTGAATTAGAAACACTATCTTTGACCTGTGTAATGACTTCTATTTTCCTTCTTTGTATCCTTCCACTGCACCTTTTGACCAATCAATCTTTAACAACATCCAATGCTTTAGCCATCTGCTCATAAATGGAGGAGGCTCTTCATCAGGTAAAGTATCTGAAGGTTGTTTGACAAATATGTTTGACACAGATTTTCCCTGGATGTGATGGTAAGCAAACCACTTGAAAAACATCAATACTATCACCTCTGCTTGCAATCATCACTGTGCTTCAGAAAAACCCTAGCCAAAGTGACACTGTCTCCCTGCACTGCTCTGAGGGTGACTGAAAAGTCATTATTTGCTTTAGTCAACTTATGACAAATTTTTGAAAGATAATCTCTGTGACTATGGGGGTCAGCACCCTTTGAAAAACAAACAATTTTTCTTCTGCCTAGGTGATGACATGATCTGTCAGCATCTCTTCAATTTGGTCTTGCAGTGCTAAAAGTTGCTTATGACTTTAATTTGTTTTACCAATGATATGCTTCTCTAAAGTTTGACAATTCACATGACTTGAAAACTTCAAATGACCTCCTTTATCAGACCAAACTCTGTTTTCCTTTGAATTTGCATACTTCAGACTCTATCCCTGTTATGATCATCACTCACATTCAGAAGACCTGGAGTTATTGATTCACTGTTCAGTAAAAGGAAAACCTGGGCTTTTGCAATCTTTAAAGTCAATACTGGCCAGCGCCCTCCGCTTGTAGATGAAGGAGGCGCCCTAACCCTCTGCTCATAAATGAAGGAGGTTCTGGGCCATGACAACTTACCAGTTTGCTGAGACAGTGGTGTCTTTCTCATACTGTGATGCTGTAAGGTCTTGATGAGTGGCTCTCTGTTTTGCAGACATATCTCAGGCTCATGCTACATTTAGAAGCAGTTGTTCCTCTAACTGTAGATTCAAGAATTTTCTCCTGAGATGAAGTTATATTTCCTGTTCTTTGCAAAATCCATAAAACATTATGAAACACCTAATAGCCAGCTTGAGATTGGGGTTTATGCAGTGCTAAGACCTAGGGATATAAGTGGCGCGACTTAGAGCTGTTTGTCAATTTTATTTGCAGAGTTGGAGGTCAGTCATGGTTGGTCTGTAACAGATGGAGGCTTTTTGGCCTTTTTATGATTGCCAAGGGTAAAATACCTTAAAGCGCCACTTCCTAACATAGGGGATACTTTTGAAACAGATTCGGATTTGCCTTTTAAAGCTGATGGGCAGACCAGGAGGGCTGAAGCTGGATAGGATAGGGATAATGAGGTTTTGATTTTGACAGGGGTGGACTGAAAAGTAGAAAGGCAAAAAAAATTTTAGGAGGGTTTTCTAGATGACATATTGACATAAGGAAATCAGTTTCTAGAAAACTCAGCTGTAGATATAGTCATCACTAACATGTAAAAAATACTGATGGCTAACAATGTTGTGGTGCAGTGTGCAGAGTGACCTGCCAAAGTGGTCGAAGATCAAGTAGATCTGTTTCTTGATATTGTTGTTTTTTGTGGATCTGGGGTCGATCTGTTTGAAGATCCATTTTTTGTCAATTATTGGAAGTAATTTTTTTTAGTGTCAAGATGAATACCCAAATGATAGAGGCATACTTGAACGAGAGAAATAGGCTTGACAGTTCCAATTATTCTAACTGGAAATTCAAGTTGTAGACTATGCTAGAAGGGCATAGTGCATGGGGGATCGTGATTGGCGATGAATTGAAATCTACAATTGCAAGAGGCGAAAAAACTGTGACAGTTCAGGCTTGGGAAAAGAGTGATAACAAGGAAAAACGATGTTGATCATCTCAGACCTGTGCCCCTCAACAATGCTGATCTCTGAAATCAGCATGGATTCGCATGGAAAATAGGAGTTGATCCTTTCGCCAACATGGCATATGAGTGGGTTTGGAGTGCCGTTGAGATAGTGAAATCATGTTGACCTAATTGTGAAGGTGAGAGAAGAGCCAGTGTTCTCGTTTCGGAGGAGCCAGCGAACTCGTGTTGTGGAGCGTCGTGGAGCCGGAGAGCTCGTGCTGTTGATCGTCGTTGATTTAGAGAGCTCATGCCTAAAGATCCAGTGAGATTGTGCCAAAGGATCCGGTGAGCCGTGGCAGAAGAGGGAGTAGTAGATCATTGGTGAATTGTGTGAGGATCGATGCAAGCATGATTTGTGACAGAGGAGCCCGTGAGCTCGTAGCAGAAGAGGTCATGGAAAAGGAGCCTATGAGCCCATGGTGCAGTGCGCAGAGCAGCTTGCCAGAGCGGTCGAAGATTAGGTAGGTCTGTTTCTTGACATTTTTGTTTGTTGTGGATCTGGGGTAGATCTGTTTGAAGATCCATTTTTTTTGTTAATTGCTGGAAGTCATTTTTTTAGTGTCAATATGAATACCCAAATTATAGAGGCATACTTGAACGAGAGAAATAAGCTCGACGGTTCCAATTATTCTAATTGGGAATTCATGTTGCGGACTATGTTGGAAGGGCATAGTGCATGGGGGATCATTATTGGCGATGAATTGAAACCTACAGTTGCAGGAGGTGGAACAAATGCGACAGTTAAGGATTGGGAGAAGAGGGAGAACAAGGTGAAAATGATGTTGAAAATATCAGTCAAAGGCTGCATTATCCCTCACATCAGAGAATGAAAATCAACAAACGAGATTTGGAAAAATCTCAAGGATCTATACGAAATCATAAATACAAATCGCCTATTGTTCCTGAAAAGAAAAATTCTCTCCATTAAAATGGAGGAGAATGAAATAGTAGTTGCGTTCATCTCTCGCATCCAGGACCTCAAAGTCAAGCTTGGCGACATAAGATAGGCGGTAAATAACATTGATCTGGTAATAATTACTATGAATAGTATGATTGATGACCATCTGATGTTTATCATAGGCTTGAATGCAAGAGAGAAAGCCCCCAAATTTGAAGAATTGATAGGGATTCTATTGTAAGAGGAGAAAAGGCAGATGACTCTGAAACCATAGAATTCAGATCTTGCTTTAATGGCGAAGAATAAGGCCTTCAAAGGGAAGACAAATGAAGGGTAGAGAGGTGGAGGTACACCAAAAAAGGGTTGAATCCATCTCAAGGTATGTTATGAAATAGGAATGATTAAACATTAAAATGTTTCTATTGTGGTAAAATTGGCCATATAGCTAAACATTGTCGAAAGAAGAAATTTGATGAAGGTCAATAGAGATACAAGAGACATGCAGGAAAATTTGCTAATGATGACCATAACCAGGATTTCAGATTGTTTATGGTTGATTCCGATGAGAATGATGAAGCATATTGTGGTATGTGGATTCAGCAGTGTTACAGAGTAATTTGTCACTGTCCCTATACTCCCCGTTCCTTTATCTTGGAGGACCCATACAATGACCCTTGTGCACTTTCCAAGCATGGAATACATACCCCTGAACCACACTTTGTATGCCAAATCATCTCCCTTTACAACTTTTCTGGAAGATCCCTATAAAAACCTAGTTTTCAAGGTCGATGCTTTCTCTCATTGTTTGACCTGCGCCGATAGCGGAGATTTGCACTAAGGCCCACACCGATCGATGCTCTGTCTTAATGTTGGACCCATGTCTATCCTATTTTGGAAATTTTTTAAAATAGAAATGAAGCTTCCGCAACTAGAAGCTTCATGAGGCGGCGAGCTAGAAGTTTTTTTTGAGTATATGGACGAGGAATTCCCCTTTGGGATTCTTGTTCCCAATAAATAGGAACTACTCCAAAGGATAAGCTCTTTTCCCATTATTTGAGGGCCTGTAACCTCCTCCTCCATTGTTATATAAGGAGACCTCCTTCACCTCTACTGCCTTATTCTGAGTCCGAGTTAGAAAGTTAGAGAAATCATAGAGAAGAGAAGAAACTATAGCTTCAGGAGAATAGTGTAGAGTGTGATTGTTTTTGTGTGTTGAGAACATAGTGAGATCTTAGACCTTTATGTATGAGGGTTCTGTAAACGTGCTTGGAATCTACAGACCTACCGAAGGAGAGCCTCAACATCAAGGATTGGTTGTAAACTCCCCTTGTCTTTATCATAATAAAATACATCTGATGTTTATCTTCCACTCTTGTTTACATTTATAATGAGATTTCTAGCATTCCTTGATCAGTTAGATAGGTTGTAATTGTTTTATGTTTTTTGTGGTGCCTTGACTGTCTGCACAAGTAATCGGATGTTGGTAGCAGTGCATATCGAGCTCGAGGAGAGCGACAAATCAAGAAGCTTCGACAAAGATGAAAACATAGCATCAGAATAAGGTTGGTCATCTTACTTGCTCTGGATTTCATTTACAATATAGGAAGGTACATGTTAGTATGTTCCCGTAGTTGCTAGACCCACCCTAGATGTTGTGGAGGTAAATCCCCTTTGCAGACAGAGGTGATCCCTACTAGCCCAGATCGGGTCTAGCAACAATTGTTCACGCTATAGTGCAGGTTCCTAATTGCAAATAAACCAAATAGCGATGAAGGCTTACCTGGAATCCAACGCTGTCGCTCATAGAGAAATTAGCGCTCCCGTTCCTTAGCTCTGGCAAATCACAATCCTCACAATCTCCGTGATCGGACACCTGCACATGCAAGAAACAAAACAAACGCAAGCGTAAAACCCAGTACATGCAACTATATGTTAGTCAGAAAAGACATAACTCATCATCATAATTAACAACAAGAGTGGAACCATAACCAATAGTCGCTTATTATTAATCAATCAAAGAAGAATACAACCACTGTTCTAACGCTGAATTCTCCTTCGGCGGGTCGTCAGCAGAACATGTCTTGAAAAAGCCTGTCAGGGATGGGACAAGCCTCTCTCTTCGGATACTCGAAAATGATCTCCTTGCTTGGATTTGGCCTCACGGGAATGAATCAAGGCTCTTATAGCATAAGGCTCTTGCGAACTTGGAGACTAGCTTGCAAAGTGAATGAGCAAGCTTTTATAGATGGAGGAAGGGGAGTTGGGATCCCTATAATCATGGGATTGGCCCTATCCTCAAGGAAGCTTCCATGAGAGGTGGCAAACCACTTCCTCTACATGGAGATCCAGAGCCAAACCTCCCAACTCAAATTAGATACCAATTTTTGGATCAGTTAGGACGAAAATTCCGCCATTTATTTTTTAAAAACACTCCTTAAAATGGCTGGCGCGAGTGCGACTCTGGGACAAAGTGCCAATTGGCGTGCCCTCTTTGAAGGATTTTCCCTATTGGTGCGGGTAATGAACTGGATACCCGTGCCAATGCAAAAAGGGGTGTTTTTAGGGTTTTTCACAAGGAGTTGTCTCCAGGGAAATGAAAGCTCATGTTCAGAGGAATGTCATGAAAGTGTTTTCAAGTCATATTACTACTCACAGGTCATGGAATGAGCCCTCCAATGTGCAGGACGAGGATTACAGGGACGGTGACAAATTGCTATGTAACAGATGCCCCCTAAAGCATGAGGCCCGAAAGAGAGAGAGAGGGGTGAAATGCTTTACGAGAACGTGTCCAACTGAAAACACCACCATCGGAAAACCTGCGTAAATAAGTACAACTGATATCTCAAATACATGATATATATGTGGTATGGGTGCGGCCATCCATAACAGAGTATGTAACTATCCGGATCCAAGGCATGGACGCAACCATCCAACGAGGATTAAAAAATAGACTCAGGTATGGTCACAGCCATCCAATTAGTGAGTCATGTAAATCATCATAATAATCCACAAAATCGTAGCCTGGATTATAACTGACAGGAATCCAGGGTCTTGCGCTCCATCTCGACCCAAACAAAGTACAAGTTCAAGCATGCGAATAAGTGAGCTGAAGTCGAACATGCAAGAACATCATCTGATTACCAGCCGATGATGAAAGTTGCTAACAGACGCGAGAGGAACCACCAATAATGACAATGGCCCTCAAGGTACCACAGGTACAATCTACGGCATGTGAACAATGAGCTGACGTCAAACACCCACAGAATCACTCAATCGGAGGCCAATGATGAAAACCTCACGTCAAATGCGAAGAACCTGCCATTGAGGCATGCAGGCTCCAAGGTACCAGAAGGGAGTCTCTAGATCAGCTTCTTGGATAATGAGCTAAAGTTGACAAGAAGTGACCTTGATCGAAGGTGGGCCATAGTGTTTCCCACATCATCGATGCAAGATAGAGGAACATAATGTCTTTGTGAATCAGGATCAGATGAGAATCAGAAGAAGGTTGATACTTGCAGAGGTCAACTTCTCTTGAACATATGGCGACACGAAAGTGAGTTTGGCAGTATTTGACATCAACGGATCAGAGGTCATGGTGACGAGGCAAAGAGTAGATGAGAGGTCAAAAGGGATCACCCAAACCCACAGAGGCAAGTGGAAAAACGAGATGAGATATCCCCAACCCGACACGAATGCAGATAGGTGCCATGTTCAAGAGTGACATATTGCCAACACGACAATGATGTTGGTTCCATTTTTTCCCCACCATTTCTGGCGAGTACCCCAATTATTTTTGATAACAAGCTTGAAGGGGATAGCATATGCTTGTGATATAAGCCCATCCTAGTAAATTTTATGAGCCCTAGGAAGGAGGAACTCGGATACCGTCATTATGACTAAACCCGATGTCATCAAGGTTTAACGAGTCTGACAAAGGAAGAACTCGGCGTCTTTTCATGTTTAGAGAGTTTGAAAAGACAGCGGAAAAGTAAACTCCAAAGATCCCTTTTCGTAAATAGTTCCCCAGATCCAAAAAGGTAGAAAACTATGTCTGAGAAAACCTCCTAGTCGTGATAGGCTAGGGTATTCCTTTTTCGTAAATAATCTATCCCAACCCGAAAAAGGGGTAAACTTATACTGGGTAGATGTCGTTTTGTGGCCACTTTAACGAGATCGAAATGACAAGGGCCTTGGCAATCTTTTCACGTTTAGAGAGTTAGAAAAGAGCTGAAATATGACTCCTCCTGAAGGAACGAGTGGTATAAAGGGTAGCAACTGGTTCCAGTAATGGTGGAACTACTTAGAACAAATAAAGGTTAAGAGGCTGGCTAACAAGACCACTCATCGCAGCGGTTCCTCAGGAATGGGTAAAACAACCAAGTGAAGGCATATGATCAGCCAAGCAGATAGTTATGATGGAGTGAGAAAACCAAGGCTCATCTGGCAAAAACGGGCTGATAAAATGGCAATCACAAGAGGTAAAATGGGAATGGTTTCATTTTACACAAGCTTGAAATCAAGAAACTCTGCTTGAAGTTGGTTTTATTTTTGCACAAGCTTGAAACAAAGATAAACTATGCTTGAAACCGGTTTCATTTTTACACAAGCTTGAAACGGAAACAAACTATGCTTGAAAAAGTAAGCGTGCCCTCAACATGGTGACTCAATTCAAGGTACATGTCCCCCAAGCATCAGTCCATATGAAAGGTAGATGGAGTGAAGGTTCAAGTTATGAGATCAAGAGAAAGACTCGACTGGGATTTTACGAGATCTGATCAAAGACTCAAATTGAACAAGAAAGTGTTTCATTGTTTTAACGAGGTTGACACATTAAAAGAACTGTCCTCGTAAGATCTTGTTTCATTTTTTAAGGAGCTTGACACAAGAAAAGAACCATGCTCCGAATGACTTCATCACAATGAACAAGAAGTCATCGCTTCCAAGAGTTCCACTCCCGATGGAAGGAAAACATCCTGGAATTCAGGACCCAATGCCCCCAACACACTATGCACGATGGCATCATCACTGAGTACAGGCACGGGGTAAGTAGCCACATAGTTGACCTGCGGTGGGGCAGATACAACAGGTGGATAAAAAACAGGAAGGGATGATGGCGGGCCAGCTGCCATATTAGGACCAAAGAATGAAAGCTGATCAATGGTCATGATCCGTCCTTCATGTTGAAAACAGACCACACGAAAAAGGGAGGAGACAAGTGCTCCCATGGCATAGGTGTAATCGCGCCCCAAGAGAAGATTTAAATCCAAGGGGCTTGGAACAACCATCACATCCATATGGATGGTTTTACCTCCCAAAGTAATAGGTAACCTTGGAAGGATCCTTAACGGTTGACTAGTTCTTCTGTTAAACGCTAATATATTCTGCGTAACAGGCACAAGTGGTGGCGAACCAAAAGCTTGCCAAGTAGTTGAGAATAAAATACTAATAGACGCACCTTCATCTATAATGGTGCTGGGTACGACCAGACCAAAAGCCTGTACTATGATCTCGAAAGGCACATAAGATGGAAGGCGGTATCCTGTAAATCGATTCCAATCAAAGGAAGTGACCAAACTACTCGGAGGGGCTACCATCGAACCGACATGGTCTTCCCTTGGTGTTACAGAAGAAGGAGTATCCTCCACGACCTCCATCTTGAAGGTGGGAGGGGTATCCTCCGGGACCTCTATCACGAGAGGCGGAGGAGCAGCTTCTTGAGGTATAGGGACAGGAGAATCTTTCTCCAAGTCCGAAGAATCTGAAGAAACCAGAAGGACATGGGAGTTGTGAGGTCCACTCTCAACGAAAAAGACCTGGTGCACCATAGACGGGGCCAGCTCAACCGATCCCACGACCAATGGTTGGTCAGGAACAGATTCCTGAATTTGAATTTCCGAGGGAACGAGATTGACCAAGGATGACTCTTGACCAATCATAGGATCAGCTGGTGGAGGACTCGAAGAAAGATGTTTGTAACCAGCCAGGAGGCATGGTGTAGAAACAACTGAGTTGTCCAAAATTTGCTTGGCTTCATCCATATATGGACAAAGGTGAATGACATGGTGCCCTTCACACAACTTCTAGGGATTGGTAATCTTACCCTGCTTCTTAGGAGCCTTGTTAATACCAGTTGAAGACGTGCCCCCAACCTGACTCCCAGAAGTCAAAGGCAATGGTGGACGACCGTTGGACCATACTTTGAGCACCTTGGGAATTCTAGGGCAATCTCGAAGAAGATGGTCTCCCGTGCACAACATGCAAGGGAACTTGACTTTCCGCGGAGGGTTGGAAGGTTTATCAATGGAAGGCTTCTTAGGTGCAATAGCCGCAGAGCTAGCCTCTCCTTTATCAGACTTCTTCTTCTTTTTCCTCTTCTTCTTCTTCTTAGCCACCTGGTTACTCGAATCCATACTTTCACCAGGCGAAGTAGAAGAGGAGGATGCAGAAACAGGCAAAGAAGGGGAGAGGTCCACCTTGGAATCAACATGATGTTGCTCAGGCAAAGGAATTTATTGAACAATAGACGAGACATTCAGGACCACAGAGGTTGAGAACAACCAAACAGGCAACCCAACAGTTAACCAAGGAAGGGACAACGTTGCCATATAAGGAGCGCCAACATTTCCAAAAGGAGGAAAATGACTAGGATTCCCATCAGAGGGGATTCCTTGGTTGGTGAACTCTAGAAAAGTTTCCATCAGAAATGACCTTCAAACAACACCCTAAGGAAACTAACTCTAACTAGGAATATCTCATGGGCAGTTAATTTTTAAAACATTGAAACAAAAATCTACTGTTTCATCTTTTAAGAGTTGAGAAACAGGCAAAAGGTGACTCTATCAATTTCAAATTGGAAATAAGCGTGAAAGGACAAGCTCTTGATGAACTTTTCAAATTTAAAGATTTATAAAATATCGAAATGACTACTCAGGAATGCTAGGCAAAGGGTGTACCAAATAACCGTGAACTGCAATATACACCTTGGTTTCAAAATGAAAGAGAAATCAACCAAGGACTTGACGTACGTGCAGGCAATCTCCCCGAATGTTGTGTCCGGTGTATCACGGTTATAGGGCGACAGACTCGACTTCCTATGGATAAAGTATAGAAACCTAATGGGGTCTCCCTTTACATATATGATGGTACGGGGAGCACAAGTCCGTACTAGTGCTATCTGAAGCCAAGAGGCGAACGACAGCTGCTAGGTTTAAAGATGCTGGAACACGTCTCTAGCCTAGACCTCTAGATATTTCATTAATGTTTCAATGCTTCCTTAGGTAAATTGAATGAATTTTAATGTTTATCTTCAATTATGTTTCAGTTTTCAGGCCCTAGCGAGCGTGATGTCTCAAAATCTCCTAAATGTAGCTATATGATAAAAGAAATCTTTCAATTTGATGAATGCTATCTAGTTAAGGGAAGAGCTTCAAACAATGATGCAACAAACAACAACACTATAAATGAAAAATTTCCAAACTACATGACTTTCACTATCCGAAAGTAATTTCAAACATTCAACGATGTGAATAATGCAATGTAATCTATGCAAAATCCTCTTTTTCGAAAACTATGCAATTGTAATCTATGCACAATTTCCTTTCCATTTCAAATTATAAGAATGCACTCAATGCATTTTTCGATGAAATGAGAATCTACTTAAGGCATGCTTTTAATGAAGGAGAATGCACTCAATGCGATTTTTAGTTTTCAATCATTAAACAATGTAATCTAAGTTCAATGATGGATCTCAAAAAACAATTTTCAATGCAATGTGATCTAATGCATTTTAACAAAAAAAACACTTTGAGACGAAAAATAAATATACGCAAATCTTCTTTTATGAAGGATGAATGAAAAAGAGATGTAAACAAACACTAATAAAGCAATCGTTGTTTCAAACACTTTGTAACAAAATCCATCAAAAGGCGACAAGACATATGAGGTCAAACACAAAGAGGACTTCCAAAGTGTTTCGGGATAAATCACCCTAGAGGTTTGTTGGGTTTAAACCTCCACAGAGCAGGGGCATGCTACTTAAGAAGGACTCACACAACCATACATGTTCATAAAAACTAAATAGAGTAGATCGAGGAAGTTACCCGTAGGTCCTACGTTTGAAGCAGATCCCGTGGGGTCCAAACCCCCAGCAACCCTTCTTCCTCCTTAACCTGAAAGACAAGAAGAAACAAGCACGAAGAACTGGTTGTACATCATATATCTACTCTAAATGTTAGTGGAATCCATATGAAACATTAGATAAACCATAATGAATGCTTAAATAACAATATTCGCATATATGCAAGCAGACACTAACACGTATATTTCGGGAACAAGATGGTACTTATGTATTATAAATAGCATGTACAGAAATAACAAGTGGAGAGATCACCTGAATCCTTCCACGATCTTCGAGAAGATCGTCATCTGGATCTGTCCCACCCTTGCCTCGCTAAGATTCCTTCTGAACTGGTGCATACGAGATGACATATAAAGAGATGAGCATCTCAAGGAAACAAAGGTTTCCTATAATGAACTGGGAAGTGCAGGAGGCACGGGATTTCAGACTTGGATAGGGAATACCAATAGAGTATAATATCAATAATTTCTCTCTCTCCCTTAGGCCATACACATGAGGGGATTTTATACTCCCTCAAAGTAGTTTCAACAGTTGGAAACAGTTGGCCACGGGCTGGGGTGGTTGAACTACCAGAGTAACCATCAACCCAACTCGAAAAATAGGGATTTTTATATATTTTTTCCATGATTTTAATGGCATACACAGGAAATTATATGTGGACTCGCGTATACACGCGTAAAAGTCTAGGCATACCCGCGTATGGGGAATTTAACACTATTTTTTAGTGAATTTTGTCCAAGTCTGTAGGAATGGGTGCCTAAAGCCATAAAGCAATCATGAATCATATGAAGGTGAGAAATGATTCTATAACAGATGCCCCCTAATATATGAGGTCAGAAGGGGTACATGATGGCCGAAATGTATTATGCACATAGAAAGAACTTCCCAAAGGACAAGAGAGGACTTCACCAGATTTCAGCCTGCCAAAAACCAATGAAAGAAAACATAGAGTCAACTCATGCTGAGGCGGGCATACCCATGCTCAGTCAAAAATACATCATATATAGAAAGTATATACTAGTTCCAAAATGTATACAAGTATAGCTGAACTGAAAGTACATAATGAATCATCTGAGCATGGCCCGGAAATATAAGTCTGAATCAAAGTCCAAGTATCACATATAGAAATCTGATCAAAGATGCTGTAACTGGATGTCTGGTATATAAGTAACTGAATCTCCAAGTACCAAATCACAAAGGGTAGATGTCATGGTACAATCACACAACTCGGGAGCCAACATATAAGATGCTGCTGTACTGAACTGCAACATATAAGGGTGGACGGCGTCACTGGTAGAAACTGAATGGACTATCAAAAGTGTTCCGAGAAATGCTGATGCAACCCGAGGTCTTCACCGATCAGTATGGCACAATTCTACACAATGGGAATAAATGAGCTGAAGTCGACCATGTGAGAAATCGTTGGATTACCGGTCAATGATGTATACCATTAACCAATGCGAGACAACCCCACCAATAATGAAAATAGCGTCAAGGTGCCCCCGCACAATCTAACAAGTGCGAATGAATGAGTTGAAGTTTTTAAACATCAAAGAATCTACCAATCAGGAGGCAATGATGAATCCCCACTGTCGATAGCGAAGAGTCTACCACTGATGACTGAAAACCCTAAGGTACTGACAAAAGACTCTAGACCTTGTTCCTAGAGCAATGAGTCGGAGTCGATGGGAAAAGATCCGCTGGAAGGAAGGCATTCAGGCATCCCACATCAGTCCAGCACGAGTGTAACCTGCAGGCCAATATTTGGAAGGAATCAGATGAAGCAGAGTGACGGAACCAAATCGAAGTACGTTTCCAACATGCACAAGATGAAGCTAGCGCACGGAAGAAACCCTCTGAACCAACCAATAATGAAATTTAATACGCAGGCGAGAAATCCACCGATAGGTCAAATGGAAATCAAGGTATCGCACTCTAATCCTGCGGTGATAATGTATGCTGACGTTGAACAATGTGGGAAACCACTCGCCTCAAAGACCCATGATGATGATCAAATGCCGAGCACAAGGTCACCTATCAATGATGAAGCCAGCGCTGTGCGCCCTAGGTTTTCTCCTCGTAGCAATGTGTCGCAGTTGATAAGAGACAAACCCCCCAGCAAGAAGTGAATGGAGACCTTCTCAAACCAGCACGAGCAAAGGACCAAAACATCTGATGTGATAGAACAATATACTGACAAGACCGAGAAGGCTGACTGAATAATGAGTCAAGAGATACCACAGAATGGCCGACTTTGGTTAGACTTCCCTTGAACAAAAACACAACTCATGATTACCACGGTAGTAAAAAGTGACACTGTATAAGTCTGTTATGCAGGAGGCAAAACAGACTCTCCATATGATTGGAAGAGATAACCAACCGGGGGAGGACTGACAAGTGAAACAAGGTAAAGGCTGAACCCAGGTCAAAACTAAAACCATCCCAAATGAAGGAAATATATAAGTGTATATCCTTTGTTCAAGGGCGACAAACTGACACTGTACTGCCATCAAATTATGAAGTTACATCCCGTTCCCGCTCTTTTTTTTGTTATATTTGATTTTTTTGTCTTTTTCATATAATAAGCCTCAAAAGGAATAAAAGAATGCTATGGTACAATGGATAGAACGAGTATCAAGAAACAGATGCACTAGTTCCTGGGATTGGAATGATCATATGCTTAATGCAAGGTGGTGGAAACTGGTAAGCGATACTCAGAGGAATGTTCCATCCATGGCTAAAAGGGTGTCAAGTCGCGATAGCCAAGTGCATGCAATGGTTTAACTTGTACAGATAGTCAAGGTCAAAAGTTGGCTTAACCATTGAGTCCAAAATGAAGCCGGCTAAAGGCCGGGATAAAAAAGTAGCCAATATGCAATGCAGTAATACAACTCAACAACACCAAGGAGCCTCTAGGGTAATAGACAGAAAAATGATAGTGAGGAAGAAGAAGAATGAAGTTTCAACACATAAGTCATGGCGGGACTAAAGAGGACTCTCGAGCCTACATAAAGCGCAGCATGGGCAAAAAGTGATAGCGAGGAACTAACTAAGAAGCCCATGTAAAGGAAGGCTCTACCACCAAGTCATGATTAAATAATCGGTGAGTGAAATGGGTGTAATACTCATGACCTGATGGGATCGACCCTATGGCAAGTGATCAGAATGGAGGCTAGTATTCAAAATGCAATGGAAAGTAAATTCCCTAAATTATATGCTAGTGAAGATCATATACCTACCATGACGGGTTAGCAGTCATGGATAAAAAACCGGAAAAATCTCAAATTCGTCAAAAATGTACCTGAAAATATACCAAACTCGTAGCATCAAGCATCCGGTTAAGAAAAAATTAAGATAGATCGAAAAAATAAGCATAACAAGTTTTTGCAAATTTTTTTAACTTTTTAGGCATAAATAGACAAATTACCTCATATTTGGTTCATTATTGCATTGCTGATTTGGAGAAAAGTGCTCTAGAGCAAAAAAATTCTTTCGTCAAATCAGGAACAACCGACCGTCGAAACGCACCGAATTTGTCAGGTAGGCTCCTCAATCATCCTTGCAAATCATTTTTTCCATTTAGAAATTAAAATTTAGCGATTTTCACCATTAAAACCCTTGCTAAAAAACTCGGACTTGCGCATACGCGGGTTGGTAACAAGAAAGTCGCGTATACACGCGACTGTGCATAGAAAAAGTCGCGTATGCGCAGGCCTGAATCAAAAAATGCGTGGCTAATGCATGATTTATTGAATTTTGACAGGATGACAATCTCATGGAGAGAGCGTGAACATAGCGCAATTGATCAAGAGGTCATGCAAGATCGAGTATCGCAAAATATTCTTCGAAATTGCGGATTGTTCAAATTATTCAAAATGCCAAATATGAAAAGCAATGTCCAGTTGCTAGAAATGCTTGTCAATTATTGGGAACCAGACCAAGATTGCTTCATTATAGATCAAATGCCAATACGCATTGAAGTGGAAGACATATTTTATCACTGGACTCTCCTGAAGGGGGGAAGAAGTGGACTTGCACAGGAAGCCCCTGGGAGGGCTAACCGTGGAAGATTATGTCCACGTGTATTGCGTAGAGGGTTCCAAGAAAGTTGGAACTCAGATTGCGATTAAAGATTTAAGGGATTTGCACATGAAAATCCTCCTTTTCACCATTGCGTAGTGCGGATCTACCGCATCGTGTCCGTGACGCAAATGAGCATAGCAAAGGAATGCTTGACTCATGTGTATGATCGGTGTACGATCATTAAACATGAAGAATCGACTCCCTAATCCGCCAAGTAAAGACAAACACTTCTTGGATACTAAGACAGAATTGATGACATTCTTCTTCGAGAAGATTCCAGCACTGAGACCCAGAGTGATCTCTACCATCAACAGCCCTAGAGATCCAAGAATTGCCTGTTGGGCAGATATGATGAAGAGATTGGGGGGAGGTGAAGTACCCCGGACCACATGGGATGATGAGTTCTTCCGTTGGTGGGGAGAACAAATCATCGCGGTGGACGACTATCCCTATGCCGGGATGGACTTCCGTGGAGATCCAGATCTAGTTCTTCCACCAGGCACAGCATGGGGCACAGTCGGTGAGTTTGCAAATTTTTTTGAATTATATAATTTTTTTTGGATTTTTTCAAATATGTATGAAAAAATGAAAATAAACATGTTTTTGATTGGATTCATAATGACTAATAATGTAAACATGATCATGATACAGATGTTGAACCAATGCGTCCTGAGGGTTTCCCACGCCACAAGCGCCGCAGGGGCGAAGCAGATACAGTGAATTCAGATAGGACTTTCCAGGCTGTGCAGAGGAATTTGGAGGGGTTAACCCGCCAAATACCTATGGCTTCCATGGAAGACCTGCCGGAAGCCATCCAGAGACGGGTGGTAGGAGTGCCCCGAGACTAGGTATGACTATTCCACCGAGTTGCCACCGCGGTCACGTTCCATAGGAACATGACTTCTGGGCAGGGACCTCAGGAGTAGACAGATATTATGTATTAGATGACTGTATATTCTTTTTTGAGACTGAACATGATCAGGCATAAGCCCAAGTTTTGTATGACCTTATGGATACAAATTTTGTAAAGTTTTTGAACACTCTGATGATATATATACAACGATATTTGATGTGATGTGATAAATGTATCAAAATGTATGATGTTTTTGATGATTAAAATTTTATTGTATGGAATGATTAATATGCCAATCTAAAGCTTGATTAGCCAATGAGTCAGCAAACCAATTGTCACCTCGAGGAATATGAATGAATGTTAAAAATTGAAATGACCTTTGTAACAAACGTACCCTCAAGAACAATCGTAATAAAACTGGATCTCGTACCCGATAAGTGTTGTTCAACTGCGACACCACCAGCTGGGAGTCCAAGAAAACTACAAACGAATCAACACCCAAAGATATTGCCTCCGAGAGTAGATGAATGACTGCAGTGTATTCTGCTACGTTATTGGAAGCAGGACCAATGCAGACCCCTCTTGATACCAACAGCTGACCGGAAGGATAATGAAGAACTGCCGGGCGGCTGTTCCCGGTGTCTTCTTTAGCAAATTATCCCGTGTGACCAAAATGACTCATGACATCCAACACAACCTACCAAAGCAGATCAAAAAACATCACCAACCCATCAAAGATCGAAAATCAATCAGATATGTTCAAAGCAAAAACTACTATATACAAAAGCAACATGCCAGGCCGAAGCCTAGGCATAATACTTCTTCGAATAGAGCCCATTTCGGGGCTCCGGAAACTCGTTTCCTTCAAAATCAACCAAGGTATATGCTCCTTTCTTAAGGACTTTTTTAACGATATAGGGGCCATACCACATAGACTTAAACTTTCCTGCCCCCAGGGCATCCTTTTCTTGGGCATAGACCAAAACAAGGTCACCTTCCGAAAAGACCCTAGGCTTGACCGCCTTATCGTACTGAACTTTTACTCGGTTTTTATGCGCCTCATTCATCGTAGCCGCATCTCGACGCTGCTCATCGAGATGTTCCAGATGAAGGAGCCGTTCTTCAAGACTAGAAGTGTCCGGAAGAAGTTCAACAACTAATTTAAGAGAAGGAATCTCACATTCAATGGGAAATACGGATTCCAAACCGTGCACTAGCTGAAACGGAGTAAAGCCAGGTGAAGTTTTCACTGACGTCCTGTATGCCCAAAGTGAAGGATATAGCATAATATGCCAATTGGATCTAGCTTTATCAATTTTCCTTTGAAGAATTGTCTTCAAGGATTTATTCACTATTCACTTGCCCATTTTCCCGAGGATAATACGAAGATGGATTGCTCTCCCGGAAACCCCACTTGAGAGCCAACTCAACCATCATACTATTTTGAAATGACCGGCCATGCGAGCCAGTGACAATCTCTCTAGGAATACCAAAACGAGAAATAACTCCGGTTAAAAAAGAAAGAGAGCTGCGTCCACCATCGTTCCCAAAAGTAGGCATAGCCTCGACCCACTCTCGTAAAGTAGTCTACCTGCTAACATCTATCTGTGACCTTTAGCCGAAGGTGGGTTACAAGTAGTATAATCAATACCCCACTTTGTAAAGGGACCGACAGTAATGACTGGAAAAAGAGGAGCTGGATGAGCGCGCATTTTTTGAGTATAGACTTGACACGGATGACACTTTTTGACCACCTCCATACAATCTTTGAAAATCAAGGGCCAAAAGTATCCAGCACGCAAAATATTTTGAGCTGTAGCAAGCCCAGATAAATGACCCCCACAAGCTCCACTATGGGAATCATTCAATACAGCCTCAGCTTATTCGAGAGTCAAGCAGCGTCTCAGGATTGAATCAACCCCTCAACGGTATAAAGCATCACTAATAATCAAATAATTCTTGGCCAAGTGACGCAACTTACGATGCTCATCTTTCGAAAAAGTAGAGGGAAACTTCGCAGTCTGGAGGTACACAATTATATCTCCGTACCAAGGATCCTGTGAAGAGATAAGAAACAAATGTTCATCCGGAAAGGATTCATCATAGATCATCTCCTCCCCATAGGGCAACTCGGAGATCAATTCTGTGAAAACTAATGATTTCTTGGACTTGGCAGACATAAAATCAAGATCAAATTCCTGTAAAATCACAATCCATCTATTGTATTTGCCCCCAATCACTCGCCAATGAGGACAAACCTAAATGGATTGGATGCCGCCAAAACATAATTTTTCAAGAATAATGTCGATCACGTACGCGCATGAATCGTCGTTAAAAGCTAATCCTTCTATCTGAGTATACCAAAGTTCAGTCCTACTGTGCCTCAGACTAAGGTAGTGAATAACATGCTCGAAGACAACATCCTCCGACCAAAACCATACCGATGGTAGATTCCGCCGTCGCAAGATACAAAAGGAAATCCCTGCTATAATCAGTGGACTCAATAAAGGAGGCAGGTCAATGCTTCTTTTCAAAGCATTGAATCGAGCGTTGAGCTTAGTCATCCCAAAGAAATGGGACTTTCTTCAATAATCTCACAATCCTCTTTTGTAACTTCAAAGATACCGACGATAAATCTCCGAAGAAAATTACACTTTCCTTGTAGACTTTGAAGTTGATGGATAGAGGACTCGGGAGGCAACCGAAGTATTGCCTCAACCTTGAAGGGATCTACCCTTATCCCTTCCCTAGACACAATGAATCCCAATAGCCGACCGGATGTAACCACGAAAACGCACTTGTTCGGATTCAATCGAATTTTATAGAAACAACATCTTTCAAATATTTGGCGGAGGTGAGCAGGATGATCCATCCTCTTTCGAGAATGAGCAGCTAAATCATCTAAGTATGCCTCGATAATATTTTTGATGTCATGGAAGGCGTAAGACATGGCCCGTTGAAAGGTAGCCCCAGCATTTTTAAGACCAAAAGGCATCTTCTTGTATGCAAATGTACCCCAGGGACAAATAAAGGCAGTCTTATGCTGATCTTCAGGATGGATAGTAATCTGATTATATCCGGAGAAACCGTCCATGAAGGAGAAAATCTCATTACCGGCACACTCATCAATGATCTGATCTATAAATGGTGTGGGGTAATTATCTTTAGGACATGCTTTATTAAGGTCTCTGAAATCAATGCAAACTTGAATTGTTCCTTGTTTTTTATCTACGGGAACAGGGTTTGAAACCCATTCATTCAAAGGAATAGGGAAAATGAATCTCGCCTTGAGCAGCTTCTCCATCTCGGCTTTGATAGCTGCTGCCTTCCTAGGATTGACCGGATGAAGTTTTTGCCTCACCGGCTTAGCGTTTTCATAAGTCTTGATCTCATGCTGGACAATAGATGGATCTATACCAGGCATTTCCTCATAAGACCAAGCGAATACATCCCTATACTCTTTAAAGAGTTCGGTGTAAATCTGAATCTCTTCACGGGAACATTCAGCTCCGATGAAGACATTCTCAATAATATTGGGATCCCTAGAAATGTTCACCAGGATAGTTGGAGAAATCACAGCCATGTTCCCTTCAGCATACACCTGTGTTGGTGCTAAAGGGTTCAAGACTAGGCGAACAGGACCAGGAGACTGAGGACTTGGAAAACTTGTCTCAACTTTGCTTAAATCAGGTAAAAAGTGAGACCGATGATGCAAATCATCCCACGGTCTATCTATACCAGTCATAGCTTCCAGGATGGCCTCTTCAGATGGAAGAGTGGTATCAAGGCAATCCTGGGCAGAAGAAGAACTAAGTGCCCAAGCCGGAGCCACATCGCCATCCAACTCTTCCGATGAAAGAGGAGCTGGGATGGACTCTGCATAGTCAACAATAGACTGATAAGCAATCTCAGCTGCAGACATTGGAAATGCCATTCCACCCACTTGACCTTCCGCTAATGTGGCAGTAGGGGAAGGTAAGGTCCAAGGGTCCGAAAAATAATGAGTTCTGAAGAACTCTCTTCGAAGAGGAGCCTTGGAGGATGAAATAGCATTAATATGAACCGTAGGAGGAGGAATATCAAAAGTACCCATCAAGGAGGAATACATTCCAACTCCTAAATTCTCAACAGACGCCTTATTATTATCCAATTTTGGAACAGATGAGTCAGTGGACGATTTCGAGTCTACAGTGGGACAGTCTAGTTGATCCACTGTAACAATCCTCCCTTCGTGGGGGAAACAAATAATGCGAAATAATGAGGATGAAATGGCATCCATCTCATAAATCCAGTTTCTCCCCAACAGAAGGTTGTAGTCCAAGCTTGCGTCAACTACCTCAACCTCTATATTAATAGTTTTTCCCCCAACACAGATGGGCAAAGCTGGGACAATACCATGGGGTCTGTGAGAATGACCATCAAACGCAGTCAAGACAGTGCTAGATGGAACAACTTTGGGAGATCCAATTGTCTTCCAACATGTGAGAGACATCACGCATGTGGAAGCCCCTCATCAACAACCGTTCGAAAGATATTACACTTTCGGTATGATGATTTAATATGGAAAGCCATGTGATGGGGGAGTCTCTTCTTAAAATTAGTCATATCAAACGTAATCAGAAGAGAATTTTTTGGATCAATAGCCCCAATGGCAGTGAGCAAGGCACTGCGCTGAGCCGGACAAGACTGGAGCACCTCTAAAGCCGACATAGCACAAGGGCTCTGCGCCAGATCTTCCACAATAGAGTAGTTCTAGGCAGCCCTAGCGTTAGGATTAATCGTCGAACGCTTAGCGGACACTTTGGGCATCCGAGGCATAGGCTCAACAGTAGGCCTTGTAATGTGAAGTGGCTCAGTAGCATCAAGAACTTCCTTAGCTTTCAAAGACTCTTCTCCGCCATAATCACGGGATCTCGTAGCGACATCCATGTGAGCACTCATCATGAATATGTTCGATGGAATTTCCCCTTCCTGGGTGCCCCCAGAGGAAGCCCCAGGATTTTGGTTTGCGCCAACAACTAATTGTTGCCCTTGGGGAAAAGGGTTTGTTAACACAGCCTGGGAACTAGAAGAACCCTGCTGGGCTAACAAGCGCTGCGCATCCTGAATTTTAGGGCAAAGGTGCGTAAGATGGTCTCCAACACACAGCTTGCATGGAAACTTCACTTTCCTTTTCTCCTTTGGATCCTCACCAACATGCTCGTTGGTTTTATTCGCATTACCCTTCCCATTCTTGCCCTTTTTCTTATTATTTCATCCCTTCTTCTTCCCTTCGGATTGTTGATTTCCTTTGGGATCAGAAGCTTGGACAACATTTATGGACAATGAGGGGGAAGGCGATGACTCAGCAGGCACAGCCTGACCAGAAGGAGCAGATTGTAAAGACAACTGCTGCAATTGAGTAAGCAGGCTGGCTGCACCACTATTGATCGATCCAATCAGTCCGTCACCATGAGGACCAGGCTTAGTTTTAGATAAATCTAATTTGGAGTGAGGAGCATTGGGCAAATACTTATGAAGGACCCCAGACTGAGAATATATCAACTCTAGCTGCTGGGCCCTAAAAATGGCCTGCTCCTCAGAAAATACCCCGGAGAGGGATACATCTTTCGAAATATCTGACTGCAGGGATTTCAGAAACCATTCCAAAAGGAATTCACCTGGAATATGAGCTTTAATAAGCCTCTTCCTTCTCCTCCATTCCTGAATATGGTCAGAAATGTGGGTTGCGTCGTCTTGCTTAAAATTAGCTAGGAGTTCAGTCCCAGCGTCATAACGGACTGGAAACTAGAAATGGTTTAGGAATGTAACAACCAGTTCTCCAAATGTAGCAAAACTGCCCCCAGTTAGCTCAATATACCATTTGGCAGCGTTTCCAGTTAGGGTGCGTTGAAACAATCTCAACCTAATCGAATCGTCGATCAGGGAGTTCGAAGAACACCATAAATGGAAAGTAGTGATGTGGTCAGCCGGATCTTCTCCATTCTTGCCTTCAAACTTGGGAATGTCTGAAGGAAGTTTGGTGGGAACCGGAGGCCATCCCGGACTATAACGAATCGGATCATTAGTCAACTTCGACAGATCTGGCAAGTTTGATGTTGCCAGAAAAGGTAAGCGAGGCGGAGCCTGAGGATTCCATCCTTGATGGGATGGATTCCCAACATTCTGAAAAGAATACCCTAGATTTGATGAGGCACTAGGTTGCCAAAAAGGACTCGTAGAAAAAAGAGAAGAACCTCCTCCCAGCACCGAGTTACCAAAGCCCAGACCAGTTCCCCCCGCTGAAGTATGAAATGAAGAGGAAAGCCCCTGATAGGGGTTCCAGGCATTAGAAAGAGGAGAAAAGGTCTGATAAGCACTCGATTATGGGAAAGAAGTATTCCCCTGATGACCAGCGTAAAACTGATTCCCTGCCCCCACTGTAGTGAATACAGGGTTCCATCCTGTAAAAGTGGTCGAATTCTGACCTCCAGACCAAGGATTGAAACTCTGCGTCTGAGAAGTAAACGGAAAGGACCCTAAAGATGGATTAGAACTAGGAATGTGCCCAGTTCCAAAGGGGAACCCCTGAAAAGAAGTTGATCCACTAGCCATGGAAGACATGGGTGTAGATCCATCTGCAGTAGCGGAAAATGAAAAATAAGGAATCCCACTAGTGGGCATTCCGAAGCAAAAGGGACCAGAATGAGAAGCTTGTGCTTGGGTGAAATGAGAGCCAAACACAACAGCACTAGAAGCAATCGAGGATAAAGCAATAGTGCCCCATCCTTCAATAGAAGCAGGAGTCTGAATGCCTGCAGCACTCACGACAGAAGCCGTGTTCCCAATCGTGGCCATCGAAAGGTAAGAATAATACGGAGGATCTTCCGGTCTCTCTGACTCGGGTCCGATGTATTGAACAATGAACAGATAATCAGGAGGAAGAGGAGATGGACCTAACACAGGAGGTTCAGGTAGTTCCTCTACTTGAAAATCTTCTTCCTGAGGAAATAAAACTCGCGAGGTGAGCGGAACGCTCCTCTTGGAACCAACACCGAAATCAGCTATGAAACCTTCAAACCCTTGTGGAGGATCTCTCTCCACTGCGTCAGACGTCATAGGGTGGTAACCACCTGCTAAATCACTCCTACGCCTTCTTGAAGAAGGCTCTGGAATCTCGGGAGATAATCCCTGGATTCTCCTCAATCGACGAGGCGCTTGATCAGCCACTTTATCAAATTTTAATTAGACTCAAAAAATATAAAGCTAAGCAAGCTAGGAACAAAGAGCACTCACTATAAGAAAAATCCCTGAGATACAATCAAGCAAACAACCTTCAAGTATTTCCGCTCCGGGTGATTAGGACCGGACACCAAAATACAGGAAATTGAAATATAGGACCTCCCGAAAGTAGTCTGGGATAATTACAGCCCAGGCCTACTAGCGAAGGTATCAGAAACAATTACACCGATCTCCCAATGACAGCCTTTGCCGGCTCAAGCACCCAATCTTCGCAAGGGCACCCCCCAGAAGTACTGCTGAAAGTGATGCGACGTCTATCTCAGGTACCACGGGTATTCCCCCCCGCAATCACCTGTGTGGAACCTAGGAGTGGAAACTATGGGCACCAATCCATGTCAAAAGCTGGGTGGAACGGTCTTGAGGTCAGATTCAGCTAATTAGAGAGGGGGTATCTCTCTTCTCAGCCTTCACTTCCCCTCGCACTTGACTCTCTGGAGGAGAGCTTTCCTAGTCCACCTAACGGAGTTGGATTTCGCTCAATTAATCAACTTCTATGTTTTTTTTGAGCGGCCTTGGAGAGTTAACTCTCCAATCACCTAATCCAAGGCCCTACAACCTAGCTAGTTGGTGTATGACACTTAGAAAACTTGCTAGTTGATTTTAAATTATATCGCTTATTTTAATGGGCTGTTATATTAAGTCAAAGGGATGCGGAAATGAAACTTATGATGTTTTGACGCAGAAAGAAATTAATAAAAACCAAAATACATGCAAATGCAGTTATTGTCTTTCGATGAAAAGCAACTTCTACACGGGTTCTATGAGATTAAAAATTGTATTTTTCTTTTCAGATAACAAACTCACACTCACAAAAACTATGAAAATGACTAAATGCTTAAGTGCACCTAATGCAAATCACTACAAGCATGAAAATTCTAAGATGCAAAATCTCTAAAGCAGAGTGAAATTTCCCAAAGATCCTTCAGTTTTATCTCTTTTTGGTAGTCCAGAAAGCTAGTTCCCAAAACCAAGAACTCTTAATATGAAGACACCAAAAAACGCTTAAAAATAAGAGGAAGAAATCAATGACAACTTCTTTCCAAAATCAAGCCAAAATCCAAAGGCAAGAAACCTCAACAAAGCTTCAAAAGATAGTAAGAAATGAAAACAAAAATACAAAAACAAAAGCAAACAACAAAGCAAAATTTTTTTTGTGCTTTTGAATTTTATAAGAGAAGAGTTCCAAAAGACCAAGCAAAACTATAAAATCCCAAGCCAACCAACACTGAACTTCAAGAAAAAACTTCAGAAATGCTCCAAATCTTATAAGGCTAACTAGTAGCAAGACCAATATGAGCAAAAGAAGACAAGAAGATTCAGCCACTTAGCCTAGAAAAATAGTACAAACTTGCCGCAAACAAAAACTTCAAAGAACCAAGAAAGACTCTTCAAAAGTTGCAACAAGACCTAGCCAACTGAACTCAAGAAAACCAATCAAGAAATGGGCAAAATCGAAGTGCAAAGCAAGACACAAAGGTAGGAATGAGTAAATGAGCGGAAGCTCTCTGTTCTGATGAAGTAGAACAACCAAGAATCCCCCAAAAGAGATCTCAGTACTCGAACCAGAAATGCTAGGCACAAGAAACAATACTTTGCCAAAAAGACTAGTTTTCAATCCAACAAGAGAGAGAAAAGACCAAGGACCACTTTCTTCACAATCCAGAGAGTACAAAGACACTGTATGAACAGGTCTCCACAGACAGAAAGGGCTAAAAAGCTCAGAAACCCAAAATTTCAAATTCTACCTAGGTATACGCAACTTTATAGTTTAGCAACAAGCGTGCATACGCGACTGTGCTAAAGGAAACACGCGTATACGCAGATCCTTTTAACAAAAAACGCATGTATACGCGACTGTGTGCAGAAAAAACCACGTATATAAAGGTAAAAATGAAAAAAACAAAAAGGATCAAGCCTCGGTCTACGAAACCGCAGATTCTAGGTTCGATCCCTAGTAGAATCGCGCCTGCTTCGGATAAATCACCCTAGAGGTTTTTTGGGTTTAAACCTCCACAGAGTAGGGGCATGCTACTTAAGAAGGACTCACACAACCATACATGTTCATGAAAAAATAAATAGAGTAGATCAAGGAAGTTACCCGTAGGTCCTACGGTTGAAGTAGATCCCGCAGGGTCCAAACCCCCGGCAACCGTCCTTCCTTCTTAACCTAAAAGACAAGGAGAAACAAGCACGAAGAACTGGTTTTACAGTATATATCTACTCTTAATGTTAGTGAAATCAATATGAAACATTAAATAAACCATAATGAATGCTTAAATGACAATATTCTCATATATGAAAGCAAACACTAGCACATATATCTCGGGAACAAGATGGTACTTCTGTATTATAAATAGCATGTACAGAAATAACAAGTGGAGAGATCACCTGAATCGTTCCACGATCTTCGAGTGCATGATCGGCCCGCATCCGTCCCACCCTTGCCTCGCTAAGATTCCTTCCGAACCGGTGCATACGAGATGACATATAAAGAGATGAGGCATCTCAAAGAAACAAAGGTTTCTATAATGAACCGGGCGTGTGGAGGCACGGGATTTCAGACTTGGATAGGGAATACCAACAGAGTATAATATCAATAATTTCTCTCTCTCCCTTAGGCCATACACATGAGGGGCTTTTATACTCCCTCAAAGTAGTTTCAACAGTTGGAAACAGTTGGCCACGGGTTGGGGTGGTTGAACTACCAGAGTAACCATCAACCCAACTCGAAAAATAGGGATTTTTATATATTTTTTCATGATTTTAATGGCATACGCGGGAAAGTACATGTGGACTCGCGTATACACGCGGAAAAGTCTAGGCATACCCGCGTATGGGGAATTTAACACTGTTTTTTAGTGAATTCTTCCAAGTCTGTAGGAATGGGTGCCCAAAGCCATAAAGCAATCATGAATCATATGAAGGTGAGAAATGATGCTATAAAACAAAGCAAGAGATCAAAACAAGGCATTCATTCCCTTTTTACATCAAACAATCATGGAGAGAAGAAATTTCAAACAATGAGCAATGTAATCTATGCTCATATAAAGGAAAGACCGGAAGGGAAAGACACACAAGTGAAGGATTTAGGGAAAAAATCTCAATTTTTACATACCCTGAAATTGGCCCGACTTTGTCATTGACAAATAGCGCCAACTGGTGCGAATTTCTCACTGAAAACTAGCGCTAATGCCCAATTGGCACGGGTTGCTAACTGAAAACAAGCGCCAACGCCTGAAAATGAAAAAACAAAGAATTTCTCCCAACCAAGACCAGACTCACCACTTCAAGTAGAATCCAAAACAAACCCAGAAGCAAAGTAATAACCAAAAGAAGCTTCCGAACAAGGGTAAACCCTAGCACCTACAGAAGATGGCGCGACTTTCTGGCTGTAATCTGCGCCAGACAGGGGACGGCGCGAGTGATGAACTGGCAACTTGCGCCAACTGGCGCGACTGTCAGGGTGGAAAACGCACCAATCAAGCCAACCATGAAAGGATAAAAACTCAGAAAAGCAGAGGTCAGATCTGATCCTCTGGGCCTGAACTAAATGCCAAACACAAAAGAGCCAGCCAAAAGAGCCGAAGAAGCAAGCATAATCGAGAAACAACCAAAAAGACAAGACAATACTCCAAGTGTTCAGTTCATAAACTAACCCGGAGATTGACTGAAGAAACTTTGATCTACTTCGCTAATGCAGAGCAATAGCATTTCGAAGGCTATCTGGCTAAATTCAGGCTCCATCTGTAGCTTACAAAGAAAAACAACAACAAGCTAGACGTTCCCCAGTATGGTCGCCAATTTGTTGGGGAGGTAAATCCCCTCTGCGGACAGAGGTGATCCCTACTAGCCCAGATTGGGTCTAGCAACAATCGTTCACGCTATAGTGCAGGTTCCTAATTGCAAATAAACCAACTAGCGATGAAGGCTTACCCGGAATCCAACGCTGTCGCTCATAGAGAAAGTAGCGCTCCCGTTCCTTAGCTCTGGTAGATCACAATCCTCACGATCTCCGTGATCGGACACCTGCACATGCGAGAAACAAAACAAATGCAAGCATAAAACCTAGTACATGCAACTATATGTCAGTCAGAAAAGACATAACTCATCATCATAATTAACAACAAGAGTGGAACCATAACCAATAGTTGCTTATTATTAATCAATCAAAGAAGAATACAACCATAGTTCCGACACTGAATTCTCCTTCGGTGGGTCATCAGTGGAACATGTCTCGAAAAAGCCTGTTAGGGATGGGACAAGCCTCTCTCTTTGGATACTTGACAATGATCTCCTTGCTTGGATTTGGCCTCAAGGGAATGAATCAAGGCTCTTACAGCATAAGGCTCTTGGGAACTTGGAGACTAGCTTGCAAAGGGAATGAGCAAGCTTTTATAGATGGAGGAAGGGGAGTTGGGATCCCTATAATCATGGGATTGGCCCTATCCTCAAGGAAGCTTCCATGAGAGGTGGCAAACCACTTCCTCTACATGGAGATCCAGAGCCAAACCTCCCAACTCAAATTAGATACTAGTTTCTAGATCAGGTAGGACGAAACTTCCGCCATTTATTTTTAAAAAACACTCCTTAAAATGGCTGGCGTGAGTGTGACTCTGGGACAGAGCGCCAATTGGCGCGCCCTCTTTGAAGGATTTCCCCTATTGGCGCGGGTAATGAACTGGATACCCGTGCCAATGCAAAAAGGGGTGTTTTTAGGGTTTTTCACAAGGAGTTTTCTTCAGGGCAATGAAAGCTCATGTTCAGAGGAATGCCATGAAAGTGTTTTCAAGTCATATTGCTGCTCACAGGTCACGGAATGAGCCCTCCAATGTGCAGGACGGGGATTTCAGGGATGGTGAAAAATTGTTGTGTAACACTAGGGCTAGAGGGATCGCCTTTGTCCGTATAGGGGATTTACCTAGACAACGAATTGGTGACTCCACTGGGGATTTTCCCTTGATTTTTTCACTCTTTGATTTCTTAGTCATTCGACGAGTTTAGTCGAACGAACATTTCCATGTTTGTTCCTATGTTTTTCATCAGTTACAGTATTTTAGTTTTTTCTTGAAGTGGTGAGTCTGGTCTTGGTTGGGAGACATTATTTGTTTTCTATTTTTCAGGCAATGGCACTTTAATTTGTCTAATAGTTGTGCCAATTGGCACTAGTTGTCAGTTAGCAAGTCGCGCCAATGGGTCGTTGGCACTAGTTTTAACCCCTAAAGTCATGCCAATTCTAGCATGTGTGGAAAATTAAGATTTTTTCCCTAAGTCTTTCACCAATATGTCTTGCCCTTTTGGTCTTTTTCTCTGTATGATTTACATTTTCTCCCCTTGATACAAGTTGGTTTTATTGACTCATTGGCTTGGTCTTTGGTTGTTTTTTGGGACGTGCATCCTTACATCCTAGTTTTTCTAGGATCATGCATCAATTTCCTGGTTGCATGCTTCGTGGGATATCACCCTACTGATTGAGTCAGTTTCCTTGCTTGGTAAGCCATCTATAGTTTATTGCCTTTTGCTTTTCGGTTGATTGTGTGTTCAAGTATCCAATGTCTCTCGAGTTCATTTGGTCCGCTTGTTTTCTTGTGAGCATATATTACATTGCTCATTGTTCAGCTGAAAAGTATTCTTTCTCTGATTTCTTGATGTAAAAGGGAATGAATGCCTTGTTTTGATCCCATGCTTTGGAAGTCCTCTTTGTTCTTGAACTCACATGTCTCATAGCCTTTTGAGAAATTTTGTTTCAAAGTGTTCAAAACACGATTGTATTCTTAATGTTTGTTGCATCCCTTTTGCATTAAGCAAATTTGCATTCATTTAGTTTTCGTCTCAAAGTTTTATTTTCGTTAAAATGCATTAGATAAAGTTGCATTGAAAAGTCGTGTTTGAAATCTATCATTGAACTTAGATTTCATTGTTTAATGATTGAAAACTAAAAATTGTTTCATTAAAGGCATGCATTAAGTAGATTCTCATTTCATCGAAAAATTCATTGAGTGCATTCTTACTCATTCAAAAGAAAAAGGAAATTGTGCTAGATTACAATTGCATAGTTTTCAAAAAGAGAATTTTGCATAGATTACATTACATAATTCACATCTTTGTCTAGCTGGCAAAAGCTTCGTTTGCAATATTACTATCTGTTGCATCATTCTTTGAGACTCTTCCCTTAACTAAATAGCATTCATCGAATTGAAAGGTTTATTTTCTCATATAGTGCATATAGAAGTTCTCTGATGATATTGGTAGGGCCATGGAATTGAGACATAATTCAAGACCAACTGTTAAAATTTATTCAGTTAACCTAAGGAAGAATTGAAACTTAACACACATATTTATAGGTCTAGGCTAGTGATGTGTTTCAACGTCATTAAACCTAGTAGATGTCGTTCGCCATCTGGAAGTAGACAACGCTAGCACAGAATTGTGCTCCCTGTACCATTGAGTATATAAAGGGAGATCCTCATAGGTTGCAATCATTTATCCATAGGAAGCCGAGTCTGCCGCCCTTTAACCCTGATACACCGAAAACAACATTCGAGGAGACTACCTGCATGTATGTCAAGTCCTTGGTTATTTCTCTTTCATTTGATCACCAAGGTGTATATTGTATTTCACAGGAGCTTGGTACACCCTTTTTCTTAGATACCCTTTTGGTCTTTTCGTGACTCTAAAATTGAAATGATCATCAGGCACTTGTCCTTTCAAGCTCGTTCAAACTGAAAGTGACTAGAGTCACCTTTTTTTCCTTTTCTCAACTCTTAAAATATGAAAAGGTGGAGATTTGTTTCAGTGTCTTAAAAAATTAACTGTCCACAAAATATTCCTGGTTAAAGTTATATTCCTTAGTGATTTTTTTATGGTTCTTTACAATGGAAACATTTTCAAAGTTTACCAACCAAGGAATCCCCTCCAAAGGGAATCCTGGTCCTTTTCCTTCTTTTAGGAATGTTGGTGCTCCTTATATGGCAACATTGTCCCTTCCTGGGTTAACAGTTGGTTTGCATATATGTTTATTTTCGAACTCAGTGGTCTTGAGTGTCCCAACCTCTATTCAACCATCTCATTCGCTTGAACAACATCACATTGATTCTAAAGTTGACCCCTCACCTTCTTCGCCTGTTTCTTCACCTCGTTCTTCCTCTTCACCTAGTGAAAGTCTAGATTCTAGTAATCGGGTTGCTAAGAAGAAGAAGGAAAATAAGCTAGGGGAAAATCAACAACTATTGTTACCCATGCAGCTGATATCGAGAAAGCTCCTACTCCATCTAACAGAGTAAAATTCCCTTGCAAGCTGTGTGAGGGTGACCACCTTCTTCGTGATTGCCCTGGTATTCCCAAGGTACTGGAAGTGTGGTCTGTTGGTTTGATTCATTCTTCATCATCAACCTCTAGGCATCATGCTGATGATGAGCCTTCAACTAAAGATAATGAGACTTGTAAGAAAAAGGGTGATATCAAATTTCCCTATAGGTTGTGTGAAGGGAACCATCCCATTCACCTCTGTCCTTATATGGATGAAGCTTCTAAGGTATTGGATACCCTTTCGGCTTCTGAGTCTTGTCCTCCTATCAGTTACCGGAATATTTATTCGAGTCCTCCAATAGTTGATCAACCCATTGATCATGATTCATCTCCAGTCAATTCCACTCTCTCTGAAATTCATTCTCTCGAGTCCATTTCTGACCAATCATTGGTTAAGAAGAAGGACGACCTGGTTCCACCTATAGTTCACCAGGTATTTTGTGTCGATAGTGGGTCCCATCCCAGTCATTTTATTTTTTTTCCTCTGATTCCTCGAGATCGGAGGGCGATCCTCCTATTTCCATTATCCAGGAGGTTGATCCTCTGACTCCTGTCACCACTGTTCTAGAAAGTGATCCTCCAGCTCTCATTCCTGGAGCCTAGGAGGATGGTCTTTCTGCTCCCATAACACAAGGTGATAGCCCTCTTATTCCTATGGCACCCCCTCCATGTATTTTGGTCACTTCCTTTGATTGGAGTCGATTCACAGGATATCATCTTCCTTCTTACGTTCCCTTTGAGATCATTGTGTTGTACCAAGAACGATTATAGATGAAGGCGCCTCAGTTAGTATTTTTTCCTCAACTACATGGCAAGCTTTGGGTTATCCACAACTTGTGCCTATTCCTCAGAATCTGTTGGCTTTTAACAGAGGAACAAGTCAACCATCAGGGATCCTTCCGAAGTTTCCTATTACTTTGGGAGGGAAAACTGTCTATATAGACGTGATGGTGGTCCAAGGCCCCTTGGATTTTAATTCACTCTTAGGGCGTGACTATGCTTATGCCATGCGTGCGCTTGTCTCTTCCCTCTTTCGTGTGATCTGTTTTCCACATGAAGGTCAGATTGTGATCATTGATCAACTTTCATGCTTTGGTCTTGATGTGACATCTGGTCTATCGCCGTCCCTTCCTGGTCCTTACCTACCGGTGGTGTCGTCCTTGCCACATGTCAATTATGTGGCTACCTGTCCCATCCCTGCATTTAGTGACAATGTCATTGTGCATCGTGTACTGGGGGCATTGGGTCCTGACTTCCAAGATGTATTGCTCCCATTGAATGCAAAAAGTTTGGAAGCCATGACTTTTTATTCACCATGATCAAGGTACGTCGAAGCATAGTTAATTTTATTGTGTCAAGCTCCTTAAAAAATGAAATAAGCTCGTCAGAGCATAATTTTTTTTCTTGTTTCAAGCTCCTTAAAACATGAAACAATATCTTCGGAGCAGAATTCGTTTTCTTGTGTCAAGCTCCTTAAAAAATGAAACAAGCCTCTTATGAGGATAGTTATTTTAATGTGTGAACCTCTTTAAAACAATGAAACACATTCTCATTCAATTCGAGTCTTTGATAAGATCTCGTAAGATCCTAGTCGATTATTTCCCTGATCTCATCATTGAACCTTCACTCCATCCACCTGTTGTAACTAGCAGCCTACTCCAGTGAATGCATTGAAGCTTGTGGGGTATGTACCTCGAATTGAGTCAACATGCTGGGGGCATGCAAACTTTTTCAAGCATAGTTTATCTTTGTTTTAAGCTTGTGTAAAAATGAAACCAACCTCAAGAAGAGTTTCCTCATTTCAAGCTTGTGTAAAAATGAAACCATTCTTATTGTACCTCTCGTGATTTCCATTTTATTAGCCTGTTTTTCCAGATGAGCCTTGGTTTTCTTATTCCATCATTACCATCTGCTCGGCGGATCATATGCCATCACTTGATTATTTTACCCATTCTTGAGGAACCACTACGATGAGTGGTCTTGTTAGCCAAACTCTTGACCTTTACTTGTTTTGAGTAGTTCCACCATCACTGGAACCAGTTGCTACCCTTAATGCCACTTGTTCCTCCAAGAGGAGTCAAATTTCAACCCTTTTTTGACTCTCAAAAATTGAAAATATTGTCGAGAATCTTGTCATTTTGAACTCATTAAAAGCTGTGAAGCATCATCTGTCCAATATACATTTACCCCTTTTTTGGGTTGGGACATATTATTTACAAAAAAGGAATACCTTAGCCAATCATGACTAAGAGGTTCTCTCATATTTTGTTTTCTACCTTTTTGGGTATGAGGGAATATTTACGAAAAGGGACCTACTGGAGTTTCCTTTTCCTCTTATTTTCAAACTCTATAAACATGAAAATACACTGAGTTCTTCCTTCGTTAGACTCGTTAAAAATAAGTGACATTGGATGTCGTCATCATGACGTTACCGAGTCCCTCCTTCCTAGGGCTCGTAAAATGTACTAGGATGGATTTTTCCGAAGGACAAACTTATATAACAAGCATATGTTATCCTCTTTGTTATAGGTCAATTTGGGCATCATTCCCAATGACCTGGTTAACTAGACATCATCTCCAAGACCAATGAATAGGGTCTATCATCTCCTATCATTTCAGTTGCTACATACCCTAAGACAAAGAAAAAGACAAATCATCCATGACTTTCATCTAAAAAGGTTTCTAAGATTTGAATTTTATAATGTATCATATGAGATATCACCAACGTTGCTTCTAAAGGGACTAAGTGCATTTCATATGCAGGTATCCCCATTCAAGGTTGCTCTGAAAAGCACTTCCTGAAACTCATAGGTGTGTTGGTCACATTGGGAGCGAAATTCTCATTGTTCTGGAATCTCCACTTGGCGAGTGCCTTCTAGAAGAGTTCACATGTGTCAAACTTTGAACCCATGTGTCCATTTTACCTCTACAATATTGGGAACATGCCTTTCCTATTAATAGAAAGTCATTGATTGTAAAACTACCTTCAGCTCCTCTATAAATTGAGCACAGATCCTAGTGCTTGGTAAGGAAGAATTTGAATAGAGAAACGCTGGTGGAATTTCAATTGAGGAGTTGATTTGTGTAACATGCTGATGGAGAGATCTACATTGTGATGAGGTTGGGATGCTGCTGGAGATGGTCACTTCAAATCAATCACTGGGTTGTAACCTCCCCTTCTATCCATTAATAAATATTGCTGCTTACTTTCCCACATATATATCTGTATAAGCTCATATTTTCCATATTATGAATTTTTATCTGATGTATATGGTTTATGTTTCATTGATTTAAATAAATAACTTGAATATACATCTGTATTATTGCTATCTTTTGCTATTTAGTGTTCATCTTTGCAGGAAATATTTTCGGACATCTAGCTTGGATTTGAAGCTACAGCAAGAGTGACAGAAGGATAATAGGAAGCACTTGAACTCCAAGTAAGTTCTTTGATCTGTTATGTGTGTCTATTTATAGTTAGGAAAAGTAGTCCCAAAGTATTTAATATGTTGTTCTAGATAAGCACCTGTCTAGGGAAGAATGTTTTATCTGTAATCCATAATTCTGCATAACAAATTGGTGACTCTGCTAGGGAATTTACCCTTCATCCTAGGTGTATTTGCCTATGATTTTCTCTGTTTATTCAACCAGTAGCTTTTACTAAGAAATATTAGGTTTTTTGAAATCCAAATTTGCATTTGAATTGTGTTAAACAACTGTGTTTTTCATTGTACACTGTGCCCAATGCACTGTTGGATAGGACCTAGTGCTTTGCATAGCACTGTCTCACTTTTAGGGGTGCTTTGCAGCACACTGTCTCCCCTTAGAGACTATGTTGACCGAAGAGACCATTCGAATTCCATTGAATTTGTCATTTCATTTTGTTTTCAGTTTGTTCTCTGCTGTGTTTTGAAAAACCTGAAGCCTCATATTGACCAGTGAACTTATGTACCTCTTCCTCCTTTGAAAGAATAGTTTGTTCAATGTTTGTTTAAAGAATTTTTATTTATCATTAACGAATTAATTTCAAAGTATTTTCATTGTCGCATTATATCCATTTGATTTTGAAAAGGAATTTGTCGTAAATTCTTTGTTTCCTGATAAGATAAATTGTTGTTTAATTCCTCATTTTTCCTTCAAAAGAGAAATTGTTGTTCTGTTCTTCATTTCTCAAAAGTAAAATACATTTGTTTTTGTTTATTTGATGCACTTAGTTTCCTTTTTTGCATTCATAAAATTAAAGGGACTAAACAGAAAAACATGCATTTGCATGTAGTGTATTCTGTGTTTTTCAAAAGGAACAATTAGGAAAATTGCATTTTAGTTTGTGCTCTTTGATTTGTTTGTTCTCAAATTGATTTCTCTTTCCCTCTAGTAGCTAGGATTTTCATTGAAAAACTAAAATTGAAAGTTTGTTTATCATTCTTAGTTTGCATTTTAGGAATTTATAATACATCATCGCAATGAACCTTGAAGGAAAATTGATAAACAAGATCAACTTAAAATTTATCTCAATTTACCTAACAAAGCATTGGAACCATAACGATAACATTTAGAAGGTCTAGGCTAGAGACATGTTCCAACATTGTAAAACATAGCAGTTGTCGTTAATTATCCGTGATACATTCCAAGTGTGATACCTCACTCAACGTACGTAAGTATATCTTAGCTTGTCCACATACTTTTGAGTATATCGGGCAGTGTTACAGTACGAAATGTATAAAGGGGTGCTCTCACTATGCGGTTTCACATCAGACAACGCTAATACGGACTTGGGCCTCCACGTACGTTCGAGTATATTTGTGAGGAAAACTTCTAAGTGCTATCCATCCATAGTGAACTGAGTCGGCCGCCTTGTAAATTGTGACACCGAACACAACATTCGGGGAGATTGCTTGCCCGTACTTCTTGGTTCGCCAAGAGGTATTCTGCAGTTCACAGTTTCTTGGTAAACCTTTTACCTAGCATTACCCTTTTATTTTGTTTATTTGTTTTTGGTTAAAATAAATCAGTAATCGTGGAAGAACAAAATCCTTTCCCTCGTCGTTCATGTAGATTAGCATTGAAAACACCTTTACCACCAGAATTTATTCCTGGTCAGTGAAGGCGATCACACTCTACCAAATCAAGTACAATTCATACCTCTAGTGAAACATCATCTTCCCATATACCAGAATTAACCTGAAGTTGTTTCTACACATCTTGGTTTGTCTACTATTATAGAGATGGAGTCTTCACAGCTACCCGTGGTCACAATCCATCTAATCAGTGAGACCATACCTCCTAGACCCGACATTGTTAAACCAGAATTTGATCCAGATCTTGTTTCTTATTTTCCAGAACATCTGAATCCCGAATTCGAACAACCGGAATTTATTCCTGCATTGGTCATCCCACAAATTTTTGTAGCCACTGAGTCTCCCATATCACACAGTCAATCTCCTGAAATATACTTTGGGCCTGACGGTGAAATACTTCCACCTGGTTTAATTGCGATTGAAGAAATCCCAGAAGATGAGACACCTTTAAATCCAACCCATTTTGGGGAGGGCTTTTACCTGTACGAGTATTTTCCTCAATCGTCACCATCTTCTTTTGTTGATCCTGTTCCTATTCAAACTCCCGTCAATTCAAAATGGTATACGTTTGGTCAACCATGCTTGAAACAACATATTCGGTTGGGCCATCTGTTCCAACTACGTCAGCACCTGCCCTAACTACCCCATCGATGTTCACAACTTCACCAAAGTCATATTTTCATGGTGGCCCTATGGTCCCGTCAAGTTACAAATCATTATCTAGAATTTTCTCTGGTGCATCTTCAAAACCATGGACTTTACCAATTTCATCGTCTGGTATTCTTACTGGTAATCCTATAGTGAGTACTAAATGAATTGATTCTTTATACACATCATCATGGAAATATCAAGCCGGTTCTTCTGTGTATATTCCTTCAAATAACATATCAACTGGACTCCCAGCATTTGGAGAGCAATATTTTCCATCTTATTATCCTCCTCATGCTGGGGGGAAACCTTTGGTCACCCAATATGACATTACTCCGTCACTTTTTGGTCAACCTAATGTCGAAATGAATTTTTTTCAATGGCAGCCCACTCTGCCTATCCAACCACAAACGGTTGTACACTCGTATCAACCAGTTCAACCTGTTACACCCACATCATTTCCACTTGTTAATACATCTTTACCCCTGTTACATAATCAAAATTTTGTACAAAAACCTTATCAATTGGGTCCTTCAACTCAATACCCTCAAATATTGGATCCACGGACTCCAAATCCTTCGGTTAATTTACAACAACCTATATCTGGAATCATTTATTCACAAGCTGGTTTACCATTTTATGGGATGTCACAACCAAAAACAGGTTATAATTATCCTCAAAAAAATCCAAGTTATCCTAATTTGGCTTATACCATTGATGGATAGACCCCTTGGCAGCCTCAGGCACAAATATCTCATACTTCATTTCAACAAGTAGCATATCCAGGTTTTGGTCAAAAAAATACTCTAGCATTTGCTTTTCAAAAAAAACCCTATCTAGGTCACCAGTAGCAGATTCCTTATGTTGGTACTCAAAGGCTTGTTGCTCAAACAATTCCATCTTACCCTAGCTATGCCCAACCTGACCTTAATAGACAATTGCCTTTTTTTGCAACTTTAGAGTTACTAGATTTAAATTGGCTAACCAATGATCCAATTAACTATGCTCCTTGAGGGCCGATGATACCTCACAAATTACCCTCGGATATTCCTAAGTTCAATGGAAACCCTGGAGAAGATCTGTCGACTCATGTCATGACTTATCATTTATGGTGTTCATCAAAATCCCTGAATGATGATTCTATTCGACTACGTCTTTTCCAGCCTACGTTCACAGGTCTGGCTACAAAATGGTACATTTAGTTACCTAGAGTTTCTTTTGATAATTTCATTGCCCTAGCTATTGTATTTTTGACTCACTTCCAGTTACCCATCCGATATGAAACTGGAACAGAACTCTTGACCAATTTCAAATAGACTAATGCTACTCACATTTCTGATCATATTCATGAGTGGCGTCGTCATCGTAGAATGGTTAAGACATTTGTTCCGGATGAGCTCCTTGCTGAGTGGTTCATTAAGTCCATGTTACCATCTATAACTGAGGATGTGGCTAAGGGTGGAATTTTCAGTGAAGAGTAGGTTATCGCTCGTGCATAATATTTATAATTGATTTATACTCAGTCTACCATGCTCTATGAAAAAATTCCTAATGCATTGAGATCTAATTTTACTGTTCCTCCTCAATTAAAGGACTCCCATGCTGGAGACGACTTGATTGGTACTGCAAGAACACATCATACTACTGCATCTGATCCTGCTCCTTCTTTTGAAATTAATGTCGTGTTTTTTGACAAGAGAAAAAGTGACAAGCAACTTGGAAGTAAGAAAAAGGGGAAATCTAAGAAAAAAAAAATTCTAACTCGAAGGAAAGATCATCTGATCAATCGTCTGAACCTAGGAAACCTCGTTATCCATGCATAATCTGTAATGAGGAACACTTTGTTAGGGATTTTCCTCACCATGTTGAAGTCTCAAAAATCATCAAGTCTTCCCATGCGTCAGTTGTGTTAACAGACCCATTTCCAAATACGAACACAAACTTGGTTGCTACGGATCCAACTTCTAGTTCCCAAGTACTTATGTTATCTGTTGAAAAATATTCAACAGATATTTTGGTGTCAACATGAAATAAATATTATGGTATTCAGGCCATTGATCAACCTACTACCTCGACTACGAATCCGTCTACAGACTCAGTACTGCCTACTATTATTCCTGAATTGACAATAAAGCCACCAAAGGGAGTAATTCACAAATCGACATATAATCCTTGAGCAAGAGCTACACAAAATTATAATATAATTGAAGGTTTGGCTCAATCCCCTTCAACTATTTCTACTCTTGAGGTATTACAAAATTGTCCCTCCAAAAAACAAGCTTTATTGTCGACTATTGGTGGAATTGATCCGACTGATTCTAATCTTGTCATCTTTAATCATACAGGCTATGTGCCACAACTACCAGCAGAATCTACATGCATTATGTCTCTAAATTGTTGGAATTCATTTGGCTCGCCGCACTTATCATAATCATCAACGACGTTGAAGGATTTTGATGGACGAACATATAAGCCTTGTGGTATTATTAATAACCTACACATTGAACTAGGGGAAAAAAAGTGAATGTTGATGTCAAGGTTGTTGATACACCCATTCACTATAATATTCTATGTGGAAGGCTATGGGTATATGCAATGACTACAATTGTTTCTACATATTTTAGAATGATTTCCTTTCCATATAAAAGTACTATCACAGTCATTAATCAACTATCCTTCTTTGCTTCTGCTTCACAGGTAAATGGAAGTGTTCCGTTCATTTATGCACCCCAACTAGCACTTCAGAAAATTGGTGTAGGAATTTTAAAGGATTCCACTCTCATGGGAACCTTTGCATTACCTCTGCCTGCGACGTCGACAAAAATTGCAAGTATAGAGACCTGCTACATGATCTCTTCCACTCCATCCGGCGTAAGGGAGAGTACGGATGATTCTGAAATTGTTACGTTGGATGAGTTTTTGCCACCAAGTCCTATTGAGCTGGCATAGGAATCAATATATTTGGCTTGGGTGACGAATCCAAAATCAGCATCGCCAATTGTTTGGGTTGATCGTTCCTTAGAATTTGGTACTCCATCTGATCCATTTTCCTCAATTTTCTCGACACATGAGAATATTTTAGAAACCATGATGTCAGAAGAAGAACCATGGGAAAGTTATAATTATCATTCCCATATTCCTGATTATGAATAAAAATATCTTAGTGAACTATATCACCCATCGATCAAAAATTTCTTTTCAAATTCTTTTCCTATTAATGAAATCGATTCCGAGCGAAATATATCAAATATTGAAGAAACCATTTCTATCGATATTTCAACCAAACCTAGCATTGTAGAAAACATTCATGTCAGTATATTTAACTCACTAACTCCCTAATTCCCTAATTCGTTCATCCTAGTTGACCACCAAGCCATTAAACCCTTAATCTCTAGTTCACTAATACCATAAATTTAAGTTAAGCATAAACCACTAATCCACTAACCTCAATCCATTACCATAAACCCTTTAATACATAATTCATTACCCATTAAATCAATAAGCAAACCACTAATCTATTTAACCCTTCACCATTAATGTAATAACCAACACATTTTCTAATGATTCATCCTTGACTCACAATTCCTTAAACCATTAATCAACTAACTAATATTCCCTTATCACTAATCCATTAATTATTATAGTTTTAATTGTTCACTGACTATAATTAATTATAATTCAACATAAATAAAATATAACTATTTAATTATAATTCAACATAAGTAAAATATGACTATTCATGATGATGCCAACTATTTCTATATAACTTACTAGCCATTGAAAAATAAGTTCATAAATCCTTTACACATTATCTAACCCAATACTAAAACTAAATTCAATTTGTAAATTTAAGAAACATGAAATCATCCCTCATTCCTGAGAAAACATCCCAAATTCAGAAGTCTTCGCCTTCATTTTGGCAAGGCACAAAGGGAAATCAAGATAAGTGAGCAAACTATCCTCAAAAGCTGGCAGTGGATATTCTGCCAGCTTATAAGACTTCAACGCTCGTGGTACCCACTATTTCTAAATTCTATCAGACACTTGGATGGTAACATAATAGTAAATATGTAACTGGATGCACAACAGGTTGCCCATGTGCAGCGAATGCAAGAGATCAACGGTAACAGTGATCCTATAAATCTCCTTGCAGAACATGATGGGCAACGAAATTAGTTACCAAATATATGTTTTTTTGTTTATTCTTAAGAAAATTTTGCCTATCTAATACGAAAACACAAAAAATTAGAGGCAACAATGATAGTTCTAAACATATTTCATTTATCTTGATTTACCTTATATCCATTGGAATTTCTATAAAATTTTACCTCCAGGTTAGGCCAACGCCCTTTTTAAGATGTAATGCAAAATATATGTTTCTGTAAAAAAATCAAGCTCGCAGTGGAATATCCAGATCAATCATGGTTAAGAAAAGCATAAACAAGAGTTGGGATCTTGATAAGACTCAACAAAATCATGGAATAGTGTCAGAGCATTGGAAAATTGTAAGATGATAAAAAGTAAGATTTGTAGGATAATTATTAATTTATTTATGAAGGGTGAGAAGATGAATAATAAAAGCAGATTATTGTAGATATTACAAAACACACCAAGCCAATAGCCTATGGCCTTTGCTTTTTTATTTGGCTTGGGATTCTAAATCAAGTGTGCAATGAAGTTCCTCCAAGGGATACTTTAACATTGATGGGCAAGGATTGCAGGTAGGAGAAGGTCAAGGATAGGCAAGGATTGCAGGCAGGAGAAGAAGGTCAAGGGCCAAAGAGCACAAGGAAGAAAAATGTGAAGATTTTTTTTCAAAATAGTTAGCAAATATATGTTTTTTGGGGTTTATTTTTAGAAGGACAATTTGTCTGTCTAATACAAAAACACAGAAAATTAGGGACAACATTGATAGTTCTGAAACAGATTTGATTTATCTAGGTTTGAACCGGGTACTTGGCACCTTCTATCCTTTGGAATTTCTATAAAATTTTGCCTCCAGGGTAGGCCAAAGCCTTTTTAAAGAGGTGATGCAAAATATCTGTTTCTGTAAAAAAAAATCAAGCTCGTAGTGACACATCAAGATCAATCATGGTTAAGAAAGCATAAACCAGAATTGGTATCTTGATGGCATTCAATAGAATCATAGTTAAGAAAGCATAAACCAGAATTGGTATCTTGATGGCACTCAACAGAATCATGGAATACTGTAAGAGCATTCAGAAATCGAAATATGATAAAAAGTGATCTTTGTAGATTAATTATTTCTAAGGGAAGAGAAGATGAATAGTCAAAATAGATTATTGTAGATACAAAGCACACCAAACTAATAGCCTAGGGCCTCTGCCTTTCTATTTGATTTGGGATTCTAAATCAAGTGTAAAATGGAGTTTTTCCAAAAGGGTTGGGTCTTGCATTCCTTGATAGTTTAACATTGTGCCCAGTTTTTTTAAAGATTCAGATTTTAAAGGTAGGTCCTATTCTTTATCCAGTGCAGCTTCATAGTTTTAACTCCACTTTTGAGGTGTCTTTCCACCTAGTGTTGCTTCACAGTTCTTCTATATTGTATGATCCTTCCAATTGACTGGTCATTGTTTATTTTTTTAAAAGTTCAGACCACTCCATGCTTCATCTTTCCTTTACCTATGAAGCACAGGTGGTAGACAGAATAGCCATCTTGCTGAAATCTATGTTTAAGAATCTTCAAGACTAGGGGTAGAGTGGGAACCCAAATAAAGAATAGGAGAATCCCCAATGTATTCCTCACAGATCCACTCCCCAGAATCCTAAACAGAGACTTGGGAGGTATTTTTATTGGCTACATTGGACTTGGATTAAAATTCAAGATGCTCTAGCTAGCCAGTGGTATACTTGGCTGAAAAGGTATGATGATGCACAATACAAGCACACTGAATGGAGCATCAATCCTGCAAATGAAATATTGGAGAATGGAGCTCTAATCAAGGGACTAGAAAAAATAAGTGGAATCAAGGTTGTACAACTTGAGGAATCCCCAGTATCCCACTGTGATGAGAAAGACAAAAAAGCCATCCAACAAATTTTGGGAAAATGGATGCAAAGAAGTCAAGGAGGGATGGAAAAGGAAAGGAGAATGAAGAAAGAGAGACAAAATAGATTACATACATTGCAAATACAGCAGTGATTGAGAGAGAAGAATGAAGCAAAAAGGCCCAAGGAAACAATCCAAGGAATGTTTTGCAGTTGTTTAAGAAGGTTTTCGTATGTTATCAAAATGTTTATCATGGATTGCAGGATGGCACCATCCAAGATAATAAAATCTTAAAGGCTATCAATCTGATCTCTAGAAAGAAAATCAGTCCAACTATAAGGAGGTCAAATTTTGTTACAGGGAAGAAATATATAGTGGAGAAAGTCATATCATGCCATTGGAAAGATGTCTAGAATATAGTGCATTAAAGCTCTAAAGGCCACTTCCAAACCACAACAGGGGATTTGGTTGTGGGCACTCCGGTTTTGTATTAAAAATTTTGGTTATCAATAAAAGGAACATCTTTTAATTACCAAAATAAAACAAGATGGTATCACTATTGATATCAAAGAACATTGCAAGGCAAGGGAACTTTGGAGAGACCAATCTAGACCTAAATAAGAGAGAAATCATGTTTAAAAAGAATGCATACCAGGCTTCACAGAACCTTCATGTCAGGACTTGGTTCAAAGGCCATGCCACTGCCTTTCCATACCTTGTGACTAGTTCCATGAAAGCTGGAAAGACTGATCCATGTCTTTGTTTCCTCATCTAAATGAAAGCTGGGAAGACTTTTCCATGTCTTTTTACCAATATTGTAAACAACCACCTCTATCACTAGAAAATCATTAGTTACAAAACACGCATGATCCCCAACGCCTACGTAGCTCATAAATGGGTATTCGGGCTCAATGAAAGTCAGGTATTCTGGCACACAAACGGGAGGCATTCTGGTAATCTCCTTGAACCCTGATGATGAGGACTCCACCTTCAACTTCTCCTTCTCAAACTCCCATATAATAAAATCTTGTAGGAGCTTCTCCCCTTCTTTGAATATGCCTTATTTGACTATGCCCCTTGACACCAGAAGCTGCGATCCACAGGCTAGCAGATAGGGGTACGTTTTTTGTCCATCATCCATCTCTAGAAAAGGTGTAGAGAAAGAAGTCCCCTCTCTGAAGTTGAAGCCCATAATGTTCCAATAATCATCAGTACTTCTCATGAGACAATACATGTAACCTTGACAGAAAACCATTTGGGTCCCTCGACCCATCATTATGGCATTCTTCTGTGGCACTTGCTTTGCTGTTCTCCATGCCCTGTCCTTGGAGTCATATATTTCCATTAAATGTGCATTCCCAAGACTTGAGATGCCCATTAATACTACCTTGTATGTGTCACTACTTTCGCCCTCCTCTGCCATGATCCCTGCTACATCAATTGTTGTGCATTTGGTAGAGGGGCGTTGTAGCAGAGTTTTTGTAAGAGGATTGCATGCAAATAAAAATGGTGAATTTATTAACAAGAATAGGCCTACCGCTGATCCCAATATTTTTCTTCTTCTATTATTTTCATTTTCTATGAAAATGGAGGAGGTCGTCTTCCAGGTTCGTGTGAAGAAGTAGTAAGTCAAGCTGCTATCATAATTTACAGGATGCACAACGAGCCATGGGTTCATGTTAGGAGGCTTCTTTCTCCACATTTTTTTGATGAAATTGTGTGATGACAAGAGATTATTCCACTGCTTTGAGACGCTACTGGATTTTAGATTAATTTAAACTAGTTTAATTATAGGTAAATTTGTTGTAACATTGAGTTAACAAATGTAAAGTGCTATTTTTTTTAAAATAAAAACATTTTTTTCAATGGATAAAATTTTGAAAATTTTCCCTCGTAAAAATTTGGGCTTCTCTCCATGAGAAATTTGAATGTCTAGACTTTTAAAGATCTAGTCCTTCTTAGTAAATGTCACTTTTAAAGATCTAGTCAATTAATGTCATTTTATTTTTCTAGTTATTATTATACTTACTATATTATTAAATGTTATTATTTATTTGTATTATATTATATTATATTATTTACTTATCACCTTCATTTAAATTGAATCACATGTTGAAAGTCCAACAATAAATTGTAGCACACACACTAGTGTGGGACCACAGGTCCTAGTGATACATTAGTGTGAAGGCCAATTTAATTAAATAAATTGGTGCAATGTCTAATTTAATTTTCCCTTAATTAAATTGGACAATGATATGTAATCTTATCTCATAATCACTTGTAATAGTTAACTGAGTGTGATAAACTCAGTTAGCTCATGTATTTCGAGTTGAGGGTGGTTGGTGAGGCATGCAGAGTGATTCTATTAGTTATGGAGTTCGAATTGCAGTTGGTCCATTAATTTAATGCATGAGTAATCAATTAACTTAGTTAGGTGAGTTAAAGTATGTTGAACTAGTTGTAACTGTTTGTTGCACTAGCAAGAGATCAAGAGAATAAAATCATATTTAATTCACATGCAGTGATCTACCAGGCAACTAATGATTTACTATTAATAGCTGCATGCATGTCAGTTCCAGTGGAGACCTATTTGAGACAAAGGTTAAAGGGATGTTAACTATCAATTGTGTGATTAGTAGGTAGCCTGCATGCAACCAAACATCCATTGGATTGCCCATGATCCTTGCGCAGTTTTGGAAGGTTTAAATTCATAAAGAATAGGGATTGCATTCCACATGAATTGCGCAAGCAAGGTAGGCTGATTGGATGCTGAGAATTGGCTTGGTCGATTTTGTATGGGTGAGTGTGAGATAGTTGTGAGAGTGCATGAGACTCTTCTGAGAAGAGTGCATTGTAATTTTTCATGATTATATGGTGAATATAAAATAGAAGATAAAGGGGTTTTGAGCAGTAAGCTTTCCCCGGGAAAATATCTATGTTGTGGTTTGATTTGATTCTTTCTTTACTTGTTGTGATTGGCGATCATGTTTAAATTTCGCAATTTAATTGTAGAAGGATTCAGTATCTATATTTGGTACATTTCTTGATCGGATTGAATAAATTGATATACATATGTTTGTATAATTTCTACATGGTATCAGAGCACAGGAAATCACTATAGTGGAGGAGAAGTTGATTTTGTGACTGAATATAATTCTAATTTGAAAAAGTATTCTTGGTGTGACAGGAAGATCAGGATTGAAATGGCTTTCAATGGCTTGAGATTCGAGTATGCACTCGAGGGAAGTTCCAATTATATTGTGTGGAAAGACAGGATGGAGGAAGTATTGGAGGACAATGGGTTGAAATCATTAATTGACATGACATTCCCAAACCCGCTGTAGCAAATGCTGTAAATATTGATGCTTGGAAAAAGAAGGTTGCAAAGGTGAGGAGGATCTTACTGGAGGGAGTACGAGACCACATTGTCTCAAGTCTCCATGGAAAAGAAACACCATATGAAATGTGGAAAGCTTTGACAGATCTATTTCAGATCAGCAGTGATCATAGAAAATTGGCACTGAAGGACAAGCTCAGGAAAATCAAAATGGTGAAAGGTGACACCATTCTGAAATATTTAATAAATTTTTTCCAATGTTGGGATGAGCTTGGGAGCGTCAGAATTACATTCACGTATGATGACTTGGTGAGCCTAGCTCTTCTAGGACTTCCCAAGAGTTGGCATAGTTATCAAGAATGTCAATGGGAGGGAGAAGATGCCAGATTGGGAACGACTTTGGTCAGATTTGGTGCCAGAAGAATTCAGGAGGAATACTAGGGATGGATCTTCATCTAAGATAGATGATGAAGAAAATTGTGCTTTGGCTACCAAGGTGAAGAAGGGGAAAGGAAAGAAATTCCATTCCAAATCTGAGTACGACAAAGATGGAAAGAAGCGTGACATATCCAGAGTGAAGTATTTTCACTGTCACAAGCATGAACATTATGCCACTAATTGTCCACAAAAGAAGAAGAACAAGAAGGCTTCAGGATCTGCAGCTGGTGAGGCTTTGGCCTCACAATTTGAGCTTGAATTCTCACTCATTTCATGCATGGTGTCAAGTGTAATGGGATCAGTGTGATACTTGGATAGTGGTGCATCCTTTCACATGACGAGAGACAAAGAACTTTTTAGTAGCTTGGAGGAGAAGGACCTCCAGATGCATATTGAAATGGGTGATGAAGGGAGGTACGGTGCTACTAGGATTGGTACAGTTACCTTCCAAATATAGTCAGGTAAACCATTCTTATTAAAAGATGTAATGCATGTACCAGGCTTGTAGAAAAATTTAGTCTCAGTCACAATGTTGGAGGATAGAGGCTATGATGTTGGTGAAGGAAAAGCTTTCCTTCGACACAAAGCAACAGGACAAGCCAAGAAGATTTGGATTCGTGTGAAGAATCTCTATAAACTTGATGTAGATGGCTGCACAACATTGATGGGTAAGGCAGAAAAAGTGGTGAGCCAAGATGAGGGTGAGTTATGGCATAGGAGATTGGGACATATACACCATGGAGCCTTTAAGGTCATGCAACAAATTTCTATGGGTCTTCCCAACGGTACTCTTGCGCAGTTAAACACATGCAAGGGATGTACTATGGGGAAGTATGAAAAGTCCACTTTTCACGAGAAGGAGAACCGAGCTTTGGAAATCCTTGAGAGAGTTCACTCAGACGTGTGTGGACCATTCTCTACTACTTTGAAAACAAATAATAAGTAATATGTAATCTTTGTTGATGATTTTTCTAGAAAGTGTTGGATCTACTTCATGTAGAAGAAAGATCAGACGTTCTCAAAATTTCTTGAGTTCAAAGCACTGATGGAGAAAGACATGGGGAAGCATGTGAAGGCTCTTAAGAGTGACAATGGTGGTGAGTGCATCTCCAATGAATTCAAGAAATTTTTTAGCAAAGAAGGAATTCAGAGAGAGTTGATTGCACCTCATAACCCACAACAGAATGGGGTTGCAGAAAGAAAGAATATAAATTCAAATTCTCTTCTTAATAATTACTTGTGAGCTTACTTGAGTTACTTATGTATTCTCTTCTTTAGATTATTTAGTCTTTCATCAAGTCAATTATCAAAATACATAAGACACAGAAATTAGGCTCCTAGAGCCAGGGAAAAACCTCTCCCTCTTGGAGAGGAAAACCCATGAGAAATTATTCTTATAGACTTTCAAATGAGAAGTAACAAGACCGAGACTCAGACCCTTAACCTATGTATGCTTCCAAGACCTTGTTATGATTTTTTTGTTGTCCTCTAATTCTCATCCTTCTTTTCTACATCAATATGCACCAACACTCGGTCTCTATCTTCTATGATCCATTTGTAGATAGGAAGGTAAATCACAGATTTACCTTCCTTCTATTTTCATAGTCCTTGCATCAAACCAAAATTCAACTTTTAGCATTATATAACAATGAATCAGTGTATCTCAGATTTGTCCGGATATAGGTTACTATATATAGGTCACAGACATCTTGTCACATGTTCCCTTCTGATTAATCTGCAGCTTCATCAATGTGATTCTTACTTATTTATTTAGACCTACATTGTTCACATCAGACTTATTCGAAACTGATCTTTACTTTCTTCATTAGATAAATCTGCTCTTAATACCTTTCAACCTTGCTTGACCTTCACATGTTTTTCCAGATTTTATCATTCTGAAAAATCTCAGAGACATCTGCATCTCTTTTTATATCAGCATTATATCCGCATACACTATTTATATATATTACATTATATTCGCATACACTGTCTATATATACTGCATTATATTTTCATACACTGTCTATATATATTGCATTATATTTGCATACACTGTCTATATATATTGCATTATATACACATTTACTCCAAGACATTTTGCATTCAAAACGTTGTAGCATTCCAAAAATATCCAATCTTTATGCAAAATCCTATATATAGTCCGAACACCTTAGAATATTTTTCGAATTTCATATTCAAGTGACTGCAGAACCTCATGTATATATAGTCTCCATGACCTTGTTTTAGGCCGACCCTTCAAATAGCTAGAAGGCCGACTTTTACTTTTGTTCATAGGCCAACATGGAGGACTTGTATTCTAGTGTTGTAAGTGTAGCTTGGAGCATCATTTAGGAGCCATTTCTTCACGAGGTTTATAGCAAGGTCTTGGAGCATTCACTAGCCACTTCATATACATGACACTTGATTATATTCATAACCAAAAGACAACCCTAATAGACATCAAGAAGAAGTTTTTTGACCTATAATAAAATCTTGCTCATGAAACCCATGAAGTAAGTACAAAATGCATTTTATTATTTTTGTCTTCTACTTTACATAAATCCATAATTACATAATCAAATATGAAGACTAACCTAGTTACACTTTTCAACACTCCCCCTTAACTATGGAGGTATTCATATAGGTACATGGTCACTTTCAAATTGAAGAATCTCATAAGAAGAATCAGATTGGTAATCAAAACTATATATCATCATATCAACCAGCATTGTCCTAGTGCAAGGCCTTAACTAACAACCCCATCTCTCAACGACATGATGGGCTACAATGCTAGTGAGACACATGACTTATGTACACCATATTCATTGTCTCTCCAAGGTACATACTCCACCCAGGTGTTCCCAAAGTAAGACCTTCTTGGACTATTCTTCTCTTAGGTAACTAGCCCTCAAAAAATATCGGTTCCCGACTACTCTTATATTGAATTCCCTAACACATTCTCAAAGAGGATCGAATGCCAAAATATTACCCATAGCTCCATTCTGTCTTCCCAAGTGAAGATCATAATTGTGTGTCTATTTTTCCCTCTTAGCCAGGGAGGACCTATTCCACAAAGGAATGTACTCATTCCTATATAAGGAATGTACCTAGGCTCAGTCTTAGGAATTGCCCAGTTTCTTCCAAGTAAGAAACTGATCACCAGTCTCCCTCTCAATCAGGGACCTCCAACAACAATGGTGAGACACCTAGCTACTCATGAAGAATTTCTCCCCTCAATGTCATGCACTTCGATATTGAGGAATCTTCAACTTTTGGCTTCATAGGGCACAAATCATCCATCACTTTCAGTCACAATTCATGTCCACTATCAGAAAGTGATTCATCAGTCTGTCTCATCTGATTCACCATTATTCCATGCTTCTTTCCTTTGAATCATCTCCAATCATCATACATCCTTTCTCATGATTAGCAGCCCTGCACAAATTCATCCAAATAAACATATACATATGAACTTTTAAAACAAAAGTTACCTCAGTGATGATATTTCACCATGACATCTTCTCGTAGGCATCGACATCCTTTATTCAGATTGACACATCTCCTAATGATATGTTTTTTCAAGGGTATTATTCTTTACCAGACTTCTGTCAGAGTCTACATATCCTCCCAGGATATCTCCTAGTCACATCTTCTCGACTTTCAGATGATAACTACCTCTTTACATGTTTGCATTTCATGATCTCTTCCTTTATGCACATTCTTCATTCCCAGGAACTTACACATTTTCCAGTTCCTCGTTCATATACAACCACCTCATATTCCACGAGGATATATATATTATGTTGATTTCATATGTTAGTGCACTGAGAGATCCTCCTTCATAGATCACACATCTTAATATAGAAGTCTATTACCTACAACCATATGACATGAATTCACAACAACCAATGTCAGCATATAAATATGTACATGCCTCATACCTCGACATGTAATTCATCCTTCAGCAATTTTACTAGAATGAAGAGCTTATTTCCCTTGGCATGTTCCATAGATATGTCATCACATCCCATAATTCAGTTTTTCATGATGACCCTTGATATTGATGACTACCTTTCATAAGTATTGTTATCAGAGAGGTTTTATAGGAGCTATTTTACCAAGAACTCCCATCGTGATTTGATCAGGATGCTACATTGCTTCCTATCACACAACCAACATAAATCACTTAAAGGAGAAGATGATCTCAATCATAGTGGAGATCCCTCGCTTCTTCTTTCTTAGATTTCTTTGCATCAGGTTCTTCTCTCATTTGTGAGATACGGGCTTCTTCCCTATTTCTCTTGTCCTTTTTAGATTTAGGACAATTTCTTTTATAATGCCCAAGATCATCACATCCAAAGCATCATGATTTGTCTATACTATTATGAGGGAAAAAATTACCGAATCTTCCTTTCTTCCTTGATGTGGCTGCAAAGGCTTGATTCCCTTCACTTGAACCTATAACACCTTTGGCTTTTAATCTTGTTTCTTCTATTTTACATAGAGATCCTAAATCCTGGAATGGTGTGGCTTATTTCTTCCCATATAAACATGAAGTCAAGTTTCCCCATTATTCTGGTAGAGAATTGAGCACCACTGTAGTCATCTCAGTGTCAGACATTACTTCTCCCAATTCCTGTAGTTGATATCAGAGAGATTGCTTCTCCTACAGTACTCACAGAGAATGTCTCCACCAATTTTTTCATATATTTCTTTTGATGATTCTAGATTTGGTACATCATAAATGAGAGAGTCTTTTATGGATTTTGTAAGAATCCTTTGGGCTCTTATATCTCCCTTCATGTATTTGGCATGACTTCATTGTCCTTGTCTTCTATGTAGGAAATTTTGAAACACTAACCAGTTTGATGTTTTATGTAGGAATTGACAAGGTAAGTTCCTTAGATCAAGAACCAAAGGTCACCGCCCAAAAACAGATCAAAAATCAGTACACCAGTATAATCACGTGGTTAAAACCCTCGAAGAGGGAAACAATCCATGACCTGAGCCAACGTAGCCACTTCAGGCAATTTATTAATATAAAAATAAAATTTACATACGTTTCTCTCATAAACGGTTACCAGAAAAATGACCCTCCATGCTCTTTAAATAGAGATCATGGAAAAATCACGTGTTAAGCCACAGATCAAGTGTCGTTAATTCCGAGGAGAGAGATAACCATTGTATCACTACAAATCGTGACCGTCAGATTATAAGTTACAAATGTACATGGTAAAGAAACACACTTTACCTAACTCTACACTAGACTAAGTTATTCTTAATTATTTCCTATGTGTCGGAATATCCTAACATCCCCCCTTAAGAAAAACTTGGGATAGGATTGAAGGATTTACAAAGGTGACACAAAAGGAGCCTATTTCCTATGTGTCAAAATATCCTAACATCCCCCCTTAAGAACAAATTGGGATAGCATTGAAGGATTTACAAAAGTGACACAATAGGAGAACGAAGGAAGCATTAGAGCCTATCCCCCCTTAATGACAACTTTCCTAAACTCCAAGCATGGTTCGAAGTTTGGTAAACTTCGCTTCTTTGAGATCCTTTGTAAAGATATTGGCTAATTAATCATTGGTTGGATAGTACTGCACTTCAAGAACACGATCATGAATGAGCTTTCTGATGAAGTGTATGTGGAGTTCAATGTGTTTCATACACTGATTTTGAACTAGATATTTACATCACTGAATGGCACTCTGATTATCACACCAAAGCGTAGTTGGATGCTGCTGATGGAGACCAAATTCAGACAGGATCTGACGAAGCCACATGGCTTCCTTGCTGGCTTCAACTGCACCACGATACTCTGCTTATGCTGAAGAAAGAGAAATAGAACTTTTTTTCTTACAAGACCATGTAATAGGTCCTGAACCAAGAGTGAACACATATCTTGCAATAGACTTTCGATCATCAGGGTCACTAGCTCAATCAGAATCAGTGAAACCAGTCAACAATGGAGATGCTCCTGCACTGTAATGAATCCTGAACTGAACTGTACCATGAATATATCGAAGTATTATTTTAGCTGCTTTCCAGTGACTTTCATGAGGTTGAGGCATAAACGGAGCGACAAGACCAACGACAAAGGAAAGGTCGGGATGGGTATGGTTTAGATACAAAAGTTTACCAACAAGTTGATGGTATAAGGTAGCATCAAATTCAGGGGTAGTACAAGTGACTGAAATCTTGACTCCAGAATAAAAGGGATAAGGGGCAGGCTTACAGTCTTCCATGTGAAAGTGGTGTAGAAGATCACAGGCATACTTGGACTGAGAGATGGTAATGCCTTCCTTGGATTGCAAGTGTCCTAAGTCTGTCATTTCAAACTTCTTTTTGAGGCTAAAATTCACATGGTTTATATGGTTGGGATCACTACCAGTAAGGATAAGATCATCAAAATAAAGAACAAGGATGGTGAAGGACTTACCCACTTTCTTGGTGTAGACAGTGTTGGTAGAATGACACCTAGAAAAGCCATTATCTAATAGAAATCTATCCATTTTGGCATACCAAGCCCGAGGAGATTGTTTGAGACCATAGAGAGACTTCCTAATGCGACAAACAAGGCTAGAGTCATTTTGGATAAAGCCAAGGGGTTGTTCCATGTAGATTTCTTCATGTAAATATCTATGTAAGAAGGCAAATTTGACATCCATCTGATGAACTTCCCATTTTAAGGAGGCAACAAGGGAAAGAACAAGGCAGATAGAATTAATTTTGGCAACAGGGGAGAAGGTTTTAGCATAGTCAATGCCTTCAACTTGTGAAAATCCTTTAGCGACAAGACGAGCTTTATGTCTATCCACTTTTCCATCTGGTCCAAACTTTGTTTTGTAAACCCATCTACATCTGAAAATTTTTCTTCCTTTTGGAAGAGGAACAAGATCCCAAGTATCATTCACTAATAAGGAACGATATTCTTCATTCATAGCTTCATCCCAATCTGGATTACCAGAGGCTTCTTCAAAGGTTTTTGGATCAAGATTTTTGGGAACTTGAGCCAATAAGGAAGAGACTCTTTCGAACTAAGAATGTGTACGTCGTCGATCAACAGGGTCACCTGCAAGAGAACCTGCTGCATCCCGAGTAGAGCGGACCCATCTTGGAAGAGATGGAGTAAAAGGAATAATTTCAAGAGGTGGATGAGGATAATCATCCTCTATGTCATCATCTGAACTAGAAGGGATTCTCTTAAAAATAGAAGAGAGAGAGAGAGAGAGGTGGCACATATGCCGAATCAGGCTCGCGGGCCAAATGCGACACACCTGTCGAACTAGGCTCGTAGGCCGATATATTTTCATCAAATTTCACATCTCTTCTAATGATTATATATTTGGATTTTGGTTGAAGAAGTCTATATCCTTTGACATCTTCAGAATATCCAACAAAAGTGACTTACATCTGGTTTGATTGAGCTCCAAGCTTCTTCTGGAGTTATATTCTTTAAAACATTAGTAGGAGTGCGATTTACTATGTAGTTTGCATAGTTAATTTCTTCTGCCCAAAAATTGAGACCAAGTCCTTTAGATTGAAGCATACAATTAGCCATTTCTTTTAGGGTGTGATTCTTCCTTTCAGCTACACCATTTTGTTGTGGAGTATATGGAACGATACGTTGCAATTGAATTTCACACTCAATGTAGAAGTTGATAAATTTGTTGTTAACATATTCTCCTCCATTGTCTGATCTTAACTTAAGAATTTGATGTCCAGATTATTTCTCAACAAAGGCCTTAAAGGCCAAGAACATGTTAAAAACTTCACCTTGAGTTTTAAGAAGTATACCCAAGTGCATCTGGAAAAATCATCAATGAAAGTTAAGAATTACTTGCAACCAGAGAAAGAAACAACAGGAAGTGGACCACATAAATCATTGTGCACAAGCTAAAAAGGGGTTGAAGCGTACCAAGAGGCACATTTGTCAAAACTATCCCGATGATGTTTTTTGAGTACACATCCAGAGCAAACACCATCTCCGCAAGATACCATAGGAAGGACCGTCACCATATTTTCCTTACATAGAGTGTGAAGAGAGCGATAGTTTAAGTGACCAAATCGCTCATTCCAAATTTTGCTCACATCATCATTATGAGCAACAAAAACGGAGGGAAGACATCATGACCCAAAGTTGTCAAACTTATACAACCTTGTGGAATCATCAGCAATGCCAGTAGCTAAAATATGTTTAGGATCTTTGAGGTCCTTGATTACAACATCATGAGCTGAGAATTCTACTATTTTCCCTTCACCTGAATGAGTTATCTGATAAATAGAGAGAAGGTTGCATGACAAGGTAGGAACACATAGTACATCATTAAACTGACCATTATCTAGATGAATGGTTCCAGATCCTACAACACTAAGAGATTTATCATCACCAACATAAATATGTTTGGTGTTACAATCATTTAAAGAAGAAAACATGGCTTTATTTTTGGCCATGTGATAAGAAGCTCCAGAATCAATGAGCCACTCATGAGAATGAGAAGAGGAAGATACATTTAATGCATAACCATATCTTGATGCTTGACAACCACAAGAAGAAAGTGCCATTCCTGAAGACAAAGGTGAAGAGTGCTCCAAATTGATGTTGTGCTTCTTCATTGATGCTTCTAAGGCTTCCATCTTCTTAAAACATTTAGACTCTATATGGCCATCACGATTGCAAAAGTTGCAATGTCTATCTGTCTTCTTCCCTTTGTTTTTATTTGCCTTATCATTTTGGTGAGTTGATTTTTCAGTTTGCAGCTGAAATTGCTTAGGACCCTTGTTTGGTTTTGCACCATACTTTTTAGGATACTGCTTCTTGGGATTCTTTTGATATGATTGTTGTTGGGCTACTAAGGCTTTCTTAGAAGCATTTCCAAAAGTGATAAGACCAAGGTGTAAGATTTTTTCTTGTTCTCTTATCAAAGAATGACAAAAGGCATCAAAAGATGGGTTCTTATAGGTGGTTCCTGAAGAAATTATCGCTTCTCTAATGGAATGGAAGGAGGAAACAAATACAGATTTTGCAGGGCCAAGCTTAGTAAGAACACAATAGATGATGCTACCATCTTCCTTTTTGACTTTACAACCTTCTAAAAGAACTCGAAGGGTCTTGAATTTGGACAAAGAATCCTCAATAGAGGAGAAATTATTGGGGTCCAAAGTAAGCAACTCATTTTCAAGCTGATGGGCCCTGATTTGATTTTGGATGCCAAAGACAGTATTTAGCTTGTCCAGGGCTTCATGAGGGGTGTCAATGTCAAGGATATGAAATCGAAGATCTTGAGAAATGGACATTCCTATCAATCATCATGCTTGATCTTGTTTATTTTCCCATTTAGCAACTTTATCATCATCATTAGGTTTATTTTCTAGCCCTGTGGCTATTCTATAAATCCCTTTACTTCTAAGTATATCTACCATGTCAGGTAGCCATTGGAAATAATTGGTGTTGTTAAGAATAATCAAGCATGCACTTTCCATTTTTTTTTTTAAACTGAAGCTAAGAAAAACTAAAACTAACTATTCCAATGGAAATATCTTGAAAAATTAGGCCATTTAAAAAAAAACGGCTCAAGAAATGGCTTATGGATGAAGAATTTATGCCTTTTGAAAAAATTGAGTTGTAGAAGCTGAATAGTTACGGGAATGTTTTGAAATTTGGTGATCAAGTTCAACTTTTAAAAAAAAATCCCGCTCCTTTAACAAATTTTTTTTAGAAAAAGAAGCTTGAGAAAGAGACTTGAGCCCAAGACCTCTATTCTTATAAAAAACTCCTCACCAAGTGAGATAGTAAAAATATTCCATAGATGTTTGAAAGGAGGAAGGGTTTTTTTTTTCTTTTAAATCTTCGGTGTGCATGCCTTTTCTTGCACAAAAAAACACAAAAACCGAACAAAAAAAAAATGAAATGCAAGCCTTACGGCAGAATGTTATATTTTCGGTTAACCTTACTGGCAACTATCAAATTTTTCACTATTTCTGATTTCCCGAGATCACACAAAGATGCGGGGAAAGAGAATACATAGCAAAAAAATTCCCTTTTCTTGTTTCTAATTTGCTGAGATCGCATGCAACGCAGAGCAAAGAGAATACACAGAGAAGAAGGTATAGCTCTAGAAAATAAATAAAATGTAAAAACCGAAAATAAACAGAGAGAACTGAAATAAGCGGAACTATTAACAAATATAACTGCAAAACACATGCCTTATACCTCCATATCTAAACTATCATAAATTTGGCAATCAGAAACCTTTTCACATGAAACAAAAGGCATTCCTCACTGTAACAGACGTTCCGGACACAAAAGAGAAGTTCTCCAAGCCAAAAAATGTTCATAAATAGTAGATCTATAAAACATCATTCACATGCAGTCAAACCGACTTCGGATTTTGATCAACAACAGATGCGGCCCTCAAAATAGCTCCGATACCATGTAGGAATTGATAGGGTAAGTTCCTTAGAATAAGAACCAAAATTCACTGCTCACAAAGAGATCACAAATTAATACACCAATTTAATCATGTGGTTAAAACCCTTGAAGAGGGAAACAGTCCACGACCTGAGCCAATGCGGCCACTTTAGGCAATTTATTAAAATAAAAGAAAACTTACATATGTTTCTCTCATAAATGGTTACCGAAAAAATGATGCTCCATGCTCTTTAAATAGAGATCATGGACCAATTGAATGCTAAGCCACGGATCAAGTGTCATCAATATCGAGGAGAGAGATAACCATCAGATCACTACAAATCGTGACCATCAGATTATAAGTTACAAATGTACATGGTAAAGAAACACACTTTACCTAAATCTACACTAGACTAAGTTATTCTTAAATATTTCCTATGTGTCGGAATATCCTAATATTTTATTTGCAAAGAAGACATTTTGATAGATTCACATGAATTCATAAGGATATTTGCTTGAGCATATGCTTTTCTTCTTCTATCAGTTTTCTTGTTGAAGATGATGGTAGGAACTTCCTCTTAAACTGATTTTAAAGTTGGTGATCTTGGATCCTTGATGATCAAGGATTGCTTCAGAATGGAGGTGTATTCAATAGTGTTGGGAGGTGCTTAATGATTCATCTTCTAAAAATTTCAAGAATCTTTGATGTCAAATATTACCTCCTTGATGTGTGGATTCCTTGAATAAGGGTGAAAGTCTTCTTGAGATGGCTTGAGGATTTCCTTGCAAACTGATTTCACCTTATAATTTAGACTTTGAATTTTGCTTTAATGCTTTCTAGAAAAGTGAATTTTTATCCTTGAGTGTCTCTTTGTCAAATAGCCCTTTTTCTTTAGCACCTTAGCTCTGATACGATGTTGAGAATTTGTAGGGATGGTGATTAGTTCAAATTCTCTTCTTGATAATTACTTGTGAGCTTACTTGAGTTACTTATGTCTTCTCTTCTTTAGCTTATTTATTCTTTCATCAAGTCAATTATAAAAACACACGAGACACAAAAATTAGGCTCCTAGAGCTAGGGAAAAACCTCTCCCTCTTGGAGAGGAAAACCCATGAGAAATTCTTCCTATAGACTTTCAAATGACAAGTACCATGACTGAGACTCAGACCCTTAACCTATGTATGCTTTCAAGAGTTTGTTATGATTTCTTTGTTGTCCTCTAATGCTGATCCTTCTTTTCTACACCAATATGCACCAACACTCGATCTCTATCTTCTATGATCCATTTGTAAATAGGAAGGTAAATCACAGATTTACCTTCCTTCTATTTTCGTACAACAATGTAATCCTTGCATCAAACCAAAATTCAGCTTTTAGCATTATATCACAATAAATCAGTGTATCTTAGATTTTTTTGAATAAAGGTTACTATATATAGGCCACAAACATCTTGATCCGAATTTATGCAGGAACACAACAGAATAAACATATAAACATAAATACAGAGATGCAGCGAAAATAACACTTCATTTCATTAATATCAAAGAACTGAAATTTGCTTACAGACAGAATGGAAATAAAACTAGCTAGGGCGCTGGTAGCTATCTCTGAGAAGACATGTGGCGGCTACAGGCCTCTGAACTGAGTTACAATGAGGCTCGAGGGCCTATTTATCATTTAGAAACAATGGGAAATCCTAAATAGCCAAAACCCTAACCCTAGGAGATGAAGCGCCAAAACTATGGGCCCCGTTTGGGTAAATTGGTGTTTCAACTTCCCAGGGGCGTAACTTTGGCATACGATCTCCGTTTGACGTGTACCATACCTCGTTAGAAAGATCTATCTGAGGAATACAAATTTGGAACGAGCAACATCGGTCCATGGACCCATGTTGCTCTCCATTTTCCCAAAAAACGTCGTTTAGGGCCTCAAAACGGCTCCGGAAGTTTAGGACCCGAAAAACTGCTAAAAATAGTAAACTGTGCCGAAACTGAAAAGCTGAAATAGACAATGGTGGAGCCCCAAGTGGAATAGGCGGGTGACCACCAATATCCACCTGGATCATTCCTCCCCCCTTAGGAAGCAATGGTCCCCATTGCGTTAAGTTCCTCCATGAGATGAGGAAATTTCTGCTGAACTTGGTCCTTGGTGAACCACTTTCCTTGGTGCAGGAGTTGGCCGGCTTTGACAACCCGATATAGTTGGATCTTCTGCTGGCGAGTGTTCTTGATTTGCATGTCCATGATGCAATCTGTGGTGGCCTGTTCCATGCAGTCTGGATTTAACTCAGTTGGTGTGAGTTGTTCTGCAATGTCCGAGGTGTCCGGTAGAGGTGGGAAGTAAGGACGAAGGCGATCCACATTGAAGACTGGGTGCAGACCAAGGAATGGTGGAATACTGAGCTCGAATGCATTGTTCCCTATAGCCTTGGTGATGGTGTACGGCCCGTATCGGAGCGGGCGAAGCTTGCGGTGGGGTCCAGTGAGGCGCTCCTTCTGCAAATGTAGCCATACTTTGTCACCCACCTGGAAGTTGTGTGGCACCCGGTGTTGATCATGGTGTTGCTTGTACTTGGCATTGGCTCTGTCCAATATATCATGAACCTGTTGGCAGATGTGTTGAATGCGCTCGATGAAGCTACTTGCTTTTTCAACTTCAGACTGGACATGAGCTGAATTGGCCTGAGCAGCTGCAAATGGCATGGCTACGTCGATGGGACATAGTGGCTGGAATCCCAAGCCCACCTGAAAGGGGCTATGGCCGATTGAACTGTGGAGAGCCTGATTATAACTATGTTGTACATAGGGGAGGCTCTCGTCCCATGTGCGTGGATGATTTGAATTGTACATGCGCAGAATGTGTACAATCATTCTGTTGACGACCTCTGTCTGGCCATCTGTTTGGGGATGGAAAGCTGTGGACTTGGTGAGATTGGTATCCAACATTGACCAGAGGCTGGACCAAAATGTGCTGAGGAACCTACTATCCCGATCTGATATGATAGACTGTGGGATCCCAAAGTGCACCCACACTCGTTCAAAGAAGAGTTTAGCAGTGGCTTCTGCTGTGATATTCTTCTTGCAGGCCGCCATAATGGCCATCTTCGAGAATCTGTCGACGACCACAAAAACACAGTCATTTCCCTGCTTAGTAGAAGGCAGGCCCGACATGTAATCCATGGAGATGGATTCCCAAGGTCGACTAGGGGTAGGTAGAGGAGTATATAGGCCTTGCTTCTTGATGGTCAGTTTGGCAATGGCACAAGCAGTGCAGGATCTGATGTGCTTCTCGACATCCTTTCGAAGGTTCGGCCAATAGAAATACTTCTGTAGTATTGCTACTGTTTTCTCGACCCCGAAATGCCCAGCGACTCGACTGTAGTGTGCTTCCCATATCATCTTGGCACGCGCGCTTGAAGGAACACAAAGGTGTCCCAGGTGACATAAAAGTGCATCTTGGAGGTGAAAATTTGGAACTTGCGTGCCCCCCAAGAGTGCCTTGTAAGTGTGGCCGAATTCTGGGTCACTCTCATAGAGAAGCGGCCAATCAGAAGTCTCGTGCCCACAAGAGTTGAGCACGGTGGTGAGTGCCACGATCGGTGGTCGACTGAGGCAGTCTGCAACATTATTGGTGCTACCCTTCTTGTACTTGATGTTCAAATGAAACTGTTGCAGATATGTGGACCACTTCTGATGGTGATCATTCTGCAACTTCCCTTGTGTCTGTATGAACTGCAGGGGCCTGTGGTCTGTGTGGATGATTGTTTCCTTCCCCAAAATGTAATTCTTCCATTGTCGACAAGCTTTCACAATGGAGTACATTTCTTTGTCATATGTGGGGTACTTGCGAACTGTGTCAGACAATGTCTCACTGTGAAATGCCACTGGATGTCCCTGTTGAGTAAGAACTGCCCCAATAGCATAGTCAGAGGCATCTGTCTCGATCTCAAATGGCTGTTGCAAGTCTGGTAAAGTGAGCACTAGGGCAGAACAGAGGCGGTTTTTCAGTTCTGTGAACGCCTTCTGTTGAGGTTCCGACCAAAAAAAATTTGCTCTCGCTCCTCCCTTGGTGACTTGACTCAAGGGCCAAGTGATATGAGAGAATCCCAACATGAACCTCCGATAGAAATTAGCAAGCCCCAGAAAGCTGCGAAGCTCTGTTATAGTGGTTGGGGCTGGCCAATCCCGAATGACTTGGATCTTGGCTGGATCCACATGCACCCCCCTTTCATCAATAATGTATCCCAGATATTGAACATGGGTCATGCCAAAATTGCACTTCTCCAAATTGGCACACAACTTGTGTTGCCGCAATGTTTGGAGGACTTGTCGGATGTGGTGAAGGTGCTCTTCCCAAGTCTGGCTGAAGATCAGAATGTCATCCAAGTACACCACTACAAATGAGTTGGTGAATGGCTGCAAGATGTCGTCCATCATCCTCATGAAGGTGGCGGGAGCATTCGTCGACCCGAAAGGCATGACCAGCCATTCGAAAAGGCCTTCCTTGGCTTTGAAGGCAGTCTTCCACACATCGGAGGGTTCAATTGGTACCTGGTGATACCCAGACTTCAGGTCAATCTTGCTGAAATATTTTGCACCTTTGAGTTGGTCCATAAGGTCATCAATCCGTGGGATTGGGTACCTATTCCGGACAGTGATCTTGTTCAGCACCCGATAGTCAATACAAAGTCTCCACGTCCCATCCTTCTTCTGTACCAACACGATCGGGCTCCCACAGGGTGATGAACTTGGTCTGATGTGACCTTTCTACAACAGCTCCTGAATCTGCCTCTTGATTTCATCATTCTCCGGAACAGAGCGCCGATAGATCAGTCCATTAGGTAGCGGCGCACCGGGGGTCAGATCAATCGGGTGCTTGACCTGACAGTGCAGAGGAACCCCTGTGGGTGAGGTGAATATGTCCCCGTGCTCCTCCACAACCTTATCCATTTGTTGTTGTTGTGCAGAGGAGCCCTGTCTGGAGGTCGTGGCCACAGTCTTCTTCTTGCCCTGGGGGCGGATCATCAGGAAAACGAATTTCCTGGTTTGGGAAATGAGCTTACTGCATTGTTTTGCAGTAACCAAAGAGATAGCGGTAGGAGGTGGTACCTCTGGTATCATGTACAACTTATTTCCCAAAGTAACAATAACAGCACGAGGTCGAGACTCATACACAGCATGACGCTTCCACAAGTATGGTTGTCCTAATAATACATCAAAAACATCAATAGGAGCAACGTCACATAATACCTCATCTGTGAAGGGCTTGATGCTATAAGGAAGGCGGCACTGCTGGCTGACGCGGAGATCTCGTCCTTGGTGAAGCCACCCGATGGTGTATGGATGTGGGTGAGCTGTGGTCGGCAAGCCCAACCGCTTCACGGTGTCTGCTGAAATGAGGTTCTTTTGGCTCCCATTGTCGACAATGAACTGTACCGGGGAGCCCTTTACCCACATCTGGGAGTGGAAGAGACGTTCCTCCTCCTCTGGATCTTCCGGTTCCTCCTTTTGGATCTTTGTAGTGGCAACAATGGTGTTGGGCTCCGCATCAATAATCTGTTTCCCTTTTTCATTCGCCTTTTCAGGTTCTGATTCGGAGTCAGAGCATGCATCTGACTCAGAAGCCCTCATCTCGGCCACTGGCGACTGCTTGGCCCGACACTCACTTGTGTTGTGAGTGGAGCTCTTATGGAACTCACACCACTTTCCCGTGTCCTTCTTTGGCTTTGCGGTGTTGTTCTTTTCTTGTGGCTTTGACGGGTTGTATTTAGCCGCCATGCCTTGGCTCTGTCCTTTTTTCTGCGGTTTGGAAGCACCTTTCCCTTGCTTTTGATTCGCAGATCCAAAGTCTCGCTTCTTCTGTTTGAATTTCTGCTCAATATTGGCAGCATACCGGTATGCCGTACCAAGCGAGGAGATGTCGAGGAACTCCATTTCCTCCTGAATGTATCTGTGCAGACAGCTGCGATACTTTAGCACCAGATGTTTCTCTGAATCTTTGATACCCAACTTTGTGCGCAGGGTATGGAACAGATTTGTCAGCTCATGCACATCTTGATCCCTTTGTTATCGCAGCGTGGTCCATTGTATGTACTTGTCCTCATAGCTCCCCACGGGATAGTACTGTTCCTTGACGGCGTCTCGGAAAGAATTCCAAGTTGGTACAGCCGAGAACAGAGCGGGTTCTGTCTGGTCCTTGTTCTCACAGTAGGTTTCCCACCAGTCCTTAACATGGGGGTAGCTTTGAGGAGTGCAAAAATAATCTTCTCCCGGTCTGAAAAGTCATGAACAGAGAAATATCCTTCTAATAGATTCAACCATCTATCTATGACATCTGCGTCTATTTGACCCTCAAATATGGGAATGTCAAAATTTACTTGTACCTTAAAGGGAGTCGCAACTCCAGAGTGGCTACTGGATGCAGATGCGCCGCCGGTGGGCAGCCGTTGAAGGATCTGAGCAAAGCTATCCATCATCGCGTTCCTTTGTTTTTTGAGGGCCTCCTCGAGCAATATTTTGATAGAATCTCCTGCTCCCTCATCTTTCTTTTCGTCCCCCATGGGCGTCCGTCGAGGTTTGTGAGGCTGATCTTGCAAAGGTTCCACTAGATCAAGCCCTAGCTCCTTATACCCCGACCTCGTTGGGGACATGCAAAGAAGGATCGAGAAAAAGCAGACCGCTCTGATACCACTGATCCGGATTTATGCAGGAACGCAACAGAATAAATATATAAACATAAATACAGAGATGCAGCGGAAATAACACTTCATTTCATTAATATCAACGAACTGAATTTTGCTTACAGACAGAATGGAAATAAAACTAGCTAAGGCGCTGGTAGCTATCTCTGAGAAGAGATGTGGCGGCTACAGGCCTCTGAACTGTGTTACAATGAGGCTCGAGGGCCTATTTATCATTTAGAAACAATGGGAAATCCTAAACAGCCAAAACCCTAACCCTAGGAGATGAAGCGCCAAAAGTATGGGCCCCGTTTGGGTAAATTGGTGTTTCAACTTCCCAGGGGTGTAACTTTGGCATACGATCTCCGTTTGACGCGTACCATACCTCGTTAGAAAGATCTATCCGAGGACTACAAATTTGGAACGAGCAACATCGGTCCATGGACCCATGTTGCTCTCCGTTTTCCCCAAAAACGTCGTTTAGGGCCTCAAAACGGCTCCGGAAGTTTAGGACCCGAAAAACTGCTAAAAATAGTAAACTATGCCGAAACTGAAAAACTGAAATAGACAATGGTGGAGCCCCAAGTGGAATAGGCGGGTGACCACCAATATCCACCTGGATCACATCTTGTCACATGTTCCCTTCAAATTAATCTGCAGCTTCATCAATGTGATTCGTACTTATTTCTTCGGAACTACGTTGTTCACATCAAACTTATCCGAAACTAATATTTACTTTCTTCATTAGAGAAATCCGCTCTTTATACATTTCAACATTGCCTAAACTTCACATGTTTTCTAGATTTTATCATTCTGAAAAATCACAGAGACATTCGTGTCTCTTTTTATATCTGCATTATATCCACATACATTGTCTATATATATTACATTATATTCGCATACACTGTCTATATATATTGCATTATATTTGCATACACTGTTTATATATATTGCATTATATTTGCATTTACTCCAAGATATTCTACATTCAAAACGTTGTAGCATTCCAGACGTATCTGCATATTTATGCAGACTCCTATCTATAGTCCGAACACCTAAAAATCCTTTTCGAATTTCATATTCAAGTGACCGTAGAAATTCATGTATATATAGTCTCCATGACCCTGTTTTAGGCTGACCCTTCAAACAGCTAGAAGGCCAACTTTTACTTTTTTTCATAGGCCGACATGGAGAACTTGTATTCCAGCGTTGTAAGTGTAGCTTGGAGCATCATTTATGAGCCATTTCTTCACGAGGTTTATAGCAAGGTCTTGGATCATTCACTAGCCACTTCATATACATGACACTTGATTATATTTGTAACCAGAGGACAAACCTAATAGACATTAAGAAGAAGTCTATTGACCTATAATAAAATCTTGCTCATGAAACCCATGAAGCAAGTACAAAATACATTTTATTATCTTTGTCTTCTACTTTACATAATTCCATAATTACATAGTTAATATGAAGACCGACCTAGTTACACTTTTCAACACAATTGTGGGTGAAGCACGAGTGATGTTGCATGATCAGGGCCTACCCTTGCATATGTGGGCAGAGGCATGCAACACAATGGTATTTGTGAAAAATCATATTCCTCATTGAATACTTGGCATGAGTACACTAGAGGAGGATTTTTCCGGTAAGAAACCAGATGTTTCATATTTTAAACCTTTTGGCTCATCTGTTTATGTGCATGTGACCAAAGATGCTAGGAGGAAGCTCGAACCAACAGCTGAGATTGGGATATTTGTGGGGTACACTGATACTCCCCACACCTATTGGGTGTATTTTATAAAAATTAGGATGAATGTTGTGAGACGAGATATAAAATTTGATGAGGAGAAAGCCATGTGATTTTCCCCTGAGAGGAAGTTGGATTTGCATGCAGATGAGGAACTCTTGGTTCCGAAGAATGAAACTCAAGATGTGGAGCAGCCACATGAGGAGGATACTGGAGTGGCAGAAAACACTCATGCTGAGCCATCCACCAGAATTGGTAGAAGGCAGACCATGGAAGCTGATAGATTGAGACTTGATGCAACAGAGCATGTAGGAGCACCTCCTTCACTACGCAAACAGAGACAGTATCCAGACGGTTTTACTGGATACATGGCTCTTATGAGCAAGTGTATTGTGACAGAACCATCTTCCTTTGAGGAAGCAATAAAACAACCAATTTGGTTTGATTCTATGGTAGAGGAGTATGACTCCATCATCAAGAACAGTGCATGGGAAATTGTCCCAAGACCGGTCGGAAAATCAGTGGTTGGATCTAGATTGATCTATAAGGTGAAGAAGGCAGCATATGGGAGTGTGGAGAAGTACAAGGCCAAATTTGTGGCTCAAGATTCTCACAAGTTGAGGGGATTGACTATGAGGAGAATTTTGCACCGGTGCTGAGATACTCTTTCATTATATCTATCCTTGCACTCTCAGCGAAGATGGGGTGGTGCATTCATCAGATGGATGTGAAAAATGTGTTTCTCAATGGAGTTATTGAGGAAGAATTGTGCAAAGAGCAGCCAGAAGGTTTCGATATCTTTGACAGTGAGTCGTATATGTGTTGACTCAAGAGAGCACTGTATGGATTGAAGCAAGCACCTCATGCTTGGTACAATCGGATTGACAACTATTTCACCGTGTTTGCTTCACCAAAAGTGAAGTTGATGTGAAACTGTACCAGGTTGTGGTTGATGGTAAGCTCTTGATTATCGTACTTTATGTTGATGATCTAATTTTGACAGGCGATGAGTAGCTGATAACTTCTTGCAAGGAGGATCTTGCAAGGGAGTTTGAAATGAAGGACATGGGACTCCTTCACTATTTCCTTGGTTTGGAAATATGGTAGCGGGATGGTGAGTTATTTGTTTCTAAAGGCAAGTATGCCAAAGATATTTAGGGTAAGTTTCACATGAAGAGATCTAAACCCATAGAGACTCCTCTTCTAAAAAATTGGAGGAAAGAGAATGCCACTTCAAAAGAAGCAGTGGATGTTACTATCTACAGACAACTACTGGGTTCACTGATGTACTTAGTGAACATTAGACCAAACATTTTCTATGCAGTTAACCAACTGAGTAAAGCTATGGTTAATCCGACCAAGCTCTTTTAAAAGGTGAGGAAACATGTCTTGAGATATCTAAGGGGCACTACAGAGTATGGATTATGGTACAGACAAACAGAGGGAGTGAAGCTTGAAGGCTTCACAAATGCAGATTGGGCAAGTAGTCCATCAGACAAAAAGAGCACATCAGGAGGGATATTCAGCATAGGATCGACAACATTTTCTTGGTACAGCAGGAAGCAATGATCTGTGGCACTCAGTTCAGCCGAGGCAGAGTACATGGCAGTAAGTTAAGCTGCATGTGAGGCCATCTGCATAAGAAAGATCCTAGTTGGTTTTTTTGGTTCTCAGATGGATCTGTCGATGATACATTATGATACCCATAGTTGCATTAAACTCTCACTTAATTCAGTATTCCATGATAGGTCCAAGCACGTAGACATATGGTACCACCATCTCAGAGATTGTGTTCAGTGGCGCATTATGTTACTTCATTACATTCCCACGAAGGATCAGGATGTAGATATTTTGACGAAGGTGCTTACCAGGAGAAAATTTTAATACCATAGCGGTAGGATTAGGGTGGTAGGATTGTTGGAGTGTTGAAATTCCAACAAGAAATAGTGTGGGACCACAGGTCCTAGCGATACATTTTTTTTTTTGGTAAGTTGTGCTTATCTATTAATTCGAAAACATATAAGTACATAGTTTACAAGCAAGGTTGGTAAGCTACGCTTAACCAATCCCTACCTTTCTTACACTGATTCTGGGCTGCCGTAGGGAAGGGGGCTGGCCCAGAAAAAACTTTTGAGAAAAAAAGACTATGTGCGCAGTAGTGCTGATATATTTCGGAGCATGAGAGAAGGACATAACATTATGACCCTGTGGGCACACTTGACAAAAAAAAAAAACAACTGAACAACAACAAAAACATTACGATTCCTCATCATCACTCGGTGGTGAGCTTCCTCGAGGATAGCACAGCCCAGGGCCTGGACGATGGCCACTTCCCTGGTAGCTTCCACTTTAGCAGTAATGAGAATGGGGAGATTTGACGGTGTGCAGAGGATGGGAGAGTCTAGATCAACTCCTTCTGGAACCATCGTCCAGACTCCATTAGAATACATTATCCAAATGTTTGAGTCTTCATCTGCCTACGCAGGGTTGTTCAGAGGTGTTGGGATGCTCTGTGGAGAGGGGGCCCTAGAAGTGAAAGTGGACCTCCACACACCAAATCTTCCTCTTGTCACTGGGATCCTAGAGGAGCCTGCACATTGCTCCGGACTAGAAGGCTAGCTAGCAGGAGAATTTGTTGAGGAGCCCTCAAGCCATTCGAGCCGATTTTCCTCGTTGCGATTATAGCAAGTTAGGAGAGCTCCTCATTTTCCATCACGGATGGTGCGTTGTCGCAACCTAGGGGCCATTGCGCACTTGGGAGGGGTGGCAGGGGAGGCATAGGGACCGGAAAAATTGCAGAGGCTGGGGGGTAGGTGTGCAGGATGCAATGCACCTGGAAAAGGGGATCTGCGCAATTGATTGTTTTGAGCGAACTTCCAAATCTGAGGAACATAAAGCAGTAGAGAGCAGATGATGGATGGAAGGGGCTGAGAGTGGGAGGATATATAGGAGTGTGGATTAGGCATGTCAGAGAGGCTATGAGTGATAGGCGTGTGAGTCTTAAGCTAATGGACAAATGTAGAGGGGTAAGTGAGGAAGTAATATTGGTTATGCATCATGGTCATTAATGGAGGTAAGGGTGAGGTGATGGTCCGGGTCATGTGATACTAGGCCTGTCCATTCTGTGTGATCATTGTTTCTACGAGGATCATGTAAGGCGATAACTGTGATTGGATCCACAGCTGGTGGGGGATTGCCTTGAAGATCTCCGCAGTCTACGTGAGTTGGGCTTTGCTATCTCCCCGTGTCAAGTGTGTCACTCGCATCTGGGGGAAGCTGATATTTCTGAATGAGGATGAGACATTTTTGTTTCATTGCCTCCTCTTTGTTCTACGCAAGAGTGATGTGATGCAGAGCGCACTGGCTTGCCACCCCTTTGTTAGCAAGAAAATCTACCACTATATTGGCTTTTCTGCACACATGACCGAAGGTGATGGCCTTTTGGTTATGCAATAGGGGTTCCAATGCCTTGAGCTTGTGAGCAAGTCTCCAGCTATTGGAGATTTTCGAAGAAGCAATGCCATGAAGGAGACGGGTGGCTGCCATGGTTATAATTTGCGAGTCCCCTTCCACTTCCAAAGGGAAGTAGTGGAAGTTTATGGAAATTTGAATACCCTGTATTATTCCTTCTAGTTCAATTGAGTTGTTTTTGTCCCATCTAATATTCCCATAGTGGATTCTAAGAGGATCTCCCTTGGTGTTCCTAATGACTCCTCCAAAGCCTACTATATAGGGGTTACCTTTAGAGGCCCCATCAAAATTGCATTTGAAGAAGCTCGAGGGAGGGGATGACCAAATGTCCAGGGCTGGAGATCTTCCTATACTTCTAGGGGTAATTTCCAAGGGAGTGTTAAAACTTATTTGCCATTTTTTCCAAATGTGACCTTCAGCCACTTTAGTGGGTAGGTCCTCCTGACTCCACGCATCTAAGGCCAAAGTTTCCATGAGATTGTTGTGGATCTTGTCCCAAAGCTATTCAGGTTTAGAAGCTTTGCCTTTGAAAATGCGACCATTTCACTCCTTCCAGATGTTTCAAATTAGGATGTCCAGGGTGATTTTCCATAGTCTATTCAACAAATTGTTGTGGAAAGGATTATCTTTCCAATTGTTGATGGTTTGAGTGATGTTGCCCCTTGCACGATTGGACCATCGATAGAGGATAGCCATTATGTCCAATAGGGAGATGGCCTACGGACATAGGTCTAGTAGGTGGTCGATGTTTTTCAAGTTTCCCTGACATAGAGGACATCTGGAGGGCCCCTCAAACCCATGTTTCAAAAGATTCTCCCATGTGAGTATGCGGCGTTTGCTGAGAAACCATAGGAATGAGGCTATTTTGGGCCATAAGTTTTCCTTCTAGATATTTTTCCAAATGATATTGACAGGTCTGGGATCTTGCTGATGGAGTACATGATATGCTTCCCTAGTGTTGTACTGTACAACAACCCTCCCTTTTTTCTAAAATTTAGAATAAAATTCATTTAGAAATAGGGTCCCTTTTTTTTTTCTTCTTTTTAGGAATAAAAGACTTAGAAATAAAGATTCATTGTTTTGAATGACTCATTGCATATCTTTGTTACCAAGTGTGTACAAACAAATACAACATTCAAAAACTTTCGATCCGATCAAATATTAAAGACTTTATTATAAAAAATAAATCAATTGCAAAAGTCCCATGAACAATAATCGGAAATCGGAAATCGAAAGAAATCTATGAGGAAAGTTTTACATACATATTAAAAAAATACGATGCGATTAGTCCAATCAAAAATCTCCAATCGCAAAAGATTTAAGTTATTCATTCACATATCTCCGATGCGATGCGATTAAACACAATCGCGTGATTGGAGCACTTTTAATAAATTCTTTTTGATCAATTGAAAATCCTCCGATTGCGACGCACTTTATTATAAAACACTTTTCAAAAGGAAATAAACATTTGTTTCACTTAAATAAGAAGAATATTTATATGGTAGACCCCACCATATCACAATCGGAAACGGAGAAATCCATTAATAAATCTTTTCGATGGAAATTCCCTGATGCGATATACCACCATCCAATCGGCAATCAGAGAAATTTGTATTATGATATTTATGTACCATTTGAAAACTTCCAATTGCGATTGATATTTAATATTACACATTGGAAGAATTCGAAATGAGTAATATTATAATATTTCACAAGTGCCAAATCTCCAATGGTACGATTGACATTGAATAACAAATCAAATAAATATTGGTTTATGATTCTGTTTTGAATACGCGAAGTGTGACCAAAAAAGAACATTTAAGTGTTATACGGAATCAATAAATAATGAATTATAATTTGTAGTTGTTCATTTCACTTGTTTTTTTATCACGACTGAGAGCTTATTGCCTTGCAGAATCAAAGAACGCCAAATATTTTCATTGGCGGACTGAGGGAAAAAATATCAGACACAGAAATGTCGAAGAGAACAAGGAGAATGAAGGCTACTGGTGCCTCTAAGTTTGTTGAGACTCCTACAGTCTCAAAGGAAAAGCCAGCAAAGCTGAAACTAGTTACAGATACATCATGTCAAGGGCTCGGCAGAATGACATGGGAAGGAGTGTATAATCTATTGGAGAATGAAAACCCTAAAGTCAAAATAGCAAAGGTATCAGTACCTGATGAATATAACTCAGATTTCGACTCTGAAGTTACTGATATAACACTTTCAAATTCATTCCTACATCGAATTGCAGCCAGAGCAAACATCATTCTTATTATGATGTGATTCGATGGGTCATCGATAGTGTAAAAATTAAAGACAGAATGTTTATTTCAGCTTCTGGAGCATCTTTTGGATCATTCAAAGCAGAAGACATTAAGGCAATGTATCATCTTCCTGATCCACAGAAAGTTTATAACAAAGAATTTTTCAAAGAGTTTGCTGATAGTTATAAGGTTCAATCTGAACCTATCAAAGAATGGAGAAAAAATCCCGAAAAACACAAAAATGAATCATCCGGTATGTATTCATTAGATTCTCTTTTACCCCCATACTGCTATGCTGTTGCCATGATGTGTAGATTATTTGGCAATGACAATTCTGCTAGGTTTTCTATACAAATGGTTCCTTTAATCCTAGCTGCTTTCAATTCCGAAATTATGGACTGAGCTGTTATTATTTCTGATAGGATAGCTAATAGGATACTTGAATACAAACAAGATAAAAGCACTGGAAATGCCACTCCCTTTTTCTTCTGTGCTTATATTTTAGATGCCCTTTGTTTCAATTCTGAGTTTCCCTTGTTAGGATGGAAATGGACTGCTAAAGATCCCACTCCGATTCACATATATCATAACCTCCTTTGGAAAGTTCATTTCAAAGATCATGTATATAAGATATGTCATGGTTTCCTTATTCCAGTCTTTCCAACCATTTTCAATCGCCTTCCCCCTAGCTTCTATGAACAAGCTAAAACTGACTTATCCTCAATAGGAAACTGGTTTGGAGAAGAGAAATTCACGTATGTTAGGATTTTTGGGAGTATTGTGGAACCCCACGTTCTCCCCCTTATTGTCCCAGAGAAACTTTTAGCTCAAGAAATATCCTATCAATTAATAGTTGAAGGGATGTCCAAGTTTCTGAGCAATAGTAAGAAAAAAATGTGGCCTTTGTTCCCATTCAATTGTGGACATTTTACTTTGAATGACTTCAAGCATGCAGAAAAGGAAGTCGCCAAAATAAAGGGTTTTAAATTAGCAACAATCCCGGGGAGACAGTATGATCCACAGAAGATAGCTTTTAATGTTACTTCTTCAGTTTCGATTGCTCGATTCGAGCATGAGCCAGATGAGTTTGATGATTTGTTTGTTTCATTAAATGATTTTTCTCAAGTCTATAATTTGGCCAAGTCCAAATTTCAGAAAGAAGAAATGGATAAATTTATGTTATTCAGAAGGCAAAGATTGTTAAAAATTCCTCTAGATCAACTAAGAGTTCCTATGCAAGAGACAAAGATAGAAGATAAATCTAGAAAAAAAACAGAAGAAGCATCTACCAGTAAGCCCACTAGACAATTATCTACTGACCAATCCATTGTACAGACACAAGAAAAAGTAACAGGAAATGATCCTGTTGTACATACTAAAAAGATGATCATTGATGAGAAATCCCAAGAAAATATTGATCAGCAGTCTACAACTCAAATAGAAAAGAAATGCACAAGTATTGATACTAATGTGCATGACCAAAAGGAAAGTTCAGACAGTAAAACTGGTAAACAAGAAAGAAATACAGAGAAATCGGATACCCAACTTGGAGGAAATGAAAATACCAAGAAAATTGTAGATTCTACTAATCTTAATATTTCCTCTCAATTGTTGAAACATTATGATCAATTTGCTCATCAATTAGGACTACAGAATAATCCTGAAGAGGAAAATCCAGAAGATCAGGATGTTGAAATCATTCCTGGACACCCTACAGGACAAATTGTGTTGAAAATTGAGGAGATCCCTCCTCTGGATGTATTCTACATCCCTAAACATAAGGTTGTTGTTAAAAAACAGAGAAAAAGAAGGAAGATGGATCAGGACACAATTTGTTGCTTCACAGGAAGAATTCATGAGTATTGTTTATAAGAATGCCGAAGTGAATCCATCTGAGGATCTCACTAAGTTATCCCAATATGCAGGAGCATACAGTGCTGCGACTATAGATAAAGCTGCAGAAGTTTCTCAGTTTATAACTCAGAAATATCTACATCTAGCTTTACTTGAAAAACAAGCTAATGAAAATCAACAAAAGATTGCTCAATTTGAACAACAATTTCAAAATCAAGAGCTCAGAATTAAAGAGCTAGAAGAGCATCTTGTCACAGAAAAGAAAAAATTTGATGAACAAACTTTAAGTAATCAGCGACAGTTGAATCAAGAGATTGCAAAGCTACAAAATTTGTTACAAGATGAAAAGAACACAAAGATCGTGCAAGAAAAAGAATTTCAAGCAGCCTTAGATAAATTCAAAGATTTTCCCAAATTGAATGAATTCAAAACAGAAGCTCTTGAAGCCAATAAACTACTGTCTCATCAGTTAGATATTCTTTGTACAAAATTAACTCAAACAGAGACATTTATTGATATAACATCATATTTGATACAGGGCATAGTTACTCTGAGGCAAGAGATTGATGATGTCGATGAAAATATTTCTGAATTTCTCACTTGGCAAGATACAGAAAAAGTAAGAAAAGCTAATCTTCCTAAAATAGAAGAAAGACATAAGGAAATCCTGTTTACAGAGTGGGAACGGCAGTTAATGAAAGCCGAGAGAGCTATATCAAGAGCTAGAGGCATGATGTGTAATATAACACAGTTTATCAATGACAGCTTATATGCAATTAATCTCATTTCAGATTGTGTTCCAGGCAGTTTTCTTAAAGTCGAAGACACTGATCGCAGATGGAAATAAGAAATACTTAATAAAAATCAACAGATCAATGAGCTTTAAACGATATCTTGGGATAATATGTGGACCTATCTGATTAAGCCACTCAATCAACAATCAGTTGTTAAATGCCTATCAAATGTTGTTGATTGTTTGATTCCAGAATTCTTCGATGCCACATACGTTGGACAGTTACATTCCAAGATGAGTCATCCATCAGAAGTACAGGAAATGTTGAGAATTTGCCACCTAGCTACATCGAGCGAGAAGGAAAAGCAATGAATCAGTTCCATTCTAAGATAGTATTTCTGTTTTTAATTTGATAGATTGTAGGAATAGTAGTAGGATTCTATTTTCATGTAATTTCATATTTAAATCCTTCTCATGCATTGGAGAAAGGGTCCGGAGTTGTAATATTTTTGACTTGGAGATTACATTTCTGTACTCCACTGCCTCTTATATTTTATAAAGGATCACATCTGGTGATTTTATGCGGAATTATTTTTAAAGTGTTGCATTTCTGTACCTTGGACTTGATTTTGCATCGAAATTACTGGATTAGAGTATCAGATTTCATTTGAAAGCTTTCAAGATGGATAAGGTATTTTTATCTATTCACTGTTGATTTCTTTTGTCATATGATATTCGCTTTAAAATTTGCTATCATTTATATATATTTGGTTTTCACAACGTTTCTTTATATATCATTTTTGAGTATAATTGAAATGTTATCTTTCATAAAATGTATGTAGATGATATACAATGATGAATACAATATGCTAATATAACTCTGTTTAATTTCTTAAACAGAGTTATCTTTATTTGTTATTGCACAATTTCAATTAAACTTTAATACATTTTTATGGTTATTGTTAAATTGGAATAATTTTAAGTTGTATTCACACGTGACACCCGGGTTAGCTTTAAAATTTCTTTATTAGTATTTAGATTAAATTAGATAGTTTCATTTTAGTTATTTAGTCCCATTTTCACCCATCCAAATCAACCCATCACCAACCCATTAGTTATAAGAAAACTAGTCCTTTCAATCCAGTCGGAGCCACCATACCAAACGGATAAGGAGTTGTCCTAAGGTCCCGACCGGGTGGTTTTCCCCAATGTCTGAAGCAGAGATTTTCTACCACTCATCCAAATCAACCCATCACCAAGCCACTAGTTATAAGGAAACTGGTCCTTTCAATCCAGTCGGAGCCACCATACCAAACGGATAAGGAGCTGTCCTAAGGTCCCGACCGGGTGGTTTTCCCCAATGTTTGAAGCAGAGATCTTCTAGGCTTCAACATTTTTGGCGCTAGAAGGAGGGCATGAGTTATGAATGCAAGTAAATCTTTACCCACAAGCCATTCTGAGAGAAAAACACCCTCATTAACTTCTTCAATTCCTTCTGAATTACAAAATCCTATAGAAGGAATTGAGAAGAATATTCAGACACCCACTACCAAAATCTCAAAACAATCAGACAATCAAAATCCTGAGTCTCCTGAAGTACAAGATTTAATTCATAAATTGAAAGGATTCTCATTATCTCTAGAAGAATCTGAAATATCTGAAGGTAGTGTAAGCTCAAAATTTGTTCCTTCAAAACCTCTTACTAGGCTTCAAAGTGAAAAACTTGGTATTTCTCCGAAAGAATTCCCTTTACCTAGTAGAGTCAAGACAAGAAGAACTCAATCGGAATCAGTAAGTGATATAAGTTCTTCATCTCATATTCAATCACCTGTTTCCAAAACCCCAACTGAACAAAGTGTAGTTGTTCCCACATCATCTGCTCAATTATCATCTGCTCAATCATCATCAATCTCAACATCATCTATTCCAACAACTTCTGTTCAGACACCACCAGTCTCTACTACTTCTCCAACAGTTTTTACAATAATGGCTAGACCATGGGCTACTCCAGGGGTTGTCAACGTGCCTGCACCTTTACACGATTTACCTGACAATCCTGGAAAATGGCTTCCAAAGTTTAGTCCAGAGCTTAACATTCAAGCTAAAGAACACATCAATAATTTTATGCTGGTTGTAAATTTGAATGGAGTCGTAGAAGAAGATGTTGTAGTCAGACTATTCCCTTATACTCTTCAAGGGGCAGCAGGATCCTGGTACTTTTAATTACCTTCAGGATCCATAACAAGTTGGGCCATTTTTGCAGATCATTTTTTAACCAAATTTGGAGATGATAGATCAATAGCTACTTTAATCAACGATCTCTCAAATTTGAAGACAGAACCCAAAGAGCCCATTAAAGATTTCAACGCTAGATTCAACAAACTCTTGAACAAAATCCACACAGATTCAAGGCCTAGTGAACAGGTCAGAAGTGAATGGTACATAACCACTTTACCCTCAAACATAGCAATTTTTTTAGATAGAGCCACAAAACCTACGTTAGCCGAGAATATGAAAGAGGCTATTGCAGTAGAGAAACGAATTATTTCTCTAGAAAAGAAAAATGCTATTGAGGAAAGGAAATCCAAGAAGGTCAGCTTCAAAGATGATTCGAGAAAAAAGGCCAAAGACCCATACGACATGGAAGGTTTACAGAAAGTTCTTAAAACCATGTCAAATGAAATGGTTGAAATAAAAAAACAAGTAGCTGAAACTTCTACCAAAAAACCATTCCGAAATTTCAAAAGAAATCAAGTTGAATCTAAACCTCCCAATTCAATCTCTAATGCAGAATCAGAAGAGGAAGAAGAAGAAGATACATCTCTAGTATCAGATGAAGAAGAAGAGAATGAAGAAATAGCTGAATTGCATGGAATGTGGGATTTTATTCTCCCTAATTCTGATAATGAGGTAGATCAAGAAGCCATGCCTGTAAGTACTAGGAGTAAATCTACATCGGAGCCTATACAAACAGTTCCTAAAAAGAAAACTATAACTCCAAGTACCAAAGACAAATCCCCTGCAAAGAAAAATTCTCCATTACCTACTCAAAATCAACCATCTTCTTCTAATCCTCCTACATCAACATCAAATACTTTAGTGGTATCAGATCCTATAGAGTATAACATTGTTTAAGACATGAAAAAGATTAAAGCCAACATTTCCTTACATGAACTCAGCAAACTAAAACACCAGGAGAAGTTGCTATTAAAAGAATTAAATGCTACACCAATTGCTCCTTTACCAAGTGGTGTAGTTGCAAAAGTAGCTAAAGGAACTGGTAAACCACCAGACAAATTAGATGCTACTGATACTATGCTCATTGGAGAAAGATCAAATTCTCAGACTCCTCCTTCTCTTTTGACTTATGAAATGTAAAATAAGAATCTGCATAATTGTTTAATCGATTCTGGAGCATCCTCTAATATAATGCCTACTTCTGTTTATGCCAAATTGAATATTGAACCACAGAAATCAGTAGTTCATATTGTTCAATTGGATCGCTCTAAAGTTCAAGTTGTAGGAGAAATCAATTCAGTTACTATCAGACTAGCTTCTGATCCTAGGATTGTCCAAAGAATTGATATTTTGATTGCAGATATTCTTGAATTCTATGGATTAGTCTTAAGCAGGGACTGGTCTACAAAACTTAATGGTTAGATCGCAACTGATTATTCACATATGTGGCTTCCCTACAAAGGGAAACCAAATCAAATCAAAGTTGAACGAGAAAAACATATGATGCACACTGTCACTGAATTTGAACAATCTAATGAGCCTGTGGCATTCAACAACAATATTCTTGGAGGTTATTCTACTGAGTCATTTCTTGGAAACTTCAAAGCACCACAATCACCCTTTTCTGTAAATACTTTTGTTTCTCAAATAGAAAATTTTTCACAATCTGATTCTTCCAGAATTGTAAATATTTCTGATGTAATTGTAGATAAGCCAATAGATAAATCTTTATTTTGGTCATTATATTTTGATGGATCAAAGTCTAGTGATGGAGCTGGAGCAGGATGCATCTTAATTGATCCAGATTGAGAGAAAACCATGCTATCATGTAGGTTAGAATTTGAGTGTACAAACAATACTGTAGAATATGAAGCCTTGATTCAAGGACTTTATAAAGCTATAGGGTTAGATGTTAAATACTTGAAAGTCTTTGGTGATTCCGAAATTGTCATAAAACAAGTTAGGAATACTATCCATTGCCTCTCAGGACATCTTAAACACTATCAAACCCTAGTACAAGATCTTACCACTCATTTTTTAGCATTCAATATTTCTTCTATTCCTAGGAATCAAAATACATCAGCTGACTTGTTAGCTAATGTTGCATCCAAACTCCTTCCTGCTGAAGATTGCAGTCCTGATAGATTTTCAGTAGAATTGATTTTTCGCCCATCTGTCCCAGATAATGTCACAAATTGGAGAGTATTCTATCATGATCAAGACATTTTGAATTTCATGACTTCAGAGAAATCATATGATGAACAAATTATCGATGAGGATGATCATGATTTACAAATTGCCTCAAAAGGTAATGAAAATCACATTCCGAAATCTGTTGTTAAATTGGAGGACTTATATGATATAAAAGACAGATTCAAGAAAGTTACCAATGCTAAACTTCAAAGTTCCACTTTGAAGTTTGAATTAGTAAATCTTGGTTCTGACTCTAATCCTCAAAATGTTAATTTAGGACTCAATTTAACTCCAGAGGAAAGGAATGCTTTCATTAAACTTCTGAACAAATATAAAAATGTTTTTTCTTGGAATTATGATGATTTAAAAACGTATGATACTTCTGTTATTCAACACACAATTCCAATGCTTCCTGATATTAAACCTGTTCAATAGAAGTTAAGAAAGAATCATCCAAATCTTGAAGGTCAAATCAAATCAGAACTTAATAAACTTTTAAAAGCCAAAATCATTTTTCCTGTAAGGCACTCCAATTGGGTTTCCAATATGGTACTTGTAAGGAAGAAGAATGGTGATATAAGAATCTGTATTTATTTTAAAAATTTAAACAAAGCATGTTTAAAAGACAATGTCCCATTGCCAACTATGGAACAGATACTTCAAAAGGTAGCTGGTTTTGAACTCATGTCCTTTCTTGATGGATTTTCAGGCTATAATCAAGTTTTAGTTCATCCAGATGACAGATTGAAAACAACTTTCAGAACCAAATGGGGAACCTATGCTTATCAGAAAATGCCTTTTGGTCTAATAAATGTAGGAGAAACTTTCCAAAGAGCCATGGACATAGCATTTAAAGGTCTGATCAATAAATCAGTTGTTGTTTATCTTGATGACATAACAGTATTTTCAAAAAAAAGAGCCAATCATCTACATGATCTAAAGCAAATATTTGAAAGATGTAGAAGGTTTGGTATTTCCTTAAATCCAAAGAAATCTTTCTTTGCTTTGGATGAAGGAAAACTTTTAGGATTTGTTGTGTCAAAAGATGGTATATATATTGATCCAGATAGAGTGAAAGAAATTTCTGATATTTCTTTACCTCATAACAAAAAATCCATGCAATCATTTCTTGGGCAAATCAATTTTGTAAAAAGATTCATTCCTGATTTTTCTCAAATTGTTTTACCTATGCAAAACATGATCAAGAAAAACTCAGTATTCAAATGGGGGCATAAAGAGAAAGAAGCCTTTGAGGCAATCAAACAAGCAATCATTAATGCACCAGCATTGAATACTCCTGATTTTTCTAGAGATTTTACTTTGTATACTTTGGCCACCGAAACATCTTATGCTGCTGTCTTAACGCAGCTCAATGATCAGAAAATTGAAGCACCAATTTCTTTCTTTAGCTCAAATCTGTAAGGAGCTTAGCTGAATTATTCCGATGTTGAAAAACAAGCCTTTGCCGTGTTTAAATATATCAAACATTTCAGACATTTTCTCTTGAAAACACATACAAAAATCATTGTCCCATTCTCTGTAGTAAGACAATTATTAATTCAAAAAGAAGTAGGAGAAAAGAGAGCTAACTGGGTAACAACTTTGCAAGAATATGATATTGATATTAAACCTGCTAAGATTGTTAGAGGAAAATGTTTTTGCAGATTATTGGCAGGAGCTCATAACATACCAGAAAATCAAGATTCAAATAAAGATATTCAAGTAAGTCAGATAAGTGTTACAGATTCTGAATCTCAGTATGCTGATCTCATCTATTACTTGAAAAATGGGTATGCTCCTTCTAATCTCAGTTATAAGAGAAAACGTGCTTTAAGATTGAAGGCTATTAAATATGAGATCATTGATAATGTGTTATTCAAAAAGAATTATGATTCAATCTTATTAAGATGTCTTGAAAAGACTGAAGCTGAAAAGTTGTTGCAGGAATTGCATGATGGACCAGTAGGAGGTCATTTTGGAGGTGATACCATATCTCACAAAATAATTCATGCTGGTTATTACTGGCCTACCCTTTTTAAAGATACGCATGATTATGTAAGGAAGTGCAAAGTTTGTCAAACTGCTAGTGGAAGACAAAAGAAACCAGCTTTTCCTTTGCAACCGGTAAATATTGAGCAACCATTTGAGCAATGGGGGCTTGACATTATTGGTGAGATAGTACCTCATTCTTCCAAACAGCACAAATACATCCTTACAGCAACTGATTACTTTACAAAATGGGTAGAAGCAATCCCTTTGAAGGTAGCCAATTTTAATGCAATTATTGATTTAATAGATCAATTCATTATAACTAGGTTTGGTGTACCTAACGCTCTTGTCTTTGATAATGCATCTTATTTTTCTGGAAATAGTATAATGGAATTTGCAGTCAAAAGAGGTTTTAAATTGAAATATTCAACAAATTATTATCCACAAGGTAATGGTTTGGCTGAATCCACTAACAAAAATCTTATCAAAATCATTAAAAGGACCATTGATCAAAATCAAAAGAATTGGCACAAGTCTTTAATCTTTGCACTATGGGCTGGTCGTATTACTGCAAAAGCTTCAATAGGAACTTCACCTTTCAATTTAGTTTATAGAAAAGAAGCTGTGATACCATCAAATTTAGCTCTTCCATCATTAGCCCTAGTGCAATTTATTGAAGAAAATCCTTCTTCATCCATTCAATTGAGATATGATCAAATCCTTAAACTAGAAGAAGATAGAAATAAAGAAAAAATTATTCATGAAAAACATCAACAGCTTGTAAAATCTTCTTTTGATGCAAGTTCTACGAGCTCAAAGATTTTGTCAATTGGTAATCTTGTTCTGAAATGGAATAAAGCACATGAAGAAAAAGGTAAGCATACCAAGTTTCAGAAAATGTGGCTTGGACCATTTCAGATTGCTGAAAAGATAGGCTCAAATACATTCATACTCCAAGATTTAACAGGAAAGAGAGAATCTCTTCCTGTAAATGGGCTTGTCTTAAAGAAATTCTTTTCATAAGGAGGTAACCCCTTCTTACTTGTACATATTCCTTTCTGCAAAGTTTTAATTGTTTTGCAAATAAAGGTTGTTAATAAGTCTCTAATTGACTGTTTACTATTTAGAAAATTTCTTAGGAAGAATATTATAAATATTTATTTTATGTAAATAAGAATTTTTAAAGAGATGATCACAGTCTTTGGATAGTTTAAAATAAGATGTTAAACTTTGAAAGATTATTCTAATCATTTTCATGATCTTTTGAAAACTTGAAGAAAATGTAAATCATTATAAGTTTATTGAGCCGAGAAAGGTTATCCATAAAAGTAAATATTTTTCAAAATCCTGGTACTCAAGAAACTCTGAAAATTGCCATCCATTGATTCTTAAGGATAAAACTAGTTCACCCCATCCATTTAAGTTGTGATTTTTTAGAATGCAATTCTAAGAAATTATACGAAAATTTTAAGAGATAAGAGGTCTCATCACGAGCCTGCTTACCATATTCATAAGAAGTAATAAAACTGACATTACCAATACTGCATATCAAAATAGGGTAATGGTTTTTAAATGTAAGACAAGGGGTCTCATCACGAGCCAGCTTGTTCAATTTAATTAAAACTAGTGAATGGCATTGTTATTAACTGGCTACCAAACCAGAACAATGGCTCTTAAAAATAAAAAATTTGTAAAAGTCAAAAACATGAGATAAAATGTCTTATGAATTTATCTTTTAAAAATTCATAATTTTAGTTGGATGGGACAATGAATAAGTTAATGGTTAAAAGGTAACCCTGTCGAGACTATGAACGTTTGCAGACAACAGAGGCAATGCCTATGACAATAGAGTATATTATAAAAACCAGATTTGGAGAAATCCACTTACTTTATTTTTAACACCAATCAAAGCTTGAGATAACCCAAAAATGTTTGTTTTATTCTCAAGAAATTAGAAAGAAATTGTAAGTAATTTTTATTCTTTTTCATAGTTAGATTTTATTTTTGATTATCTTAAGATAGTTTTCATTATCTTTAAAAATCTTTACTTACTAGAAATATAGTATTCATTTTATTTTTTCAGAGATAACTGTTTCTTTCAGTGAATCGCCAATTGTTGTACTGTACAACAACCCTCCCTTTTTTCTAAAATTTAGAATAAAATTCATTTAGAAATAGGGTCCCTTTTTTTTTTCTTCGTTTTAGGAATAAAAGAATTAGAAATAAATATTCATTGTTTTGAATGACTCATTGCATATCTTTGTTACCAAGTGTGTACAAACAAATACAACATTCAAAAACTTCTGATCCGATCAAATATAAAAGACTTTATTATAGAAAATAAATCAATTGCAAAAGTCCCATGAACAGTAATCAGAAATCGGAAATCGAAAGAAATCTTTGAGAAAAGTTTTACATACATATTAAAAAAATCCGATGTGATTAGTCCAAACACAAATCTCCAATCGCAAAATATTTAAGTTATTCATTCACATATCTCCGATGTGATGCGATTAATCGCAATCGCGTGATCGGAGCACTTTTAATAAAAAAATTTTGATCAATTGAAAATCCTCCGATTGCGACGCGCTTTATTATAAAACACTTTTCAAAAGGAAATAAAAAATTGTTTCTCTTAAATAAGAAGAATATTTATATGGTAGACCCTGTTATCACTCAGGTTTTCCTTGAAGTTGTGGAAAGGGAAAGTATACCTGAGGTAACCACAAACCAACCTTCAGATGCAGAATCTAGCCAATCTGCATCCAGAGAGGGCTCTCTCTTTATAATTTATCTTTGTTCTTAGAAAGTTTTAGGCTAGTTATAAATCCAAGAGTTTGTTTTAAAATGGTGAAATTCGCCAACTAAGGGCAAGGTTGAATATTTTCAGGCCATTGGGCTATGGAGTCAAAGGATGGCTTTACTGGATTAATCTTCTACACACAAGATGGCTTTGCAGGGCAAGATAGCCAAACAGAGAACAATTTTAAGGAAATAAAGTGGATGGAATGGGTTTTGAAGGGATGAAAGGCACTCAAGAATCTTTCAACATATTCAAATAAATAAATGAAATGATTAAAAATAAAGAGCAGTGAAGAATTCTTTACTATAGTAACCAAAATGCTTAAATTAGCGAAGCAAGAACATTTAAGAATTCGTTGCTTATAACTAATTTAGAGGAAAACATTTAGAATAATCACAACTGAAATCAGAGTACAATCAAGTAAATCCTGATTTATTCTTTTATGTCAATTATTCAGAAATGGACACAATGATAATATAAACAGATATAAAACTTAAGACATAGGATAGAAAGACTTATTGAACTGCAGTTCGACGCATGAATCCTGCAAAAAGTCCTGAGCTTCAAATTGTCATCCAGCAAGCCACAAATAAATTTCTCCAAACACTTTTATTCCAAAAACATCAATGTCACAGCGAAGTAGTAGAATCCACCCTCAATACTTCCAAGAGTGAAGTATTTATACAAATTCTAAACTAAAATATCTTAAAAAAATATCAAAATTGGTTCACAAATCTCTCCAACTATTTTACATAAATAGAACTTACTCAAACTAATGCATCTATTTGGCACTATTTCTTATGGATAGGTGATGAAAAGAAGATTGAATTTTATCAACTCTTGGTTGATGAGGCATCCAAGTCACTAACTGCTTCCTTTCTTTGTGCAATCTGCTCCAACAATTCTGCAAACTTGGGGTCCAATTATATATTTGTATTTCTCAATCCGTAATAGATATGTAAAAATTGAAAGAGGTTATTGTGTATTAACATGTTGGTGAGATAAACCTCTTTCAGTTTCCAAAAATTCCTCTCCAGCTGTGCATACTAATCTCTGTAAAAATATGTGTAAAACAGAGTTTTACAGAGTCTGAAAAATAGCCTGTAAAGATGTGCTTGTATCTATCATTCTGAAATCACTGTGAAAAAAGTGGGATATTTTTTTATATATGGTTCTCTTAGGAACAAAAACCTCCTTCAGTTTTGTAAGATGTATTTCTTATTGGCCACAATACTCTCTGCAAAATGATGACTTAACTGGTATTTTCTGCAAAAAGTGCTTTCCAACATTGTTTAATATTTCCAAAACCATAATGGCTGTTAGAAAAGTGAGAGACATTTTTGTAGATGGCCCTCTTAAGAACATAATCCTCCTTCAGTTTTGTAAAATTCATCTTGGATTGATCACAATAGTTTCTGCAAAACTATGACTAAAATATGCAATTTCTGCAAAAATGTTACTTCTTGTTATGTTTTTTCATCTTTTTACTTTCTTTCTCTTTTGACTGTTTTAATTTCACTTTAGACAAACCTCACTATTGGTGAAAGTATTCTCATCTCTTTTTACCATTTTACTGCCTTCTGTATTTACTTTTACTGTTTACCTTTGACTGCTCTGTAACTTCATTTTAACTTTCTCTGACTTTTACCTGATACACTTTAACCACTGATACTCTTTAGCTGTTATGCTTTCTAACCTCTGTTTGAAAAGTTTGATAAAAATAACAGAATTATGAAGTCTTCTGAAATAGTATACGAAGACCATTTATCCAAAAGCATGTCAACGATCACCTGTAAAACAAAACAAATTGTTAAGAAAGCATTGGTTTGCAGGGGAGGTCGAAAAGGTTTCATTTGATTTTGAGATGTCTGTGGAGTGAATCTAGAATTATTTTTGTGAGGTAAACCATGCTTGAATTGGTTAACAGAGGTTTTAGGTGGCGTAGCTGAGTTACAAAGGGTTTTACTGCACAATCAGGTTTATTACAGAGTTCAGTAGGATTTTCTAGGGTAAATACCTGTTTTATGGAGAATGTCGAATTTTTACAGGCACTGGTTAATGGCGGATGAATGCTCGGGCACTGGTATAGTAATAGAGTTTAGCAATCTTGGTCGATAGCAGTTTAACAGCGAAATTTTCAAATTTTCAGTGGAGGATGCGGTCACTTTCACCAGACAAAATGATAGAAAATACGCAGAATTTTGTTTTATTTGCAAAGTCAATGGGTTTTTTTTTTATTATTTTTGGGAATGACGTCATCCGTGTACGGGAGGACACGTCACCGGGGTCGGGCGATAAGTGGTAATTTCCGCACCGCTTCCAGGAGTTGGCGGTATTTGGTGGAATGGTAGCGATTCCATTCAGAGTCTGGCACGTGGCACTGGCACTGTTTTAAAACCACCGTGATCCCGCGAGTTAATTATCGGATGGGGGACAGTCAGCGGAATGAACGATTGCCGTTGATTTTCGATGGAATGATCCAACGGACGACGGGACGGGAAGATGGTATGGGAGTTAAGGTGCGGGCCCGACATGTTTAATTGTAAGTTAATCATTCCGGGAGGGTTTTCATTAGAGGTTTAAATGATTAATTAACCCAGATGATTAATTAACTTTGGTGTTTTAACAAGGGTCGGGGTATGGAGACTCGGGGTTTTTTCGGAGTTTTGGTTTAAATTAAAACTTCGGGTTTTATTTTATTTTTCCATTTAAAACATGCAACGTATGTTTAAAACCTTTTCCAACATTTTTATAATATGGTAATATTATTGTATGGTAATAAATTAATACAATTTATTAACCATAGGGGCGGGGATAATTTATAAGGGTATATTTTTAACCAAAGGGAATTGTAATGAGGGATTTTTGTTTAAATATATGGAATTAAATACTTTGGCTAAAAATCTATAATAAGAAGGTTTTGGGGATACTACATAGGAGGAGTTATACATATAGGGAAGGGTAATTTGTCTAGGATTTAATATTTAAAGTTAAATATTAATATGACAAAGGAAACAAGGGAAACTCAAAATACTTTACACAACTAGGAAAGTGAAGATTTATGAAGTAAATTGTATTATTTCAACTTCAACACTTAAACATAGAATAGTAAGTAATTTTGAGGGATTATTATGGAAATTTGCATGATTTTCCTAAGTAAAATAGAATTTTACTTAGGAAAAGATTAAAAGGGAATGATTATAATGATAAATAACTTCAAGTACTTAGGTCTTTTTGATCATTAGGCTGAGGGTCCGGTCCATCCAAAAGTCAAGGAAATGCCTTGAGCCCCTCTAATCTTCAAATTCCTTAGCACTTTGGGGAAATTAGTAAAACTTTTAGGGAAAAAGTGATGTGGGAAGTTAACGATTCTGACTTTGCTTTCTGTGAATTTTCCAATGTATTTTCTGCAACACCATCTACCTACCCTATCTACTTTACACTACCATTTTCTCTTCTTTATTAGGGTGCACTTAGACTGGCAAACCCTTATCAATCTTCTTTTCTTTTACAAGGAAAATCTATCTAATTCTACCCTTATTACATCCAAGGGCTCAGATTAAATTGTTGAGCACCTTTTATTTACTCTACCTATCTACTTATCTGCCAAGATTAAACTGTTTGGTCATATATTTATTCTCTAATCTACAACATGAAATTGAAAAATGAATGAGTCAAGTTTCTACAGTTTGACTCTTCATGAATTGTGGCAAAAGTTTTGACAAGCTGCATACAATTGCTTTATTACAGAAAACAAAATAGTAGTGGCATTTCGATTTGCACACTTTCCTTGGTCTATTTTTGCTTGGGGTTCATTTCTTTCACTTATTTTTTGACCATTTTATTCTTTTTACCCTTTGATTTTCTTTTAGGGTATACCCTCTTTACATTTTTTAAAACTTTTTGATTTTTTGGTTTTTCAAGAATATGGAACACCTTTGCACAAGAAAAAGGTTTGAACATATTGCATAGTTCAATCAAGACAATCATGAAAAATGACACTTATTGGTATAGGATTCTACAAACCCCACCATATCACAATCGGAAATCGGAGAAATCCATTAATAAATCTTTTCGATGGAAATTCCCCGATGCGATATACCACCATCCAATCGGCAATCGGAGAAATTTGTATTATGATATTTATGTACCATTTGAAAACTTCCGATAGCGATTTATATTTAATATTACACATTGGAAGAATTCAAAATGAGTAATATTATAATATTTCACAAGTGCCAAATCTCCAATGGTATGATTGACATTGAATAAAAAATCAAATAAATATTGGTTTATGATTCTGTTTTTAATACGCGAAGTGTAACCAAAAAAGAACATTTAAGTGTTATACGGAATCAATAAATAATGAATTATAATTTGTAGTTGTTCATTTCACTTGCTTGTTTATCACGACTAAGAGCTTATTGCCTTGCAAAATCAAAGAACGCCAAATATTTTCATTCGCGGACCGAGGGAAACAATATCGATACGTGAAATGTCGAAGAGAACAAGGAGAATGAAGAGTCGCGGTGCCACTAAGTTTTTGAGACCTACGGATCTCAAAGCGACAAAGCGAAACTGAATTACTGAGATACATCATGTCAAGGGCTCGGCAGAATGACATGGGAAGAGTGTATAATCTATTGGAGAATGAAAACCCTAAAGTCACAATAGTAAAGGTATCGGTACTCGATGAAGATAACTCAGATTATGACTACGAAGTTATTGATAGAACACTTACAAATTCATTCCTACATCGAATTGCGACAGGAGAAAAACATCATTCCTTATTATGATGTGATTCGATGGGTCATTGATAGTGTAAAAATTAAATACGGAATGCTTATTTTAAAGCCACCGGAGCATCTTTTGGATCATTCAAAGCGAAGACATTAAGGCAATGTATCATCTTTACGATCCACAAAGTTTATAACAAATAATTTGTCAAAGAGTTTCTTGTGAGTTATAAGGTTCAATGCGAACCTATCAAAGAATGGAGAAAAAATCACGAAAAACACAAAAAAGAATCATACGGTATGTATTAGGTAGATTCTCTTTTACCCCCATGCTCGCTATCTGTCTTTACATGATGTGTAGATTATTTGGCAATGACAATTACACTGGGTTTTCTATACAAATGGTTCCTTTAATCCTAGTTGTTGTCAATTCCGAAAGTATGGGTACAATTTGTTATTCTTTTTCGATAGGATAGCTAATAGGATACTTGAATACGGTACAATATAAAAGCATCTGGAAATGCACTCCCTTTTTCTTTTTGTGCTTATATTTTAGACGCCCTTTGTTTCAATTCGAGTTTCCCTTGTTAGGATGGAAATGGATGCTAAAGATCCCACTCCCAATTCACATATATCATAACCTCCTTTGGAAAAGTTCATTTCAAAGATCATGTATATAAGATATGTCATGGTTTCCTTATTCTAGTATTTCAAACCATTTTCAATCACTCTCCCCTAGATTCTCCGACCAGCTAAACACCGACTTATCCTCAATAGGAGAGTCGGTTTGGAGAAGAAAATTCACGTATGTTAGGATTTTCGGGAGTATTGTGGAACACGTTCTCCCCCTTATTGTCCTGAATAAACTTTTAGCTCAAGAAATATCCTATCAATTAACAGTTGAAGGGATGTCCGAGGTTTCTAAGCAATAGTAAGAAAAAAATGTGGCCTTCATTTCCATTCAATTGTGGACATTTTACTTTGAATGACTTACATACGAGAAAATGAAGTCGCCAAAATAAATGGTTTTAAATTAGCAACAATCCTGGGAGACAATATGATCCACAGAAGATAGCTTTTAATGTTACTTCTTCGGTTTCAATTGCTCGATTCGAGCATGGGCCAGATGAGTTTGATTATTTGTTTGTTTCATTAAATGATTTTTCTCAAGTCTATAATTTGGCCAAGTCCAAATTTTAGAAAGAAGAAATGGATAAATTTATGTTATTCAGAAGGAAAATATTGTTAAAAATTCCTCTAGATCAACTAAGAGTTCCTATGCAAGAGACAGAGATAGAAGATAAATCTGGCAAAACAACAAAAGAAGCATCTCCCAGTAAGCCCACTACACAATTATCTACTGACCAGCCCATTGTACAGACACAAGGAAAAGTAATAGGAAATTATCCTATGTGCACATGCGAAAATATGATCATTGATGAGAAATCCCAAGAAAATATTGATCGGCAGTCTACAACTCAAGCAGAAAAGAAATGCACAAGTACCGATACTAATGTGCATGACAAAAAGGAAAGTTAGGGACAGTAAAACTGGTAAACAAGAAAGAAATACAGAGAAATATGATACCCAACTTGGAGGAAATGAAAATACCAAGAAAATTGTAGATTCTACTAATCTTAATATTTCCTCTCAATTGTTGAAACAATATGATCAATTTGCTCATCAATTAGGACTACAGAATAATCTTGAAGAGGAAAATCCAGAAGATCAGGATGTTGAAATCATTCATGAACATCCTACAGGACAAATTGTGTTGAAAATTGAGGAGATCCCTCCTCTGGATGTATTCTACAGCCCTAAACATAAGGCTATTGTTGAAAAAACAGAGAAAAAAGAAGGAAGATGGATCGGGACACAATTTTTTTCTTCACGAGAATAATTCATGAGTATTGTTTATAAGAATGACGAAAGTGAATCCATACGAGGATCTCACTAAGTTATCCCAATATGCGAGGAGCATATAGTGTTGCGACTATAGATAAAGGCTGCGAAGTTTCTCGATTGATGACTCGGAAAGATCTACATCTAGCTTTACTTGAAAAACAAGCTAATGAAAATCGGCGAGAAGATTGTTCAATTTGAACGGCGAATTTCAAAATCAAGAGCTCGAATTAAAGAGCTAGAAGAGCGACTTGTCACGAGAAAAGAAAAAAGTTGATGAACAAACTTTAAGTAATCGGCGACAATTGGATCAAGAGATTGCAAAGCTACAAAATTTGTTACAAGATGAAAGGAACACAAATATCGTGCGAGAATTTCAAGCAAAGACCTTAGATAAATTCAAACATTTTCCCAAATTGAATGAATTCAAAACAGAAGCTCTTGAAGCCAATAAACTGTTGTCTCATCAATTAGATATTCTTTGTACAAAATTAACTCAAACAGAGCCATTTATTGATATAACATCATCTTTGATACAGGGCATAGTTACTCTCAGGCAAGAGATTGATGATGCCGATGAAAAGATTTCTAAATTTCTCACTTGGAAAGATACAGAAAAAGGAAGAAAAACTAATCTTCCTAAAATAGAAGAAAGACATAAGGAAATCCTAGAGGCATGATGTGTAATATAACACAATTTATCAATGACAGCTTATATGCAATTAATCTCATTTCATATTGTGTTCCAGGCAGTTTGCTTAAAGTCGAAGACACTGATCGTAGATGGAAAGAAGAAATACTGAATAAAAATCAACAGATCAATGAGCTTCAAACGATATCTTGGGATAATATGTGGACCTATCTGATTAAGCCACTCAATCAACAATCAGTTGTTAAATGCCTATCAAATGTCTTGTTGATTGTTTGATTCCAGATTCTCCCGATGCCACATACGGCTGGACTGATTTACATTCCAAGATGATTCATCCATCGGAAGTACAGAAATGTTGAGAATTTTCCACCTGGCTACATCGAGCGAGAAGGAAAAGCAATGAATCAGTTCCATTCTAAGATGGTATTTACTGTTTTTAATTTGATAGATTGTAGAAGTAGTAGTAGGATTACTCCGTTTTCATGTAATTTCATATTTAAACCCTTCTCATGCATTGGAGAAAGGTCCGAGTTGTAATATTTTTGACTTGGAGATTACATTTTCACGCTATCCCACTGCATCTCTTATATTTTATAAAGGATCACATCCGGTGATTTTATGCGGAATTATTTTTAAAGTGTTGCATTTTACGTACCTTGGACTTGATTTTGCATCGAAATTACTTGGATTAGAGTATCGCATTTCATTTGAAAGCTTTCAAGATAGATAAGGTATTTTTTTATCTATTCACTGTTGATTTCTTTTGCCATATGATATTCGCTTTAAAATTTTCTATCATTTATATATATTTGGTTTTCACAACGTTTCTTTATATATCATTTTTGAGTATAATTGAAATTTTATCTTTCATAAAATGTATGTAGATGATATACAATGATGAATACAATATGCTAATATAACTCTGTTTAATTTCTTACCAGAAGTTATCTTTATTTGTTATTGCACAATTTCAATTAAACTTTAATACATTTTTATAGTTATTGTTAAATTGGAATAATTTTAAGTTGTATTCACGTGACACACGGTTAGCTTTAAAATTTCTTTATTAGTATTTAGATTAAATTAGATAGTTTCATTTTAGTTATTTAGTCCCATTTTCACCCATCCAAATCAACCCATCACCAACCCATTAGTTATAAGGAAACTAGTCCTTTCAATCCAGTCGGAGCCACCATACCAAATGGATAAGGAGCTGTCCTAAGGTCCCGACCGGGTGGTTTTCCCCAATGTCTGAAGCAGAGATTTTCTAGGCTTCAACACCTAGTTGACTAGGTACCACTTGGCATGTGTCCCCAACGTAGTATGTCCGACCTAGTTTTGATTTTCATCTTTGTGCATAGCTCCTCCCAAATGTCAGTATTTCTTTCACTATTCTAGTTGTTTTTCCATCTGCTGGTATGTATCCATTGTCGATATCCCTGAGAGATGTCTTCTGTCTAGAATTAATGAGTCTTTTGATGTTGCCTATTTTAGAGCACTACCTTCCATAAAGGTTTGCAGAAGATGGAGGAGAGGCTTGGAATTTGTTGCCAGGAGTCCTCCCAGAATCTGGCTTGGTTACCTTCTCGAGGTTCCCAGAAGCTATGGTCTTGGATAATTCCCTTTTGAAGACTGGCTACTTTCCATATTTGGGAGTCTGGTAAATCTAAGTTGTATCTGATGAGATCATCCTTTGATCAGTTTTGTGCATACTTGGCCGTCCATAGGTTGGCCCAGGGGGTATTGGGATTGGAAACCCATTTCCACCAGATGCTCGCTCCTATTATGTTGTTGCTGTGTTCATGATCCCGGAGACCTAGACCTCCCTGATGCTTTGGGGTGCACACATCTTTCCAGTTGACTAAGGCCCATTTTTTTTCCTTTAGTGCTTCCCCATAGGAATCTTTGTTGTAGGGTGCACATGTATTTGAGGACCCATTTGAGGGTTGCAAGAACTAAGAAAAGCTAAATGGGAAGAGATTACAGGATGGATTTGATGAGGACCAGACGGCTCACAATGTTAAGAGTGCGGTGAGTCCAGCTGGAGAGACAAGTTTCCATTTTTTCAAGCATATCTTGCAAGGAGGAGCTGTTAATGGCCGAGTCAGTGAGTGGAGCTCCAAAGTATTTTGAGGGTAGGGAGGCAATTGTGAAACTGAGGATGCGAGAAATGTTGCGTTGGGTTAGAGGAGGGATCTGGAAGAAAAATATATGAGATTTGTCCTGGTTGATCTCTGTTCCAGAAGCTTCAGAGAAGGAATCGAGGATGGTTTTGAGGGTTCAGGCTTCCTTGACAGAGGGATATCCCATTATCAAGTTTTTGTCCAAAAATTGATGATGAAAGGATGGGGGCAGGTTGTGGAGAGGTAATCCCAATAATGCTCCTGTCTGAATGGAGTTTTTGATCAGGCGGCCCAAGTCTTTAGCCATGATAATGAAGATGAAGGGCGAAAGGGGGTCCCCTTGTCTTATGCCTCTTGAGGGATTGAAGGTGGCAGAGGGGATGTCGTTAACCAGAATGGAGTGAAAGGGGGAGGTGATGAGACTCATGATCCATCTGATCCAAGTGTGACTGAATCCAAAAGCTGCAAGGATATTTTTTATGTAATCCCAACTTAGTTTATCAAAAGATTTGGAAATATCAATTTTGAGAAGCATACCTTGTTTTTTGGTAGTTTTGAGGGAGTGTATGACCTCATGGGTTAAGATGATGCCATCTAGGATCTGCCTGCCTTCTACATAACCTGTTTGCTCCAGGGAGATGATGACAGGTAGAAGCTTCTTCAACCTGTTGGCGATGACCTTGGAGATGATTTTGTAAATGACATTGCAGAGGGCTATAGGTCTATACTTTCTGGGGGAGGCAACTCGATCATATTTGGGTATCAGAGTGATGAAGGTAGCATTTAGAGCTGGTAACAGCCTGTGAGTGGACCTAGATTCCTCCACTACTTCCCAAACTTTATTTTGGACAATATCCCAGAAGAAGTGAAAGAAGTTCCTGGTAAATCCATCAGGCCCTGGAGTTTTCCTAGATTTTAGTTGGAAGACTACTTGTTTCACCTCAGCAGTAGTGGTCGCAGCCAACAACATCCTGTTGTGATCATCTGTTATCAACTTGGGGATGCGTTGAGTAATTTTCTTGATGGCTTCCTACCTGTGATTGTTGGGTTCATTGAGGATGTCCCTGAAGTGGTTGTGCATCTCCTCCTTGATGGATTCTTGCATTTCTAGCCTTTCCCAAACTTTATTATTTATGATAGTGATTTTGTTGTGCATTCGGTGTTGTATGGTGGATCGGTGGAAGAATTTAGTATTTCTTTCTCCTTCTTTGAGCCAGTTGATTTTGGATTTCTTCCTCAACAAGGCCTCTTCTTGGTTCCTTCTTTCCTCCAACTGGGCATTCAGGCACTGCTCCTGATGTAATGTCTCATCTATGCGTCCATATTGGATGATATTCTGTTGTAGAATTTTCATTTTTTCCTCCAAGTCTTTCTGCTTTGTGAATGTATTACCAAATGTAGTTTTATTCCAAATTTTCAGATTTCTTTCGAGAAGTTTCATCTTTGTTTGGAATTGAAGCATTTTGGTGCCTGGAGGGGGGATTATAGAAGTCCACCATTGGGTTACCAAATCCTTAAACCCAGGGTGTCTGAACCAGCAGTGTTCAAAACGGAAGGGTTTGGGAGCATTCTTACCTAGGTGGAGCCAATGTAGTTGTATCAGCCAATGATCAGATCTCACTGTTGGGATGATGGTAGTGTCCAGATTCCCTCCTAGGCGGATGAAGTCATTGGTGGTGAAAAATTGGTCCAACCAAGAGGCTATCTATTGAGTACCTCCTCTTTTGTTGTTCCAAGTAAAGAGCCTGTTGGAGGTTTGGAGATCTATGAGATTGTTGCTTTGGATGGATTCCTTGAATTCATTACTGTCAGGTTCTAGATGTTGTCTCCCACCTTTATTTTCCTAGAGTTTTGTAATTATATTGAAGTCTCCTCCTAGAAGCCAAAGTGAATGGGCTCATTGATTGTTGAGTTCCTCAAGATTGCGCAGGAGCATTAGTTTTTGTTGCGCGTTTTGGGGTGCATAGACATTGGTGAGTAGTTTGTGGATATCAGTACCTACAAGGTGGAAGTTACCCTGGATGAAGTTTATGTTAGCTTACAGGTTCTCTAGATTAATTATTTGAGCGTTCTAGATGATGGCAAGTCCTCCAGGCACCCCGTTTGCATCGACTGCTATAATGTTTCTACCTTTCCATATCTTTTTGAATATGGTTTCCAGGGTGGAACTGGTACATTTGGTTTCTTGCATGTAGAAAATTGCAGGGTGTTCCTCCATAATCATTTTTTTTATGATCTTGTGATTCATGGGGCTATTGAGCCCTCAGATGTTCCATGAGATGAGCTTCATGGGATATATTGGGAGGTGAGGGCATATAATATGGTTAGCTTGGGGAACCGGTCGAATTCCGCCATTTCTTTCCCTACTTCAATAGTTCGTTGTAGGGAGGTTTTCCTTCCTCTTTTTAGGGATTCTTTTGAAAAGTATTGGGTATTGATTATCGTGCCTCCTTGTATTCCTAGAGAGGGTAGTTGTTGTGCCCTAGCTAGTATTTCCTCCATTTTTTCAATTTGTTGCTCTGGGATTGAGGTGTAGTCCCTTTTTGTACATGCTTCTTCTAGCCCTGCTAGATCCAATCCTTCTAGATCTATGCTTTCTGGATCTTCTTCCATCGCCTCTGGTATCATTTCCATTATTGGTTCTTTGCCTTTGATCTGGTCATAATCCATCTCCGTGTTGGCATTGTGAGGTTTTAAGAAGGTCCCCGGTGAAAGTTTGTTTTGTTGTGCCTTTTGCTAATTGTGTTTGCGCAGTGGAGGTGCTTCCAACCTCCTTGCCTGGAGTTGTTTCATTTTCGCTGAGCTGATTAATGGCTGCGAAGCTGTTGCTGGTAGTTGGTGTTTTTTTGTTCTGCTGTGAGGTAGCTCTTTTGGTATGTCTTTTTTTACTTACTACCTTCGTGAATCCCTCATTTTCCTATTTGTCACCCTTTTCCATTGTTTCCTTCTTATTCATAGGGAAATCTCTGAATAGATTCCATGTTGATGAAATTTCCTACAAATGAATGGAATTTGTTCATAGTCAACAATTTGAGTCCATTCATATTATTCATGCAAGAGACTTACCTCGCCTGGGAGCGGTTCGGCTAGATTCATGTAGACACAGATGCGGGCGTAGGCTGCATACTGGTTGATTTTGGTTTCTTCTGCAATATTGACAAAATCCTCTAGGGAATTACCTATGTTGCGCAAGGTGAGTTATTCCCAGTAGTCCTGTGGGAGCGAGTAGAGTTGGATCTAGAATAGTGCCCATTTTAGATCCTATTTGTTTGGGTTGAAGCATTCCATCCAAGGTCTGAGGTATAAACCTGCAGAGTTGAAGAAATACAGCTCGCTTGTTACACTAAAATTTGTCACCATGATATTTAGCTGTCTATATGGGTTCATCATTACCTATTTTATGCTCCCTTGGAGGTACAAAATTATAAAGTTCCTAAACCAAGTCTTGGAATTGGAGAAAAGCTCATTAAAACCTTAAAAAGCGTAACTCTGCACTTTTCCTAGTCCTTACCTATGGTACTGTCGTTTCTTGCTCTATAACCTGTGGCACATTTTGCATGTTTTTCTTATTAAACCTGCGGACCCCCATAAAAGGTAAAATAAAAGAAAAAGTAAGTTCTAGAAGCCTAGCTGGTCGAATATTCTCCCGACTGGAGGCTTCTAGAAGCATAATCAGGTCAAGCTTCATCCCTTCATTCATGAACCTCTATCCCTTCATTAATGGAGCTTATCCCTTGGTATTTGGAGCTCAAATCCCTTTATGAAAGGAATTTATCCCCCTCTTTATGGAACTAAAACCACCTTTCTTTTCCTATAAATTGAGCTCATGTTTGAGTCTCAAGGGTAGATTGTAGATTGGTAGACTTTGGTGGATTAGAAAATTGATGAAAAAATCATACTCTCTATACTTGGCATCAATGGTATGAGAATGATTACATATTCATATCTATAGTTTTATGCTAGTTTAAAGAGGATAAGGCTTTTCAAACCGAAGGAAAATGGTTGTTCAAGACCCCAGAAGAACCTGTATGACATCAAGGCGATAAGGTTGTAAGGTTACATCTTATCATACAAGTTAATACAAATGGATTCTATTTTCTCATCAAGTTGCTCATGTATCTATTTGAGTAATTTAATTCTTGGATTCCTTGATCACTGAGATAGATTAGTGTTTCTGAATTATTATATATTGCAGGTGCTTTTAATCCTTTTATTTCTCTTTGATTGCAGGTTTCACGTGTTGAAGTGACCTCTTTTGGAGCACCTGGATAGAAGATTTCAGCAAGCATTGGACTTCAGGTCGGGGCATGTCCTCATACTTTGTTATTTAATAATTTTGAATCACAAAAGATCTAGAGAAAATGGTTTGCATTTGGATGTTTGTTTCTAGATATCCTTAGGGTACTTAGTTTTCCTTTTTATTTTTTAGCTTGAATTTTAAGAGTCTTCTAATTTTTATTCGTCTAAAATTGGGTTGGGTAGTTAACTTATCAAAAAAAATTGGGTAGTTTTCTTTTGTTTTTGGAAAAAAATTTCCCCCTCATTGTGTCTTAGTGTTAATTGTAGAAATTTGTTGAATAATGATTAATTATCCACCGAGACTATCCTGATCACATACAATTCGAATTTATATGCAACACATAATCTCTTCCACTCAACTCAGATCTTCACACATGCGGAAATATAAAACAAGCGATAACACATCAAATCATCATACACATTAACACAGTATGTATGGGGAAAGCTTATAGCTGAAAACCCCGCATCTATTGTGTATATTATAATGAAGAATTCACGTAAATAAATTAGTACAATACTCCTCACAAGTACTCAGTACTTTCTCATGAAGTTACACACAATCTAGCTCAGTTTTGAACAGGTTACTGGTTCAAAACTCATTGCCAATTGCCTTGCCTCTATTGTGTGTTTCAATGCTATGGGATGGCCTCTTTATATAGATAAACCACCAGCCTAAACTGCGCAATCCTCATGGGCTTACTCCACCTATCTGTGTGTTGCAAATAGCAACAGTATAGTCACAACTGATAGCTAGCTCCACCCTTTCATCTATCTCTTTCACTTGTCTCCTCTGAACTGATCATGCACTGTAGTGAAATGATGTGTTCCTAAGTTGAATAATGAGTTACTAATTAATGAATTAAATATTATTTAATTCACTCCACTCATAACTAATTGATTAGCTAGTTAAACTAATCTCAACTAGTTCAACTAAAATAAACAGAACACAACGCCACTAGCAATCTCATTAACTCCACCAAACTTCTGTCACTGAAGTCCTAACTGAAGTCAATCATGCATGATGCCATCAAACCCATAAGAAAAGTGTATTTCCTTCTGGCAGTTGCATGTGCCACATCCGTAGCTCAAACTGAAGTGCTCCAAGAGAATAAACTGCTATTTAGAGTCCAAATATTATTAAGGGTAAATAATATTTGACTTCCATATTTTTAGGAGAGGTAGTCTAAAAATAGTCTTTGACCTCTTTGACCTAAAAATAGAGTCCCATATATTTTTACCAACATGACCAATGCTCCAAGAATCTCAAACTGGAATCCCCGAACCATGCTCCATATGTCTAAAAATAGACATAGTCTAAAAATAGATTTTGTGCCAGAATTTGCCTGCGGGCCCACTTGGTGAAGGCGACTTCATTTCACCAAGCTCCATCATCTTGCTGCATTCTAAAAACTCCCTCTCAGCAAGATATAGATCATCTGAAATCCCTATCCTGCCTCTGTGGAATTCGAACTTACTCCTGGTGAGCGCCTTCGTCAGGATTTCGGCATCCTGATCCTCCGTGGGAACATATGAAAGCATCATGATTCTCCGTTGAACAAAATCTCTGATATGATGATAGCTGATGTCGATGTGTTTGGACCTATCATGAAATACTGGATTAGCCAAGAGCTTGATGCAGCTCTGGTTATCGCAGTAGATCACTGTAGGCTCCAAGTGCAACCTGAACAATCCTGCGAGGATCTTCCTCATCCAAATAGCCTCACATGCAGCCAAGCTTGCTGCCATGTACTCGGCCTCTACTGAACTGAGTGCCACAGATCTCTGCTTCCTGTTGTACCAGGAAACTGTTGTCGACCCAATGCTGAAAAATCCTCCAGAAGTGCTCTTCCGATCCGTTGGACTTCCTGCCCAATCTGCATCAGTGAAGCCAGAAAGCTTCACTCCATCCTCCTGTCTATACCATAGACCATATCCCGATGTGCCTCTGATATAGCGCAATACATGCTTGCCTGCCTTCCAAAAGAGATTGGTAGGCTTAACCATAGCTTGCGAAAGCTGGTTAACTGCATAGCATATATCGGGTCGTGTATTGACCAGATACATAAGCGACCCCACCAACTGTCGATAGACAGTGGCATCCACTACCTCCACTGAAGTACCATCCTCCTTCCTCCAGCCACCAGGAAGAGGAGTGTCAACAGGCTTGTAGCCTTGCATGTTGAACCTCTCTAGAATCTCCCGAGCATACTTGCCCTGAGAAACAAACAGTCCTCCGCTGCGCTGCCAAATCTCCAATCCCAGGAAATAATGAAGGATGCCCAAGTCCTTCATCTCAAACTCTTGTGCAAGATCCTCCTTGCATGAAAGTATCAAATGCTCATCGCCAGTCAAAATCAGATCATCTACATACAGTACGATGATCAACAGCTTCCCCTCCACCACAATCTGGTACAGGTTTTGATCCGCCTCACTCTTGGAGAATCCAAGCCCGGTGAAGTAGTTGTCTATCCGAGTGTACCAAGCACGAGGTGCTTGCTTCAGCCCGTACAGTGCTCTCTTGAGTCGGCACACATGCGACTCACTGCTGAAGATCTCGAAACCTTCAGGCTGCTTTATGTACACCTCCTCCTCAATAACTCCATTGAGGAACGCAGTCTTCACATCCATCTGATGAATGTGCCACCCCATCTGCGCTGAGAGAGCAAGGATCGTCCGTATGAAAGAGTACCTTGCGACAGGTGCAAAAGTCTCCTCATAATCGATCCCCTCGATCTGTGAAAAGCCACGGGCAACAAATCTCGCCTTGTACTTCTCCACACTCCCATCAGCTGCCTGCTTCACTTTGTAGATCCATCGTGAACCCACCACTGATTTCCCCACCAGTCTTGGTACAATCTCCCATGCACTGTTCCTGACGATCGAATCATATTCTTCGATCATGGCATCAACCCATGCGGGTTCCTCCACAGCTTCCTCAAAAGAGGATGGCTCCATCATGACACATTGACCCACAAGAGCCATGTATCTAGTGTACCGATCCGGTGACTGTCTCTGTCTGCGCTGTGCTGTAGGTGGTCCTACAACCTTCTCTGCATCCCGAGCCAGTCGCTCAGCTTCTGTAGTGCGCATGTGCCCTCTGATGGTTGGCGCTGCCTGGGTGGTTTCTTCCACCTCTTGAACCTCCTCTTGTGGCTGATCCACATCCGGAAGCTCCTCCTTAGGAACTAACAGCTCCTCATCTGCATGCAAGTGTAGCTCCCTCTCAAGCGAACACTGCATGGCTTTCTCCTCCTGAAATTTTATATCCCGTCGCACAACAGTCTTGCGACTGTCTGGCACATACACCCGATAGTTGTGAGGTGTATCAGTGTACCCCACAAATATTCCAACTTCAGCAGTTGGATCCAGCTTCCTTCTTGCATCCTTCGTCACATGCATGTAGACAGGAGATCCGAAAATCCGCAAGTGGGAAATATCAGGCCTCTTTCCAGAATAAGCCTCCTCTGGTGTACTCATGCCAAGAACCTTGTGAGGACAACGGTTCTGCACATACACTGCTGTATTGCATGCCTCAGCCCACAAGTGAAGGGGTAGGCCCTGATCATGCAACATCGCCCTTGCAACACCCATGATCGTTCTGTTCTTCCGCTCAGCCACCCCGTTTTGCTATGGGTTATGGGGTGCGATGAGCTCTCTCTGAATCCCTTCTGCACTGCAGAACTCCTTGAATTCAGTCGAGATGAATTCACCACCGTTATCACTCCTTAGAGCAATCACCTTCTTCCCCGACTCCTTCTCAACCAGTGCTTTAAACTCACAGAACTTCGTGAATGTATCGCTCTTCTTCTGCATGAAGAAGATCCAGCACTTTCGAGAGAAATCATCAACAAAGATCACATAATACCTGTGCTTTGTTGTTGAAGCAACTGAGAAAGGACCACACACATCTATGTGAACTCTCTCAAGGATCGCCGTGGCGCGACTATCCTTCTCGTGAAAGGTGGCTTTCACATACTTCCCTAAAGTACATCCCTTGCACTGATTTGACTGCGCAAGAGTGCCCTTAGGAAGCCCAGTAGAAATCTGCTGTAGAATCTTCAAAGCTCCATGGTGAAGGTGGCCCAATCTCCTGTGCCACAGTTCACCCTCATCATCTCGGCTCACCACTTCTCCCGCTTTGCATGCCATAGCTGCGTAGTCATCTACCTGCAACTGATAAAGGTTCTGAGTTCGAACCCCTATCTTCCGGGTCTCTCCAGTAGTCTTACTGTGCAGGAAGGCTTTTCCTTCGCTGAAGACCACATCATATCCCTTATCCTCCAACATCGCTACTGAAATCAGGTTCTTCTTCAATCCATGTACATGCATGACATCCTTCAATACAAAGGATTTACCAGACTCCCTCTGAAAGGATACAGTACCGATACCAGTCGCATTGTATCTACCATCATCGCCCATATTGATGTGCACACCCAAATATTTGTCCTCCAGATCTGAGAACAACTCCTGATCTCTCTTCATATGGAATGACGCACCGCTGTCCAAGAACCACACCGATCCCATCACACTTGAAACCAAGCATGCGATCAGTGAGCTTTTGGCGATACTGAGGTATTTGGCAATACTGTCGCCCTTCTCCATCTTGATGTTCTTGAGCTTATCTTTGAGCGCCAGCTTCCTTTGGTCACTCTTACTCTGGAATAGATCCGTCAAAGCTTTCCACATTAAATATGGAGTAGCCTTTCCATGCAGGCTGGATACAATATGATCCTTGACGCCCTCCAACGGGATCCTTCGACATTTCGCCATCTTCTTTTGCCATGCTTCGACTTCAGCAGGATCAGTGGGCTTTTGGACATCCGTATCTACGAACTCCTTCAGACCATTATCTTCTAATACTGCCTCCATGCGATCCTTCCATGCAACATAATTCGAACTGCCTTCAAGAGCATATTCGAGTCGCAAACCATTGAAAGACATTTTCAACACCGGCACCAAGAAAACAAAACTGCTGCAAAACTTTGAATTCCACCTCAAAGCTCAACCGCTCTAGATCGTGAGAAAAAATTATTTCTAGCACAGAGATTGACTGCAAGGGGCATTTACCAGACCTTTCACTTTCCGAAGAAAGATGAATCCGGAGGCTACCTGGCCCGCATGCAGACTCTGTCTACCGAAATAAGTTTTTAATCACTGTGATGATCAATCTCTGCTTCAATAGCTCTGATACCATGTAGAAATTTGCTGAATAATGATTAATTATCCACCGAGACTATCCTGATCACATACAATTCGAATTTATATGCAACACATAATCTCTTCCACTCAGATCATCACACATGCGGAAATATAAACAAGCGATAACACATCAAATCATCATACACATTAACACAGTATGTATGGGGAAAGCTTATAGCTGAAAACCCCGCAGCTATTTTTTATATTATAATGGAGAAATCATGTAACAAAATCAGTACAATACTCCTCACAAGTACTCAGTACTATCTCATGAAGTTACACACAAACTAGCTCAGTTTTGAACAGGTTACTGGTTCAAAACTCACCGCCAATTGCCTTGCCTCTATTGCGTGTTTCAATGCTATGGGATGGCCTCTTTATATAGATAAACCACCAACCTGAACTGCGCAATCCTCATGGGCTTACTCCTCCTATCTGTGTGTTGCAAATAGCAACAATATAGTCACAACTGATAGCTAGCTCCACCCTTTCATCTACCTCTTTCACTGGTCTCCACTGAACTGATCATACACTGTAGTGAACTGATGTGTTCTTGAGTTGAATAATGAGTTACTAATTAATGAATTAAATATTATTTAATTCACTCCACTCATAACTAATTGATTAGCTAGTTAAACTAATCTCAACTAGTTCAACTAAAATAAACAGAACACAACTCCACTATCTGTCTCATTAACTCCACCAAACTTCTGCCACTGAAGTCCTAACTGAATTCAACCATGCATGAGCTCAATACCCCATAAGAAAAGCGTATTTCCTTCTGGCAGTTGCATGTGCCACATCCGTAGCTCAAACTGAAGTGCTCCAAGAGAATAAACTGTTGTTTAGAGTCCAAATATTATTAAGGGTAAATAATATTTGACTTCCATATTTTTAGGAGAGGTAGTCTAAAAATAGTCTTTGACCTCTTTGACCTAAAAATAGAGTCCCATCTATTTTTACCAACATGACCAATGCTCCAAGAATCTCAAACTAGAATCCCTGAACCATGCTCCATATGTCTAAAAATAGACATAGTCTAAAAATAGATTTTGCGCCAGAATTTGCCTGCGGGCCCACTTGGTGAAGGCGACTTCATTTCACCAAGCTCCATCATCTTGCTGCATTCTCAACATTAATAGCCTTTGAGTGTTTTTATTTTTTGACCTTTGGAACTCTCACCCAATTTTATTTACTTACACTTGATTGGTTCTTTAGATTAAATTAGAATCATCTTTCGTTTGAGAATTCTCTTGCATAGATCAAATTTGCATAATTAGAATTCTCATTTTCAGAATATGAACAAAAATTGTGCATAGATCACATTTGCATAATTAGAATTCTCATTTTTAGAATATGAACAAAAAATGTGCATAGATTACATTTTGATACTTTTCAAGTGAATTGTGCATAGATTACAATTGCATAGTTTACATTCTGGAAAAATCAATTGTAGATTTATATCAATTTCTTTGATTTGAATTTACATGTTTTTGTGCTTGTTTTAAAAACATAAAAATAAAAAATTGGAATTGATTTGCATTAGTTTTTCTTGATAAAATTAGTGCATTAGAGAATTTGTTGTCTTTTCTCTTATTTATCAATTTTTGCATTGTTGGAAGTGAATGGAACCTCTCTCCTTACTTTAGTTAGGATTCATCGAATTGAAAAGATTACATTATCATATTTGATTGCATTCAGTGTTGGGTCAGGTCATAACACCATTGGTTTCATATCCATTTAACCTTTGAGTAATAACAACCCAAATAACACAGCACTTAGTAAAATTCATCTAGAAAATTTTCCATTTTTAGGGCTCTTTCCACCAATCTAGCTTAGGATTAGTGCTTTGGAAAAGAGTGTAAACTTTCCAAAGCAACTAAACAAACAAGTAGCAATCTTGCGGTAGGAAAAATTCCAATTGTTTCAACTGTGCTCTGGGAAGCTCTTCTTAAAAGAGTCAAACACGAGATCATGTCAGAACCAATGAGGTAATCATACCTATCTCATTGTGAAAGATAGCAGATGTGCACGTATTAAAAATGGTAAACCTCAAATAGACCATTGTTGAGGAACTTGGGGTCACTTGTTGGTAAACCTTGGATTATATCAACGAGCCTTCAAGGGGATTGAGCTAGTTACTCTGCCCTTGCATGTATATCAGATCGTGGACTGTTCCCCCAGGTATAATTGTCTCAGTTAGTGACCTTAGTGGCCATAATATTTAGGATTTTTCCATAGGTGACAGTGGAGGGAAGGTCCCACAATACCTATAACAGACGTTGACTAGACTCACTTGGACTTTCCGGAGGGTACACTTCACTTCGATATGGACTAGTGGAGGCACTTGTACCATACTGTTTCATTAATCATATTGTCAGGGTAACTGTTCCAACCGCTAGTTTTTCACATTGATCTTTGCGACGTTGGATTTCATCACCAAATAGTGATTTCGCTGTGAAAACAAACTGTTTGTGTGTGGTTTGACTCCTAGATTTGATAGCGCGTGTTCATTTGTTTTCTTTTAATTTTTAGAGACCTTAGGTGCGAATTGTGAATTTGAATTGTTAATAAATTCACTAAAGTTGAATCTAATGGAAACTGTTCCGGAATTTACCAACCAAGGAACCCCTCTTAACGAGAATCCTAGTACTTTTCCTTGCTTTGGAAATGTTGGTCCTCCTTATATGGCTACATTTTCATTACATGGATTTACCATAGGTTTACCATTATGGTTATTTTCAACTTTGTTGGCCTTGAATACTCAAATTGTTCCACCTCAAATAGATGCTTCACCTCAACAGAGTTCACCATCTCAACATCACCAACCTCATGTTGACCCTCTAACTTCTTCGCTCAACATGTCTTCCTCCATTTCTTCTTCTTCTCTTAAAAAACCTTAATTCTAGTAACCAAGTGGCTAAGAAGAAGAAGAAAGGGAAGAATAAGAAGAAGCAAGATAAGAAAGAATTCAACCAACCAACCATGGTTGTAAGTGTTATTAGTGTTGAGGACACCTCCAACATGCATCGTAAACCAAAATTCCCTTGCAAAATTTGTAAGGGTGACCACTTCCTTATCAATTTTCCTAGTATTCCTAAGGTGTTGCAAGAATAGTCAAAATGATCTCATCAACTTACCGTTGATCCATCAACCAGTGATTTTCATGTTCTTGGGAAAAAGGGTAAAGTTAGGTTTCCTCGTAGGTTATGCAAAGGGAGTCATCAAACTCACATTTTCCCTCACATGGATGAAGCCTCAAAATTGTTGGAAAAACTTGTTGTTCCACAGCTATAACATTTTTTCTACGAAGTTTTAGAGGCTAAAATTTGAAGCCGAAATCTTGAGGATCTTCGTGTAAAAATTTCAGATCTTGGTTCGTAATATTTATGGAGATATGATCTGTGGAAGTTAGTGTTTTTTCAAGCTCACGAATTTCATCTCAAAGAGGTGACCGTTGGAAAATCATCATAACTCTCTCTCTGACCATCAGATTGGAATTATATAAAAAGTGGCCGCAATCACACGGACTTTAGTTTTCTGTGTATCAATTTGAGAGCCAAAGGAGTAAACAGTGACACGTGGCACACCGTACAATTTTTCTCAACTGAACTAGTCCATAATTAGGTCATTGTGGGAGATTGGGCATAGCTTTTTCTTGAAGAATCCAAATCAGGTCAGACCTATGAAATTAGAAATAAGATTCAGAGGGCTACTACAAGACCAAATTTCAGATATTGAAGATCCTAAATCATAGAGATAATTCATTTTCAATATCGATCTCCTCAAAAGAAAGAAAAAGCTGTGTATTTTTTTATTTTATTTTTCCGAATTGCAAAAGTCTTGTTTGAAGAATCAGTTTGAATTGATTCCAAGGGCATATTGTAGGATAGATATCAGTATTGGGTTCTAAAATTCCCCCTAAAAATAATTCAACACCCATTAAGCCTTCAGAAGGCTCTACTCTGAATCATGAAGATGAAGAAATGCAACATGACATATCAAAATTACAAGAGCAAGTGCACCAAATTTCGCTCTCGCAAAGAGCAACAAAAAATGAAATGGAAGTTTTGAAGAAAGGCATGGAAGCTAAGATGGATGGTTTAAAGAAAGGTGTGGAAGATAAGATGGATGGTTTGAAGAATGGCATGGAAGCTAGCATGGAAGCTAAGATGGATGACATGGAAGAAAAAATGGAAAACATGAAGAATGATCCAAAAGCAGACATGGAAGGTTTGACAAAGTTGATACAAGAAATATTTCCTAATGGTGAAAAGATAGTAGAGGAAACTCATGATGAGAACAAAATAAATTTTAATCGCGATTTCGTAAACTCTAATGTTGGATGTAAGACCCACCATATTGCAAATCGATATGAGGAATTTTGATGGCAAGGATCCCGTAACATGGATACTACAGATGGAGCAATATTTTGATCTCAATAATGTTCAAAACACACAAAAGGTATGCATTGAAACTTTATATTTAGAACAAAATACATTTGTATGGTATCAATGGCTTTGTTCCCGTCAAAAAATTGTCACTTGGTCAATTTTTTAGGAGGAAATGATAACACATTATGAGGATAGAAAGAGCAACACTTTTTTTAGCCAATTGATAAATCTCAAACAAAAGGGTTCTTGGCAAAATGTTTGGTTTGCCAGCAAAATAAAGTTGAGATAATTAAGACCCCGGGTCTTCTATAACCTTTATCCATTCCAAGTCAGTGTTGGGAGGAGATTTAGTTGGATTTTATCACAGGTTTACCTAAGTTCGAACGAAAGAGTGTCATCATGGTGGTAGTTGATATAATTACCAAGTATGCACACTTTTCTGCACTATCTCATCCATTTAAAGCAAGTACAGTTGCTACTACATTTATGGAAACAATTCAAAAGCTACATGGATACCCAAAGATTATTGTAAGGGACAAAGATCCCATTTTTACTGGAAATTTTTGGACGGAATTATTTTCTTGTTTGGGTACTCAACTAGCTCATAGCTCATCTTATCATCCTGAATCCGATGGTCAAACTAAAATAGTGAATAAATGTTTGGAAGGATATCTTCGTTTTTTTGTATCTGATAAAAAAACATAATGGGTCAAGTGGTTACCACTCGTTGAATGGTGGTATAACACTTCCTTCCATACTACAGCAAAAATGACCCCATTTATGGCACTTTGTGGATATCATCATTGTCCACCACATAATATTTAAGAGAAAATTCTAAGGTTCAAGTAGTGGAATATCACATCGAGCATAAATAAGTTCTCCAACTCTTAAAGGATAACCGAAATTTGACAAAAAATCGAATGAAACAATAGGTAGATCAACATCACAATGAGAGAAGTTTTGATGTAGGATACTGGGTATTTTTACGGCTACAACCATACAAAAAAATTTCCCTCAAGCAAGCCAAGAAGGATAATAAATTATCGCCAAAGTATTATGGTCCTTACAAGGTGTTGCAAAAGATTGATACTATGGCATACAAATTGGAGCTTCATGCTTCTTCGCAACTGCATCCGGTTTTCCATGTTTCATGCTTAAAGAAGGTTATAGGTGAAAAACTTCCAATTCAAACAATTTTTCCAGAACTTGATAAGGAAAAATCATATTGGAACCTGAAGTAGTCACGGAAAAAAAAACTCGACAGCTACGTAATCGATCAATTTCAGAGTATCTCATCAAGTGGAAGAACTTACCCACTAAAGATTCTACATGGGAGGATGACAATTTTATACAAAAGCACCCAGAGCTACTCAAGCGTTCAGGACAACACTTTTTTGAAGGAGAGGGGCATGTTAGGTCCTATATTACTAGTGTAGTCCCTTATTGTTGTTAGTGCAGACCCCTTATTGTTATCGTTGTACCCCTGTAACCCCAATATTGTTATTATTGTGCCTTTACATTATTATTGTTAGGTCGGCTAGGATTATATTGTGACCCCATGGACTCCTATATATAGAAGGAGGTTTGTCATTTGTATCATCTGTTAGTCTCTTGTATTTCTACAGTATCACAAGATGACTTCTTATTTCTTACATTCTACTGAAAATAATATTCCTTGACAATCATTTATTTTCAGAAATCCCATTGCCTTCATTACCTTCCATTTAACCTCTCCATTATCTCTCATTTTACCTTTTCTAACACTCTCATGCTTTGAAATCCCATGTTTAACCTCAATCCCCTCATTTATCCTTGTCCCTTTATCAAAACCTTTTTCCCTATACTAAAACCCCATTTTCCTCACTAAAAACCCTTCCCCTTTGCTCATTCCCCCTCTTTTTCATTAAAAAACAAATATAAAAACCCATTTTTACATTATTTTTTAATAACTATTAATCTCAGGCCCCATTTTTTATAAAACTTGTTTATTAAACCCCGACCCTTGTTATATTGAAACCCCTCGTTCATTTCATTACCCCAACCCACACTTATATTAAACGCCTTCGTTTTAAACCTTTTTTACCTCACTTTTCTCACTTCATTTACCCCTCGTTTCATTTAACCATAGCCACACCTTCCAAACTAACCCTCGATCAATCAAAGCCCAACCATCGTCTGATCTCCTTCTCCTAATTTGATGGTTCCCAACCCATTTCTCACCTCCAATTACCTGTCATTTAAACACTGCCAAGGGTTGTGAAATGAGCAGTGCCGCAACCCTCCCATCTTCCACGCATCATCCCGATGTTACAATAATTATGTCAGAGATATTTTTTGCTTGGGCCTTTCATGGTCTCAAGTGTCAAAAATCGTTTACTCTTTAGTAAATACAGTCTGTCACCCTAGTTTAGGGCAACCTCCTCAGTTGCAGTTAAATACTGCATGTATTGTTCATTATCGTTGTTGGTTGTTGGTTGGTTAGTTGGACTTTGTTACCTGTTTTCTGAGCTGGACATCAGTAATACAAGCACTTCCACAGGATTCTTGAGCTATGTTAATGGTGATGTTATCCCTCTTTTATTGATGTTTCTTCTCTATTTTTCGATATTGTACATCAATCTCCTTGATAATATAATAGAGGTTTTAGATTAAGATATGCTGCATGAGCACCTCAATTCTGTCTATTACTGCTATCTCAATGTTTTCCTCTGTAAAGTATAGCTAAAGAATTCAGAGACTGTCTTCTCTTTAGTTTCACCTAGCTATTATCTTAAGGTTTTTCTCTTGAAGTTTAACTAAAGAATTCCGATACTTTCTTGCTCTTTAATTTTTTCTTAAAATTTTATCTCGAGGTCTTTCTTATCATGGTGAGTTAAATAATTCTGAACTTCTCTTTACCTCTACTGAAATTATTGTCTTATATGTTTTCTTCTAAGGACTTGAATGCATAATTTAGAGTTCGCTTTGCTTTTATGTTGAAGTATAGTTAAAGAATTCATAGATTGTCTGCTCTTTAGCTTTACAGACTCACTATCATCTCATATTCATCTTTCCACAGAGATCCATTTGATATATTTAGCTTGCCCTGTGAAAACTCTTTAAAAGTTGGTGTACAACTCAGCCTTTTTATGACTCCATAGCCCAATGGATTAAAGCTTCCCACATTCTATCTATTCAACCAAATCAAACAAACAACCCCAATCCTTATAACTAGCCTAAAATCAGAAAATAGAATCATAAAGCTAAAAACAATTAATCATAAATATAGAGAGAGCCCTCTCTGAGCCTAGGAGGGCTAGGTCCTGGACTCCAAAGCGGTTTGATGTGGTTCTCTTCTATTTTGTTCTTACCAATCTTGCTAATAAAGGGAGCCAACATCATCCAAGAACTATTCATTTATGTAATGTAAAGGAGGTTTCCCCCTCGAAGTGGCTTATTTCTAAGGCGTTGATATCTCTTTTATTCTATTTTTGGAGTTGGTTTCATAACATAACCCAAGGACTCCCAAGATTAATATTGTGCAAGGATTTTGTTAAATAAAACACCGAAAGATGATATTCAATAAAGTAGGGCTCTAGGTAAGGTGAGAGATAATTAAAGGTAAGGAGGTCAAAAGGCCTATGGCTAAATCTAGAGGGATTGAATGGCCTTTGAGATGCTCGAATAGATCCCAAATAAATGTTACATTCAAATTAGAAATTGTTGTTATAAATAGGTTTTTAGGAAGCGCAATTTACAACATGCAAAATGTATGAAAATGAGCATAAAATAGCTATGAAACCCTATGACTCAACCATAAAAAGATGATTAAAAAATGCACAAAGTATGATATTTTTTATTTTCCAATTTAGCATATACAAAGACTAACCATGGGACTATGTGATCCGAGGTATTTTATGCTATTAAATGCTGATTTGTTGTAAGCTAACCCAAATTTATCCTAAAAAAATATAAAAATTAAATTCTAGGGTTTAAATTTTGTTAGGATTGACACACAAATGGATTATTGTATTTTCTTAATCATGAGTTGATGGAGTTAAAGGGTGAGGCATATGGAAGAATACTAATTGGAATGAAATATGAGAGAAAATTTTACAAAGAGGTTTATTTTCATCAAAACTCTAGTGACTTTTAGTCAATTGGATATTTAAAAAAAAAAACCAAGGAATCTCTACGAAGATTCCTTGATTGAAAATAGATGCTAATTTTGCAATAGGAGATATAAGAGATATAAAAAAATTAAAAAATATGCTGAAAATTCTAGTGAAACCCTAATTC